>VZQC01015661.1:1502541-1595010 GCA_009823505.1 Rhizomys pruinosus
CATGTTAGGTGGAATTATGACCTTGCCATTGTTTGCAATTGACATTTAAGCATAACATAAGGAGAGGCTATTTATTGGGTGTCAAGTTGACAAGGGGTGGACTTGTGATGGTTAATCCTGGGTGTCAACTTGACTGGACTAAGGAACAAATAAGAGAAAAGGATCTTCGGATTGGACCACCTCAACCCGGATGGCCCACCCCAAATGTAGGCATTACCTTCTGCCAGCAGGCAGTATAAAGGGCCACGGCTGAGGGAGCTAGTCCCTTTTTTCCTGCGGCTTGCCTCTCTCTCACTGGTGAGTTTGTCTTGCTGCTGTGATCAATCCTTCAGATCCCAGCGTTTACTGAGACCAGCAGATCTCCTGGAATCCACTGGGCCTTCAGCACCAGATTGCTACTACTGAGATATCCAGCCTTGTGGACTGAGCAGTTCCCTGGATTCTCAGCCTCTCCAGTTCTGCATGGCTACGATTGGACTACTTGAGCTCTGTCACGTGAGCAAATCAATAAATTGTGTATAGTTATATATTCGTCCTGTTGCTTCTGTTTCTTTAGAGAACCCTGACTAATACATGGAGAGCTGTCACCACCCCATTTAACTTCTCATAACTGTACACATGGAGAGCCATCACCATCCAATTTAACTTCTCATAACTGTGTAGAGGGAAATCTGTATCCCTTTCCCCCAGCTAACTTCTCATAACTGGCCACATGGTGAGCCTACACAACCCCAGTTAACTTCTCATACTGTCCACGTGGAGAGCCATCACCAACCCTCTTAACTTCTCATAACTGTGCATATGGAGAGGGGTCACAACCCCAGATATCTTCTCATAACTGTATACATGGAGAGCCATCACCACCACAATTATCTTCTCATAACTGTGTACATGGAGAGCCGTCAACACCCCAGTTAACTGCTCATAACTGTCTACATAGAGAGATGTCATCACCTCAGTTAACTTCTTATAATTGTATACATGGTGAGCCATCACCACCCCAGTTAACTTCTCATAACTGTACACATGGAGAGCCGTCACCAGCCCAGGTAACTTTTCATAAAAGTCCACGTGGAGAGCTGCCACCACCCCAGGTAAAATCTCATACTGTCCACGTGGAGAGCCTTCACCACTACAGTTAACTTCTCATACAGTCCACGTGGAGAGTCATCAGCACCCCTGATAACTTCTCATAACTGTGCTCATGGAAAGCCATCACCACCCCAGTTGTCTTCTCATATCTCTACACATGGAGAGACATCACCACCCCAGTTAACTTCTCATAACTGTGCCCATGAAGAGCCATCCCCACCCCAGTTAACTTCTCATAACTGTACACATAAAGAGCCATCAGCCCCCCAATTAACTTCTCTTAACTGTACACATGGAGAGCCGTCGCCACCCCAGTTAACTTCTCATAACTGTCCATGTGGAGAGATGTCACCACCCCAGTAAACCTCTCATAGTTGTCCACGTGGAGAGTATTCTCTGCCCCAGTTAACTTCTCATAACTGTGCACATGGAGAGCCGTCACCACCACAGGTATCTTCTCATAACTGTGTACATGCAGAGTCATCAGCACCCCAGTTAACTTCCCATAACTGTACACATGGAGAGCCGTCACCACCCTTGTTAACTTCTCATAACTGTGAACATGGAGAGCTTTCGCCACAATAGTTAACTTCTCATAACTGTACACATGGAGAGGGGTCACCACTCCAGTTAACTTCTCATAACTGTGTACATGGAGAGCCATCCGCATTCCAGGTAACTTCCCATAACTGTACACATGGAGAGATATCAACACCCCAGCTAACTTCAAATAACTGCACATTTGTAGAGCCATAACTACCCCAGTTAACTTCCCATAACTACACATTTAGAGTCGTCACCACCCCAGTTTACTTATCATAACTGTATACATGCAGAGCCATCAGCACCCCAGTTAACTTCCCATAACTGTACACATGGAGAGTGGTCACCAACCCAGTTAACTTCCCATATCTGCACCCATGGAGAGTCATCACTACCACATTTAACTTCTCATAACTGTGCCCATGGAGAGCTGTCCCCATCCCAGGTAATTTCCCATAACTGTACACATGGAGAGACATCCCTACCCCAGTTAACTTCAAGTAACTACACACTCTAGAGCCATCAGCACCCCAGTTAACTTCCCATAACTGTACACATGGAAAGCAGTCACAAACCCAGTTAACTTCCCATATCTGCACCTAAGGAGAGTCATCACCACCACATTTAACTTCTCATAACTGTGCCCATGGAGAGCCGTCGCCATCCCAGGTAATTTCCCATAACTGTACACGTGGAGAGACATCACCACCCCAGTTAACTTCAAGTAACTATGCACTTGTAGAGCCATCACTACCCCAGTTAACTTCCCATAACTGTACTCATGGAGAGCCGTCATCACCCCAGTTAACCTCATAACTGTGCACATGGAGGGCCATCACCACCCCAGTTAACTTCCCATAACTGCACACATGGAGAGCCGTCACCACCCCAGTTAACTTATCATAACTGTACACATGGAGAGCTGTCATCACCACAGTTAACTTCTCAAAGCTGTGCACATGGAGAGCAATCACCTCCCCAGTTAACTTCCCATAACTTCACACATGGAGAGACGTCACCACTCTAGTTAACTTCTCATAACTATACAAATGGAGAGCCGACACAACCCCAGTTAACTTCTCATAATTGTACACGTGGAGAGCTGTCACCACCCCTGTTAACTGCTCATAACTGTACACATGGAGAACTGACACCACCCCATTTAACTTCTCATAACTGTGTACTTAGAACACTGTCACCACACCAGTTATCTTCTCATAACTGTGTACATGGAGAGCCATCACCACCCCAGTCTCATAACTGTCCACGTGGAGAGCCATCACCACACCAGTTAACTTCTCATACTGTCCACGTGGAGAGCCATCACCACCCCAGTTAACTTCTCATAATTGTATACATGGAGAGCCTTCACCACTCCAGTTATGTTCTCATACTGTCCACATGGAGAGCAGTCACCACCCCAGTAAACTCTTATATAGTCCATGTGGAGAGCCGTCAGCACCCCTGATAACGTCTCATAACTGTCCTCATGGAGAGCCGTCACCACCCCTGTTATCTTCTCATAACTGTACACATGGAGAACTGTCACCAACCCAATTAACCTGTCATAACTGTGCTCATGAAGAGCCATCACCATCCCAGTTAACTTTCCATAACTGTACACATGGAGACATGTCACCACCCCAGTTAACTTCAAATAACTGCACACATGGAGAAGCATCACAACCCCAGTTAACTTCTCATAACAGTGTACATGCAGAGCCATCACCTCTCCAGTTAACTTCCCATAACTGCACACATGGTGAGCCATCACCACCCCTGTTATCTTCTCATAACTGTGTACATGGAGTGCCGTTACCACCCCAGTTCACTTCTCATAATTGGACATGGAGAATCGTCACCACCCCAGTTATTTCACATAACTTTGTACATAGAGAGCTGTCACCACCCCAGTTATCTTTCTCATAACTTCGTACCTGGACAGCCACCACCACCCCAGTTAACTGCTCATAACTGTCTACATGGAGAGAAGTCATCACCTCAGTTAACTTCTCATAATTGTATACATGGTGAGCCATCACCACTCCAGTATTTGCCAGTATTCTGCTTAGAATTTTGGCATCTGTGTTCATGAGGGAGATGGGTGTATAATTTTCCTTTTTAGTTGGATCTTTGCCTGCTTTTGGTAATAGAATGATGTTGGCTTCATAGAAGGAATTTGGGAGAATTCCCTCTGATTGTATACTTCTAACCAGTTTCAGTAATAATGGTTGTAGGTCTTTTTGAAATGTTTTATAGAATTCTGCTGTGACCCATATTTGCTTTATTGGTTTAGTGGCCTTTGGTAACACTCTCTGGCATTCCAGAGGCCATCTGTACACTTGCATGTGTGGTCTCAATACATCCCTCCTATGTTAACGTCAGGTCTTCGGCAGCAGGGTCTTATTGCCTCTCCTCCTGTAGGTATCCCAACTTAGAGGCAAGGAGCCCTTACCTTTTGTGGGGCCTTGGATCCCCTGGCCAACATCCACCTGGTAGAACAATCCATTGCTGATGTCAGAGCTCCTGTATTAATATATTTTGCCTGAGTGCATAGCCCTAGGACTTTAGTATTATATTTGGTTCTGAACAGAGAGTAATCCCTTCCACAGTTCCCATGTCTAGTAGTCAATTAAAGAAAGCAGTTTTACCGGTTTTATAAGAGATCACCTCTACAATAGTTGTCTCCAATTTACAGTTGGGGAGCGACCTCATCATTGTCATATTTCTCCTTGTTCTATGGGTGGGAAGGCAAGGAAGTCTCTCATATCAGAACCTTTGTGGCACCTAGAAGGTAAGTTTCATTAGGACTCATTATAACTAGTTGTTACATGTAGGATCCACAGAGGGGTTCGATGTTTATGGCAATCTGAGGCTTTTCTTCCTTTGAATGTTCAGACGGGTCAGCCTTTCCGTTGCCACTTTTTGGTACATCCTACTCAATGCAAACCTGTATCTTTTCTTTCTCAGCCGTTAAGTTGGTGACGTTTTGTCCTGTTGGAACAAACAAATCTTTTCCCATAGTTAGTTTTAAGATTTGAATTGCAGGGGTTTGATGAAAAGGTTTCATGTCTTTCTGTATCCCCCCCCNCATAACTGTATACATGGAGAGCCATCACCACCCCATTTAACTTCTCATAACTGTATACATGGAGATCCGTCACCCCCCCAACTGTGCATGGGGTGAGCCTTCAACACCCCAGTTATCTTCTCATACTGTCCACGTGGAGAGCGATCACCAACCCTGTTAATGTCTCATAACTGTGCACATGGAGAGGGGTTACAACCCCAGTTATCTTCTCATAACTGTGTACATGGAGTGCCGTTACCACCCCGGTTCACTTCTCATAACTGTACAAGGAGAGCCATCGCCACCTCAGTTATCTTCTCATAACTGTGTACATGGAGAGCCGTCACCACCTCAGTTATCTTCTCATAACTGTGTACATAAAGAGCAGTCACCACCCCAGTTAACTGCTCATAACTGTCTACATGGAGAAATGTCATCACCTCAGTTAACTTCTCATAATTGTATACATGGTGAGCCACCACCACGCCAGTTAACTTCTCATAACTGTACACGTGGAGAGCCATCACCACCCCAGTTAACTTCTTTTACTGTCCACGTAGAGAGTCGTCATCACCCCTGTTATCTTCTCGTAACTCTACACATGGAGAACCATCACCACCTCTGTTAACCTCTCATACCTGTATACATGGAGAGCTAACACCACCCATTTTAACTTCTCATAACTGTGTACTTGGAGTGCTGTCACCACACCGGTTATCTTCTCATAACTGTATACATGGAGAGCTGACACCACCCATTTTAACTTCTCATAACTGTGTACTTGGAGTGCTGTCACCACACCAGTTATCTTCTCATAACTGTATACATGGAGAGCCGTCGCCACCCCGTTAATGTCTCATAACCATCCACATGGAGTGCCGTCACCACCCCAGTTAACTTCTCATATTGTCCATGTGGAGAACCATCTCCACCCCTGTTAACTTCTCATTACTGTGCACATGGAGAGCGGTCACCACTGCAGTTATCTTCTCATAACTGTACACATGGAGACCGTCACCAACCCAGTTAACCTTTCATAACTGTGCTCATGGAGAGCCGTCACCATCCCAGCTAACTTCCCATAACTGTACACATGAAGACACATCACCATCCCAGTTAACTTCAAATAACTGCACACATGAAGAGGCATCATGACCCCAGTTAACTTCTCATAACTGTGTACATCGAGAGCAGTCACCACCCCAGTTAACTTCTCATAACTGTGTACATCGAGAGCAGTCACCACCCCAGTTAACTTCTCATAACTGTGTACATGGAGAGCCTTTACCACCCCAGTTCTCCTCTCATAACTGTACACATGGAGAGCCATCACTAACCCAGTTAACTTGTCATAACTCTATTCATTTAGAGCCATCACAACCCCAACTAACTTCTCATAACTGTATACATGGATTGCCGTCACCACCCCAGTTAATTTCTCATAACTGTGCACAAGGAGAGCCATCAGCCCACCAGTTAACTTCTCATAACTGTACACATGTAGAGCTGACACAACCCCAGTTAACTTCTCCTAATCTGTACGTGGAGAGCCATCACCACTCCAGTTATATTCTCATAACTGTGTACATGGAGAGCCGTCACCACCCCAGTTAACTTCTCATTCCTGTGCACATGGAGAGCAGACACCACATCAGTTGTCTTCTCATAACTGTACACATGGAGAACCATCACCAGCCCAGTTAACCTCTCCTAACTGTGCTCATGGAGAGCCATCACCATCCCAGTTAACTTCCCATAACTGTACACATGGAGACATGTCACCATCCCAGTTAACTTCAAATAACTGCACAGATGGAGAGGTGTCACCACCCCAGTGAACTTCTCATAACTGTACATGGAGAGCTGTCACCATCCATTTTAACTTCTCATAACTGTGTACTTGGAGTGCTGTCACCACACCAGTTATCTTCTCATAACTGTATACATGGAGAGCCATCACCACCCCAGTTAACTTCTCATATTGTCCATGTGGAGAACCATCTCCACCCTGTTAACTTCTCATTACTGTGCACATGGAGAGCGGTCACCATTGCAGTTATCTTCTCATAACTGTACACATGGAGAACCGCCACCAACCCAGTTAACCTTTCATAACTGTGCTCATGGAGAGCCGTCACCATCCCAGTTAACTTCCCATAACTGTACACATGAAGACACATCACCACCCCAGTTAACTTCAAATAACTGCACACATGAAGAGGCATCATTACCCCAGTTAACTTCTCATAACTGTGTACATCGAGAGCCTTTACTACCCCAGTTCACCTCTCATAACTGTACACATGGAGAGCCATCACCAACCTAGTTAACTTCTCATAACTCTATTCATTTAGAGCCATCACAACCCCAACTAACTTCTCATAACTGTATACATGGATTGCCATCACCACCACAGTTAATTTCTCATAACTGTGCACATGGAGAGCCATCAGCCCACCAGTGAACTTCTCATAACTGTACACATGGAGAGCTGTCACCACCCCAGTTAACTTCTAATCTGTACGTGGAGAGCCATCACCACTCCAGTTATATTCTCATAACTGTGTACATGGAGAGCCGTCACCACCCCAGTTAACTTCTCATACTTGTCCACGTGGAGAGCATTCACCACCCCAGTTAACTTCTCATAACTCTGCACATGGAGAGCCGTCACCACACCAGTTAACTTCTCATAACTGTGTACATGCAGAGCCATCAGCACCCCAGTTAAATTCCCATAACTATACACATGGAGAGCCATCACCACCCCAGTTTACTTCCCATAGCCACACAAATGGAGAGTCAACACCACCCCCAGTTAACTTCCCATAACTGTGTACATGGACACTGGTCACCACCTCAGTTAACCTCTCATAACTGTGCACATGGAGGGCCATCACCATCCCAGTTAACTTCCCATAACTGTACACATGGAGACAAGTCACCACCCCAGTTAACTTCAAATAACTGCACACATGGAGAGCCGTCACTACCCCAGGTAACTTCTCATAACTCTAAACTTGGAGAGCTATCCCAACCCCAGTTAACTTACCATAACTTTACACATGGAGAGCCATCACCACCGCAGTTAACCTCTCATAACTGCATACATATAGAGCCATCACCACCCCAGTTAACTTCCCATATCTGCACACATGGAGAGCTGTCACCATCCCAGTTAACTTCCCATAATTGTACACATGGAGACACGTCACCACCCTAGATAACTTCAAATAACTGTACAGATGGAGAGCCGTCACCACCTAAGTTATCTTCTCCTAACTGTCCACTTGGAGACCTGTCACCACTCCAGGTAACTTCTCATACCTCTCCTCGTGGAGGTCAGTCACCACCCCAGTTAACTTCTCATAACTGTGTACGCGAAGAGCTGTCTCCACCCCAGTTAACTTCTCATAACTGTGCCCATGGAGAGCTGTCCCCATCCCAGGTAACTTCCCATAACTGTACACATGGAGAGACATCACCACCCCAGTTAACTTCAAATAACTGCACACTTGTAGAGCCATCATCACCCCAGTTAACTTTCCATAACTGTCCACGTGGAGAGCAGTCACCACCCCAGTTAACTTCTCATAACTCTGCACATGGAGAAACGAGACCACCCCAGTTAACTTCTCATAACCGTGAACATGCTAAGCCATCATCTCCCCCATTAACTTCCCTTAACTGTAAACTTGGAGAGCCATCACCACCCCCAGTTAACTTCCCATAACTGCACACATGGAGAGATGTCACCACTCTAGTTAACTTCTCATAACTGTACACATGTAGAGCTGACACAACCCCAGTTAACTTCTCATTATTGTAGACAAGGAGAGCTGTCACCACCCCTGTTAACCTCTCATAACTGTGTACATGGAGAGCAGACACCAGCCCATTTAACTTCACATAACTGTAATTGGAGGGCTGTCACCACACCAGTTAATGTCTCATAACTGTCCACGTGGAGAGCCATCACCACACCAGTTAACTTCTCATACTGTCCACAAGGAGAGCCGTCACCACCCGTTAACTTCTCATTACTCTGCACATGGAGACATGTCACCACCCCAGTTAACTTCAAATAACTGCACAGATGGAGAGGTGTCACCACCCCAGTTAACTTCTCATAACTGTACATGGAGAGCTGTCACCACCCCAGTTAACTTCTCATAACTGTGTACATGGAGAGCCATCACAACCCCAGTTAACATTGCATAACCCTGTATATGGAGACCATCACCACTCCAGTTAACTTCTAATAACTGTACACATGGAGAGCCACCAGCCCCCCAGTTAACTTTTCATAACTGTACACATGGAGAGCCGTCATCACGCCAGTTAACTTCTCCTAATCTGCCCTTGGAGAGCCATCACCAGCCCAGTTAACTTCTCATACTTGTCCACGTGGAGAGCATTCACCACCCCAGTTATCTTTTTATAACTGTGCACATGGAGAGCCGTCACCATTCCCAGCTAACTTCTCATAACTGTGTACATGCAGAGCCATCAGCACCCCAGTTAACTTCCCATAACTGTACACATGGAGAGCTGTCACCACCCCAGTTAACTTCCCATATCTGCATACATGGAGAGTCGTCACCACCCCATTTAACTTCCCATAACTGTGTACATGGAGAGCCGTCACCACCCCAGTTAACCTCTTATAACTGTGCACATGGAGAGACATCACCATCCCAGTTAACTTCTCCTAATCTGCACTTGGAGAGCCGTCGCCACCCCAGTTAGCTTCTCATAACTGTGTACATGGAGAGCCATCACCACCCCAGTTAACTTCTCATAACTGTCCACTTGGAGAGCCATCACCACCCCAGTTAACTTCTCATACTTGTCCACGTGGAGAACATTCACCACCCCAGTTAACTTCTCATAACAGCGTACATGTGGAGCCATGAGCATCCCAGTTAATGTCTCATAACTGTGTACATGCAGGGTGGTCAGCACCCCAATTAACTTCCCATAACTGTACACATGGAGAGCAGTCACCACCACAGTTAACTTCCCATATCTCATATCTGCACTCATGGAGAGTCATCACCACCCCAGTTAACTTCCCATAACTGTGTACATGGAGAGCCGACAACAACCCCAGTTAACTTCTCATAAATCTACACATGGAGAGCCATCACACGAGTCTTCTTATCTGTACATGGAGAGCTCACTAACAGTCTCATAACTGTTGTACATGACGATGGGGAGCAGCACCCCCAATTATAACTTCTCATAACTGTACACAATGGAGGAGCACATCACCACCCATTTACTACTCATAATTGTGCTGCTGAGAGCCATCCAGCCCCAGTTAACTTCTCTTACTGTAAACATGGAGAGCCTACCACCCCAGTTACTTCCATATCTGTCGCACATGGAGACGTCACCACACCCAGTGTACTTCCATAACTGCCACATGGAGAGCATCACCACCAGTTAACTTCTCATAACTGTACACATGGAGAGCCATCAACCACCAGTTTAACCTTCTCATATTTACACATGGAGAGCCCTCACCACCCGTTAACTCTCAATAACTGTGACATGGAGAGCCGACACCACCCCATTTAATTTCTCATAACTGTGTATCTTGAGGCTGTCACCACCCAGTTATCTTCTCATAACTATATACATGTAGAGCTGTCACCACCACAGTTAAGGTCTCATAACTGTGCACATGGAGAGCCATCACCACTCCAGTGAACTTCTCATACTGTCAACGTGGAGAGCCGTCACCAGCCCTGTTAACTTCTCATTACTGTGCACATTGAGAGGGGTCACCACCCCAGTTATCTTCTCATAACTGTACACACGGAGAACTGTCACCAACCCAGTTAACCTGTCATAATTGTGCTCATGGAGAGCCATCACCATCTCAGTTATCTTCCCACAACTGTACACATGGAGACACGTCACCACCCCAGTTAACTTCTGGAGAGCCCTCACCATCCCAGTTGACTTCTAATAACTGTGTACATGGAGAGCCATCACCACCCCTGTTAACTTCTCATAATTCTGTATATGGAGAGTCGTCATGACCCCAGTTAACCTCTCATAACTGTGCAAATGGAGAGCTCTCACCATCCCAGTTAACTTCCATACTAACTGTACACATGGAGCATGTCACCACCCCAGATTAACTCACCATAACTTACACATGGAGAGACTCACCACCCCAGTTAACTTCTCATAACTGTTACATGGAGAGAGTCATCACAACCATTCTCCGTCACCAACCCCACTCGTTAACTCTCATACTGTACACATGGAGCATGTCACCACCCCAGTTACAACATCATAACTTCACACATGGAGAGCCGTCACCACCCAGTTAACTTCTCATAAACTTTCACATGGAGATCCTCACCACCCCAGTTAACTTCCATAACTGACACATGAGAGCCTCACCACCAGTTAACTTCTCAAATGAACATGGAGAGCTATCACCACCCAGTTATTTTCTCATAACTGTGTACATGAGAGCCATCACCACCCCAGTTAACTTCTCATAACTGTACACATGGAGAGCCATCACCACCCAGTTAACTTCTCATAACTGTAAATAGAGAGCTTCACCACCCCCATTTAACTTCTCATAACTGTACCATGGAGAGCATCCACCCCAGTTAATTTCTCATAACTGTGACATGCGAGCCATCACCACCCCAGTTAACTTCTCATAACTGTACATATGGAGAGCTGTCACCACCCCCCAGTTAACTTCTCATAATGTACACATGGAGAGCCGTCACCACCCCAGTTAACTCTCATAACTGTAACATGGAGACGTCACCACCCAAGTTAACTTCCATAACTGTCACACTGGAGAGCCATCACCACTCCAGTTAACTTCTCTATAATCTGTAACATGGGAGCCATCACCACCCCAGTTACTTCTCATAACTAACATGGAGAGCTGTCACCACCCAGTTAACTTCTCATAACTGTCCACTGGAGAGCCAGTCACCACCCCAGTTAACTTCATAACTGTACACATGGAGAGATCACCACCCAGTTAATTCTCTAACTGCACTTGAGAGCCACCATCCCAGTTATCTTCTCATACTGTCCACTGGAGAGCCTTCACCCCCCAGTTAATCTTTTCATACTGTCCACGTGGAGAGCCATCACCACCCCAGTTAACTTCTCATAACTGTATACATGGATTGCCAGTCACCACCCCAGTTAACTTCTTAACTGTGCTCATGGAGAGCTGTCACCATCCCAGTTACTTCTCATAACTGTCACACGTGGAGGTCACCACCCCATTAACTTCTCATAACGTACACATGGAGAGCTGTAACCACCCCAGTCAACTTCCAACTGTGTAAACAGGAGAGTGTCACACCTCATTTCACTTTTCATACGGTGTACATGAGAGCCATCACACCCCAGTTAACTTCTCATAACTTACATGAGACTGTCACCACCCCAGTTAACTTCTCATAAACTGTCACACTGGAGGCAGTCACCACCCCATTAACTTCTCATAACCGTACACATGGAGAGCTGTACACCACCACCCCAGTTAACTTCTTTCATAACTGTATACATGGAGACCGTCACCACCCCAGTTAACTTCATAATCTGTACACATGGAGAGCTGACACCATCCCATTAACTTCTCAAAACTGTACACGGAGAGCCTCCCACCACCCCATTTAATTCTCAACTGTTACATGGAGAGCGTCACCCCCCCCCAGTTAACTTCTCATAATGTCCACTGGAGAGCCACCACCACCCCAGTTAACTTCTCATACTGTGCACATGGAGAGTCACCACCCCAGATATCTTCTCATAACTGTACACATGGAGAGCAGCACACCCAGTTCACTCTCATAACTATCTACAGAGAGCATCACCACCCCAGTTACTTCTCATAACTGTGTACATGGAGAGCATGTCACCACCCCAGTTAACTCTCATAACTGTGTACATGGAGAGACATCACCACCATATCAACTTCTCATAATGTATAACATGTGAGAGCCATCACACCCCAGAATAACTTCTCATAACTGTATACTGGACAGCTCACCACTCCAGTTATCTTCTCATAATTGATACAGGTGAGCCATCAGCACCCAGCTGTAACGTCCCCAGTAACTGTATACATGGAGAGCCGTCACCACCCTTTAACTTCTCATAATTGTACATGTGAGCCATCACCACCCCTGTTAACTTCTCATACTGTGCACATGGAGAGCCTCACCACCACTGATAACTTCTCATAACTGTATACATGGAGAGCCATCACCACCCCTGTTAACTTCTATAACTGTGTACATGGAGAGCGTCACACCCAAGTTAACTTCTCATAACTGTATACATGGAGAGCCATCACCACCCCAGTTAACTTCTCATAACTATACATGGAGAGCTCACACCACCCAGTTACTTCTCATAATCTGTATACATGGGAGCCTCACCACCCGTTACTTCTCATAACTGTTCATGGAGAGCTTCACCACCCCAGTTAACTTCTCATAACTGTCAGTGGAGCGCCATCATCCCCGTTAACTTCTCATAACTGTCCACGTGGAGAGCTTCACCACCCCAGTTAACTTTCATACTGTCCATGGAGAGATCAGCACCCCATATTTTCCATAACTGTACACTTGGAGAGCGTCCCACCCCAGTTAACTTCTCATATCTGTTACATGAGAGCCATTCACCACCCCAGTTAACTTCTCAAACTGTACACATGGAGAGCCATCACCACCAGTTAATTCCATATCTGTCACATGGAGAGCCTCACCACCCAGTTACTTCTATAACTGTGACATGGAGAGTGTCACCACCCCAGTTTCTTCTCATAACTGCTACCATGGAGAGACATCACCACCCCAGTTAACTTACCATAACTGTGTACATGGAGAGCCATCACCNGAAAGAGAAGAGGGGGGAAAAGAAACGAGAACAGGAAAAGGAAAAGAAAAGAAAAAAAAAAAAAAAAAAAAAAAAAAAAAAAAAAAAGGAAGGGGGGGGGGAGAGGAGAGACACCAGGAAAGGGGGAAACGAAACCGACAGCGCGGAGCGGGGGAGGGGCAACAACCCAGTGGGTAACGAGGGGGGGGGGGGGGGGGGGGGGGGGAAAGAAAAGAAGGAGAAGAAAAAAAAAAGGGAGAAAATTCTGGTGATCTGGGCGCAAGGAGATCCGTCACCACCCAGGTTACTTCCCATAACTGTACACATGGAGAGACATCACCACCCCAGTTAACTTACCATAACTTTACACATGGAGAGAAACGGATCACCACCGGAGCGTGATTAACAGGTGACTATATAACTGTGTTACAATGGAGGAAGCTTTCATCAACACAAACCATTTTCAGTCCATCATTTCACCACACACAATAATAGTGAAACTATCTCAAACTGTCCACCATGGAGAGAGGGAGGGTCACCAACTAATCCAGTTACCAACATTCTCAATAAACTTGCAAGTACAAATGGAAGAAGGCCGAAGTCCGCATCCCCATGTAAACACATTCACCATAACTAGTACAATCTAACTGTACACATGGAGAGAATCAACACCCCAGCTAACTTCAAATAACTGCACACTTGTAGAGCTGTAACTACCCCAGTTAACTTCCCATAACTACACATTTAGAGTCGTCACCACCCCAGTTATATTATCATAACTGTGTACATCAAGAGCCATCAGTCCACCCACCCCAGTTAAACTGTCTTCCCATAACTGTACACATAGAGAGACGAGCGTCACACCACCAGTTAACTTCCCATATCTGCACCTATGGAAAGTCATCACCACCACATTTAACTTCTCATAACTGTGCCCATGGAGAGAGCCGTCGCCATCCCAGGTAATTTCCCAATAACTGACACATGGAAGAGTGTAATCACCATCCCAGTTAACTCAAGAACTATGCACTTGTAGAGCCATCACTACCCCAGTTAACTTCCATAACTGAACACATGGAGAGCCGACCACACCACCCAGTTTTATACTTCCTCATAACTTCCGTAGCAATAGAACCTTCACCATGCCAGCCACCCCATTAACTTCTCATACCTGTCCAGTGGAGAGCAGTCACCACCCCAGTAAGCTTCTCAAAACTGTGCACATGTAGATCCGTCACCACCCCAGGTAACTTCTCATAACTGGGTACATGGAGAGCCGTCATCACCCTAGTTAACTAACTTCCCATAACTGCACATGGACTTGGAGAGCTGTCACCACCCCAGTAATAACTTATCATACTGTACCATGTGGAGAGCTGTAACCACCACAGTTAACTCTCTCAAAGCTGTGCACATGGATAGCACATCATCTCCCCATTAACTTCTCATAACTGCAACACATGGAGAGACGTCACCACTCTAGTTAACTCTCATAACTGTACAAATGTAGAAGCCGTGAACCAACCCCAGTTAACTTCTCATAATGTGACACATGGAGAAGCTGTCACCACCCCTGTTAACCACTCATAACTAACACATGGAGAGTCGGACACCACCCCATTTAACTTCCCATAACTTAACTCTGCAAACTGTGTACTTGGACACTGTCACCACACACAGAACCAGTTATCTTCTCATAACTGTGTACATGGAGAGCCATCACCACCCGAGTTACTTCTCATATGTCACTGGAGAGCCTTCACCACTCCAGTTATGTTCTCATACTGTCCACATGGAGAGTAGTCACCACCCCACCCCAGTAAACTTCCTATACAGTTCCATGGGAGAGCCGTCAGCACCCCTGATGACTTCTCATAACTGTCATCATGGAGTGCCATCACCACCATCAGTTACTCTCATTAACTGTCAACCAACCCCAGTTAACCTTCATAACTGTGCTCATGAAGAGCCATCAACACCATCCCAGTTAACTTTCCATAACTGTACACATGGAGGAATGACCCACCCCAGTTAACTTCAAATAACTGCACACATGGAGAGGCATCACAACCCCAGTTAGCTTCTCGTAACAGTGTACATGCAGAGCCATCACCACCCCAGTTAACTTCCCATATGCTACGACATGGTGAGGCCATCACCACCCCTGTTAACTTCTTATAACTGTGTACATGGAGAGCTGTTACCACCCCAGTTAACTTCTCAAATCTGCATGGAGAGCCTCACCACCAGTTATCTTCTCATACCTGTGTACATGGAGAGCGTCACCACCCAAGTTAACTTCTCATAACTGTCCAGGTGGAGAGCCTTCAGCACCCCAGTTAACTTCCCATATCTGCACACATGAGAGCTGTCACCACCACAGTTAACTTCCCATAACTTGTACATGGAGAGCCGTCACAACCCCTGTTACTTCTCATACTGTGCACATGGAGAGCTCACCACCCAGTTACCTCTCATAACTATACACATGGAGACACGTCACCACCCAGTTAACTTCAAATAACTGCACACAGGAGAGCCGTACTACCCCAGTTAACTTCCCATACTGTACATGGAGAGCCATCTCCACCCCATTTAATTCTCATAACTGTGTATATGGAGAGCTGTCACCAGAACAGTTAACTTCTCATAACTGTACACTTGGAGAGCTGCCACCACCCCAGTTAACTTCTCATAACTGTGTACATGGAGAGCCATCACCATCCCAGGTATCTTCTCATAACTCTCCATGTGGGGATCCGTCACCACCCCTGTTGAATTCCAATAACTCTATACATGGTAAGCTTTCACCACCCCTGGTAACTTCTCATAACTTTGTACATGAAGACCTGCGGCATCCACCTGCGCGTCTGCCACACCCACTCCAGTGTCGCTTGTGTAAAGTAATATGAGAAATCATAAGCAAGACAAGCGGGGGAGATGTGTCCTGTGGGGCTGGACCCCCTGGAGGTCACTGGCAGAATACCTGGCTAAGATCACCCCCAAGATTGAGATGCTTCCTAGGATATTACGTTTTTCTGGTGTTGGACTTAGCATAACATGAGCACAAAAAGATCTTTTTCTTAGGGCCAGCTTATAGATACAAAACAAACGGTTTGAATGTGCCAAGTACTGGCAATTAAAATGCCTCTCTTGGGCACAGGGCTTTTTCCTGGCAGCAAGAATGGTCTGTAAGTCTTGAGTCAGAAATAGACTTAAAAATAGACTTCTCTCAAAATATACATTACAATGAAAGACCTTGACAAATTGGAAAACAAAACAATTATATATGACTGTGTATAGAAAAACAAGTTCCAGTGATATGTGTAATAAAAACAGAATATCATATCATTTAAAATAAGTAAAAACTCCTTAAACAATTAAAATAAAAAGACTCTTCAACCCCATTTCCCTATTTAAGTAAAGGAACAGGTTAAACAGTTTTCCTAGTTCTATGCAGCAACTGAATGCCTGAGTCCTGACACTCCCAGCAAGGTTAGGAAAAGATAAATTACTTTACCCAGCCAATTGTCCTACAAAAAAAAACTGTTAGTTGAATCAAGCAGTGGAACGGTTCTTAGTTCTCAGTAAAGATTGAAAACTTTAGATTAGCAGTGAAAGTTAGAAAAACTAATAAGTAGTTTAGGATGCTATAGGAAAAGGTCTTTGCTTTAATAAAAACTTAAAAGAAACTATTAACCTTAGGATATTAAGATATATTTGCTCTAGATTTAGGATAGAGATATAATATCTCTATCTATCAATATCTACTGCCAAGAAACTTCTACTGTGACATAGCAATTACTACTCAGAGTCCTGTAACTTTTCAATTATGACTTGTAATTAAGAGCTAACAAGTAAAAACTAATTGATCATGTTAAAAACTATTGATGCTCCTTTTTTCTTAAATGTTATTTCCTTGGTAAAGGTTATCTTAAGATTCCTACATTTTTACTTCAAAGAAAATTCATTTCCTGACTAAACTTTGTAATGTTTTAGTTTCCTGCTCTGCGTGCCCCGTATCTCGTCAATCATGAAATAGATAATGAGTTCTGGTTAATGTATGAGTTTTGACCTATTAGTAACATATGTAATTGTAAAGCTCTACCAAATCCTTTGTTCTGCCTTCTCCTAAGACTGCTATATAAGCACTGCCCCTGTTCAATAAAGTTGCTGTGGATTTGGGAAATTTGTCTCTCATTTCTACAAGCCATCAGCTTCCTCGTGTTCTCCTGCCAAAGGGACTCCCCCAGAAACCCACGACCCGACGGAGAGCTAGCCAGGCGGTAACAAAGACCCATCACCACCACAGTTAACCTCTCATAATTGTACATGGAGAGCCGTCACCGCCCAGTTAACCTCATAACTGTGCACATGGAGAGCCATCAGCATCCCAGTTAACTTCCCATAACTGTACACATGGAGAGCTGTCACCACCCCTGTTAACCTCTCATAACTGTATACAGGGAGAGCTGACACCACCCAATTTAACTTCTCCTAAGTGTATATTTGGAGAGCCATCACCACCCCAGTTAACTTCTCATACTGTCCACATGGAGAGCCATCCCCCGCCCCCAGTTATCTTCTCTTAACTCTACACATGGAGAGCCGTCACCACCCCAGTTAACTGCTCTTATCTGTCTACATGGAGAGGCATCATCACTTCAGTTAACTTCTCATAATTGTATACATGGTGAGCCATCACCACTCCAGTTAACTTCTTACAACTCTATACATGGAGAGCCGTCACCACCCCAGGTAACTTCTCATACCTGTCCATGTGGAAAGCCATCACCACCCCAGTTATCTTCTCATAACTCTACACATGGAGAGCCATCACCACCCCAGTTAACTTCTCATAACTGTGTACATGGAGAGCTGTTACCACCTCAGTTCACGTCTCAGCTGTACACACGGAGAGCCATCGCCATTCCAGTTAACTTCTCATAACTGTGTATATGAAGAGCCGTCGCCACTTCAGTTAACTTCTCATATCTCTATTCATGGAGAGTCAACACCACCCCAGCTAACTTCTTATAACCGCATACATGGAGAGCCATCACCACCTCAGTTAACTTCTCATAACTGTACATATGGAGAGCCATCAGCCCCCCAATTAACTTCTCATAACTGTACACATGGAAAGCCATCACCACCCCAGTTAACTTCTCCGAATCTGCACTTGGAGAGCCGTCACCACCCCAATTATCTTTTCATACCTGTGTACATGGAGAGCCGTCACCACCCCAGTTAACTTCTCATAACTGTCCAGGTGGAGAGCCTTCACCACCCCAGTTAACTTTTCATAACTGTGCACATGGACAGCCATCACCACCCCAGTTAACTTCTCATACTATCCACGTGGAGAGCCAACAACACCCCAGTTAACTTCTCATATGGTCCACGTGGAGAGCCATCACCACCCCTGTTATCTTCTCATTACTGTACACATGGAGAACCATCACCAACCTAGTTAACCTGTCATAACTGTGCTCATGGAGAGCCATCACCATCCCAGTTAACTTCCCATAACTGTACACATGGAGAGCAGTCACCACCCCAGTTATCTTCTCATAACTGTGTACATGGAGAGCCTTCACCACCCCAGTTAACCACTCATAACTGTCTCCATATAGAGATGTCATTACCTCAGTTAACTTCTCATAATTGTATTGAGCCATCACCACCCCAGGTAACTTCTCATAACTGTATACATGGAGAGCAGTCACCACCCCAGTTAACTTCTCATACCATCCACATGGAGAGCCGTCTCCACCCCTGTTAACTTCTCATAAATGTGCTCATGGAGCACCATCACCAGCCCAGTTATCTTCTCATTACTGTACACATGGAGTGCCGTCACCACCCCAGTTAACTTCTCGTAACTGTATGCATGGTTTTACACTTTGCTTTTTGGTATTTTTGAGACAGGGTCTCCCTTTTCATACCAGGTGTCCTGGAGCTCTCTCTGGTCATCACCCCTGTTAACTTCTCATTACTGTGCACATGGAGAGCAGTCACCACCCCAGTTAACTTCTCATAATTGTGTACATGGTGAGCCATCACCACCCCTGTTAACTTCTCATAACTGTATACACGGAGAGCCATCACCACTCCAGTTAACTTCTCATACTGTGCACGTGAAGAGCCGTCACCACCCCAGTTATCTTCTCATAACTCTACACATGGAGAGCCATCACCACCCCAGTTAACTTCTCATAACTGTGTACATAGAGAGTCGTCACCACCCCAGTTAACTTCTCATAACTGTGTACATAGAGAGCCGTTACCACCCCAGTTCACTTCTCATAACTGTACACATGGAGAGCCATCCCCACCCCAGTTAACTTCTTATAACTGTCCTTGTGGAGAGCTATCACCACCCCAGTTAACTGTTCATAACTGTGTACATGGAGAGCCATCCCCACCCCAGTTAACTGTTCATAACTCTGTACATGGAGAGCCGTCATCACCTCAGTTAACTTCTCATAATTGTATACATGGTGAGCCGTCACCACCCCAGTTAACTTCTCGTAACTGTATACATGGAGAGCCGTCATCACCCCAGTTAACTTCTCATAACTGTGTACATGGAGAGCCATTACCACCCCAGTTCACTTCTCATAAACGTACACATGGAGAGCCATCGCCACTCCAGTTAACTTCTCATAACTGTGTCATGGACAGTCATCACCCCCTCAGTTAACTTATCACATTCACAAACTCTAGTATCTTCCCAGACCAGGAGCAGCAGGAGGTACAGGAGACAATGTTTGAAATTTCAGGTGAGCAACTAACAACCCTCCCTGCCCCTTCCATCTATGAGAAATGTCAACAGGCCTCATCTCGGGATCTGTGGGATCCACAGCTGTTCTGAGGACAGTGATCTGCAACACTTCCCTGTTTCCTGTGGGTCTTCCATATTTTCTCTTCCCTCCTCTGTGACATTTCTGGGGCCATGGAGAGGGTGACATGGTTGTCCCATCTAGCATTCAGCTTTCAGCAGTCACTTACTAGTTGTGAGTCTCTGCTGTAACTGCCACATATTCTGTACAGAAACTTCTATCACCAAAGATGGCTGTAGGACTAAACATAACTGTTTGGAAGGCTGGTCAACATCATATACATTTAACAAGACTGTTGTAGTTTCCCCACCATGGCCTATCACATCCTCAGCCTCAGGGTTTTGACTGGGCTTAACAGAACCAGGTATGAGCTCCCTCCAGTGGACAGGGCCGTAAATCTAACCAGAAAATTGTTGGTTGCATCCATAACACTTGTGCCACATGGCATCAGCTGGCACACCTGCCTAGCACCTTGACAACGGAGCACAGTCACATGTGGGGTCATCTCTGAGTCGGACTCCCCGTGACAGCCTGCATGGTGCTCTCTGGCATTATGAAAACCAGCCTCAGGGCTGGAGAGATGGCCTAGCGGTTAAGAGCGCGCACTGCTCTTACAGAGGACCCGGGTTCAATCCCCAGCACCCACATGGCGGCCGAGAACTGTCTGAAACTCCAGTTCCAGGAGAACTCCAGTTCCAGGGGAATCCGACACCCTCTTCTGACCTCCGCGGCATTGCACACCACAGGTGCACAAACTAGCGTGCAGACAGTACATTCATACACATACAGAAATAAAAAAAAAAAAAAGAAAACCAGCCTCATGAGGAGGCGCTCAGCTCTGTGCCAAACAGATTTCGCCATGATGTGTCAAAGCAGGCAGGGTTCAGCCCTAGGATCTTTCCTTCAAGTTCAGGCTTGCAACCAATGGCCATGGCGATAGCCTTATGCTTTGGGGGCCTCCAGACACTTCCTTGGCTAATACAAGGAGGTATTCTACTCCTAGTACTATGATTTCGTGGCATCTAGGAGAAAGTTTTAACCCACAGAGGATATTTCTGCTTACGCTTTACTCAATATTTGGCCACTTACAGGAAGAGAGTGTTGGAGAATTTTCTTAACAGTTTTCTGGGTGTCAGCTGTGCCTTACCTAACCACAAGGCTGATGAGACTTCCTCATCAGTGCTCAGCTCTCAGGCCCCATTTGTACTGATTCCCCATCTGTGTCCCTTTAGGTATGATGCATGGCTTTCATTCTTTAAGAAAACACTTTATCTACATTGATGTAGAGAGGTCATCCACCTCGACTTTCCCTGTCTTCCTCAGTATAAACACAGCTTCCAGATGCCACACTGCTGTCTTCACATGTGAGGAAGGGGCTCCAGCCCAGGACAGCAGGTGTCTGCTGAAGGCTGAAATGATGAGGACACAGAATGTCCTGACCGTGTCCAGGAAGCACACAGGCCCATGACAGGTAGGTTTCTGTTGGTCAATACATTAGTTAGGGTTCTCTAAAGAAACAGAATCAATAGAACAAATACATAGCTCTATACAAATTTATTGATTTGCTCATGTGACAGAGCTCAAAGAGTCCAACAATAGCCATGCCTCACTGGAGAGGCTGAGTATTCAGGAAACTGCTCAGTCTGCAAAGCTGGATGTCTCAGTAGTCCCAATCTGGTGCTGAAGGCCCGATGGATTACAGGAGATCTGCCGGTCTCAGTACATACTAGGATGCGAAGGGTTGATCACAGCAGCAAGACAAACTCACCAGTGAGAGAGAGGCAAGCCACAGGAAAAAGGTACCAGCTCCCTCTGCCATGGCCTTTTATACTGCCTGCTGGCAGAAGATAATGCCCACACTTAGGGTGGGCCATCCGGTCCAATCCGTAGGTCCTTTTTCTCTTATTTGTTCATCCCTAGTCCAGTCAAGTTAACACCCAGGATTAACCACCACAGTCGATGTCACTGTTTGTGGCCCTTGTCAGAGCATCAATAGAAAATGAATTGAAGCACAATCACCTGGTCTAACCTGGAGCCATGAGCATGAGTGTGAGGGACGAGGACTCAGCAGGACTGGATGTTGGCAGGGAGCTCTGTGAGCTGCTTTCCTGCTTCCTGCATCAGGATAGACAGCACTGAAAATTCACAGCACATTCCTGGAAACCCAGTGCTTATAGGAATTTGCATGTGGAAATGTGGCGTATAATCCAATGAGGCTGTGTGAGGCTGTCACCCACCAAGATGCTCAGGGAAGGACTCAGAGTAGTTGGACAAGTACGCGGAAGGCAGAAAGTGATGATGTGTAGGGCAGATCTGGAAAGAGACAGGAGGCCCAGTCACTGTAGAGCCTGCAGAGGTTCATATGAGGACTGTGGTGTGGACAGGGGGATGACCACTGAGAACCAGCCAGGGGCACTGTGGAAAGTGATGGGGCAGGACGGCGGGGGTCATGAGCAACATCAGCATGACTCTGTGGGGACCAGAATCTGGGTCTCATTATGTGTGGTTACTTTAAATGCCTCCACAGAGGTAAAGTCCTGAGCAGTGACCTTCAGAGAGAGGAGAGACTCACTGGTCAGGCTTCCCTGAATACTTGAGATCTGAGGACCAATGATCACTCTCTTGACATCAGGGCTGTTGAGAGTCTTGCCAACCCTGTGCATGGCTCTGACTCCCACCCTGGCACCAACTCTAAGATCTTGTTTCACAGGAAAAAATATTGCTGGAGAAACTTATAGGTAATGTTTCCTTTCCACAAGGAAGATCTGACCTGTAACTCTCTGTGAAGGCCCCCAGAGCTGGAGAGAAGGCTCAGGTGTTAGCAAAGCTTGCTGCTCGTCCATAGGACATGAGTTTGGCTCCCAGAATCCAAGTGGGGAAGCAGAAAAGTGCCTGTAACTCCAACTCCTTGGGATAGCATGACTTCTTCTGGCCTCTGCAGGCACCTGAATACACTTGACACACACATATGAACATGAACACAAACACCACACACACACATACACACACACATACACACACACACAGAAAGAAATCTTTTTATTATTTTTTATTTATTTTTGTATGAGTATGAGTGTACTGTCTGCATGTAGGTTTTTGCACCAGTGTCGTGCAATGCAGCAGAGGTTAGAAGAAGGTGTCGGATTCCCCTGGAACTGGACTTCTCCTGTAATTGGAGTTACAGACAGTTCTCAGCCTCCATGTGGGTGCTGGCGATAAAACCTGGGTCCTCTGCAAGAGCAGTCGGTGCTCTTAACCACTAGGCTATCTCTCTAGCCCCAGAAATCTTTTTAAACACTTGTTGATTATTCAAGAGAAGTCTGCTTGAGAACAAGAAGAGAAAGTGAAGGGGAGGGTCTTTTAAATTATTTCTTTCCAGGTGACCAGGAAGTCCTTCACTGTCCCTGGAGCACATCTTCCTGCAGAGCTAGGACCTTGGCTTTTCACTCCAGATGACAGGGAGCAGCACTAAGACCCCAGAAACCCAGGCAAGCCCCATCATTTCCCAACTCCCAGAGTTCCCTTAGGGCTCAGTTTACATCTCTGTCCCCCTCCTTGCATCTGGATACTGAGGGGACTCTCCTTTGTCCACACACAGCTGCTTCTGGAGAAGTCTAAGAAGATACTTCTGCTGTGTGGTTGATCCTGCCATAAATGCTCATGCATGGCTTTAGCAAATCCTGTGAAAGAATGAAAGAAACCTTGCTGCCTGTGCACTGCTCAGAAGAGCATCAACAGGCACTGTCTGTCCTGGGGACGCTCTGTGCACTGGGCTGCTGTGCTCAGTGTCCCTGCTCCCAGCCCTCCCTCCTCTGTTCACCATCCCTCACCACACGTCCACTGTGCTTTTCTGAGGTTCAAACTCAGCCAGATGTGGAGGGGGCATAAATCCTGGGTATGAGAATCCAGAACCTTCCTCACCCTTACGTACCTGGTACACAGGAGTGGCTTCCTTGGGGGTGGAGATTGGGTCCTACATAGCAGAGAGAACAGATGTCAGGGGACCTGGGGGGAGGGCCAGCAAGGCTTCACCACAGTGAGCAAGTGCAGAGCCGAGCTTAGAGATCACTGGTCTCTGATGACACAGCTCACTTCCCTGGGGCTATTTTCCCACACAGCCTCAGTGTGAGCAGCTCTGCATCCTGAGCACCTGCTTCCTCACCAGGACACAGAGCACAGTGCCATACCCTGTCCTCCTCATCCCTGCACCCTTGATGATACTCCCACAACCCACTCTGCCCTGCTGAACTCAAGGGTCCCTCAGACACATGAGAGACATGGAGGGAGGAGCATATCACAGGGAATGTAGTCTTGTCGATGAAGGTAGGCTCTTCCTGTGCAGGGCTGAGCTAACTATGTCATAACCTTACACGGTGTGTCTAGTGTGCTGGGTCTGACAGCTCCCTGCCCTGAGCCTGCAGGGACCCTGTGTGATGGGAGGAATCAGACCTTCCAGGGCATAGCTGTTTGAAGCTCTGGGTTCTGGAAACAAGAGACAGGATAGGAGATCAATGAGTCCCTTCTGCAGGAGGATGTGTGGTTTCAACTCTCACAGCATCAGGGGAGATGATCATCTCTTGAGTAGAGACATCCCCACCACTGTAGGAGTTAGTGAGCGGGTGAGGCAGAGGAGCAGACTCTGGCCTGCATCTCACAGAACTGGGCTGACACAGCAATCCAGGTCTCCTGTGATGTCTAGGAGAGGAAGTATTTGATGCTCCACAGAAAGGTGGAGACGCCAGTGGAGGACTACAGGAGTGGACACTGGGGGACAGGGCTAACAGCTGTAGCCACAGCTAGATGCAAGAGACACCTTATTTGGACACTGGGGGCTTTGGCTGTCTACGGTCATGGTGGACACTGGCCCTAGGAGAGGTGAGGATTATCCATGATGATGGGAAGGTCACTGCTTTGGGGGAAACAGGGTACAAGGAAGGCATCAGGTGTCTAAGGAGAGTCAGGAACGACTTTCCTCTATCAGCTCCCCAATAATGGAGGAGGATCAAGAAAGGGGAGCTGAGGAGAGGCTAAGAAAGGACTCCTGCCCAGGGCCAGAGGGTGATGGCCCCTTACCAGGCACAGGTCCTGATTCATGTTGACTCAAGGCCCAGGATAGGGACTGAAGACCCAGGAAAGTATCATTCCAGAAGGTTTCATTGAATAGAAATGCCCAGACCCAGAGGGGAACAGCAGGCTCAGCCACTGGGGCCACATCCTGGGAACTCTCTGTCTCAGCTCTCAGGTTGGCAGCATGGATGCAGTCAGACCATCTCTACAGGCTCCATCATGCTATGCAGAGTTCAGATGACCCTCCAGCTTCCTGTGCTGGCTGAGCTGTGTCTCTGATCTGCCCGTCTTCTGTAACCTGTCTGGGATGTGTCTGTCCTTTGCCTCTGCCTTTTTCCTTTCTCTTCTCTTCACCCAGTGTTGAGGCAAGGAGGGAGAGGTCTCCACAGCATCTCCATCCAGAATGAAGTGCTCAAAGACACGGGATTAGCCATTAAGTCAAAGCAGCATTATGAAAAGGCCCTCCAGTTCTGCTGGGACAGGGGTAGAAACCAGGTTCTAGAGGGTAAGTTTTTGTCTCCTGGAAATACTTTTCTGAGTGGTGGTTATGTGTCCTGATAGTGCCCTCTGGTGGTCACTAGGAGATCTTCAGCTCTTGTTTATGGTTATGGCAGAGATGATGACCAAAGGCTGAGAACTGGCCTGACACCTGGACACAGGGGAACTCTAACCTCCAGGCTTCAGTGCCAGTCATCTTGTTCACTATGGCTGTCCAGGACATCACAGCCCCAGTCAGTGTAGAGATTCTAGGTGAGTGTAGGGATCGCTGGGGAGTCTGGGGAGAGTGCATCCAGAGTGAGCAGCCTCAGGGGGAGTCATGTGCCCCAGAGTTTCAAAGGAAATTCCTGGGACTGTCTCTTGAGACTCAAGGAGAGGACATGCATGGCATGTGCTGCACGTGGCTGCTCTGTCTTTTCCTAAAACCTTGTGTTCTTTGTCCAGTGTGTTCTGGGGACTCTCCATGTGAGTGTAGAGAACACTGATTTTAATGGATATGTTTTACATTCTTGCCTAAAGACTCTTTTAAATTTTAAAGTAGTTATAACAAAAGTGCTGTGCTGACCAGTTAAGCATACCCTCACCCCCTGCTGTCCACGAATCCACTTCCTTTTCCTATGAATTGGCCTGTTCTTGCTATTTCCCCCAAATGATTTTTTACTAACTTAAGACTTTCACATGTATTTTTATTTATTATTTTTATTTTATTTTTGTGACTATACTGACAGATTTTATGTAAGAGTAATGCCCATGGAGGTCACAAGGGGGCATCAGATCCCCTGTAACTGGAGTTACAGACATTTTTAGCTGCTATTTGGGGGCTGGGATTTGAACTCGGGTCCTTGTAAGAGCAGCCAGTGCAGTTAACCTCTGATCCAACTCTCCAGTCCCAAGACTAAGACTTTTGGTTTCTTGTTGATGTTGTGGGTTTACCTATGTTGTAGTCTGCATCAGAAATTCATTTTCTTTTTGCTATATTTATTACTGTTATTTTTGTTATTTGTTTTGTGAAACAAGACACCCATTCTGTATGCCAAGCTGCCCTCAAAGGTTTAGAAATCTCCTACTCCAGATCCTAAATGCTGGGCTTCAAGGTGTGGACACCACATCTGGCTCCAGAGCTTTGCTTTTTTAGCTATTTAATATCCAGTGTAAAGTGTGCCACACGTTTCTATGTGTTCACCTGTTGATGGACCTGTGAGTTATCTCCATTGATTGCCTATTGTGCTGCTGCAGGAAACTCTCTGAGTCTCTAGCATTCTGAGCTTGTACCCAGCAGAGGGAGCACAGGGTACCCTGACAGTTCTCTCAGCTCTGTTGGGAGCTGACTGCCTGCACAGTGGCTGCAGCAGTTCATGTTCTCATAGGCGAGTCCCAGTTTCTGCACCCCCCCCCCAAGCGTGTGCTGTCCAGCTGTTTGCTCTAGCCTGGGCCTGACCACTGTCATCTTGAAGCACAGCAGCTGTGATCACCTGAATGAGACCTTCATGAGATTCGGTCCATTAACATTCCTTCCTGGATTAAGGGGAGAAGCACATGGGCCTCACAGGGCTCCCAGGCTCATTATACTTCCCAGGATCCTCCCGAGGCCCCTCCCATCCCTGAGGTTATGGAGAGGTGGGGGTTGACTGTGGAGGGGAACTGTTCAGTGCTGCATCTTCTCATGGTCTTCATGTGTGGGTGGGGATTTTCTGTAGTGAAGCTGCCCATAAGTTGCCCGGATGGCTTCTCAGTGTTGTAGCTACCACTGAGTTAGTCACACCCAGTAAACTCCCTGATTCACAAACTGCATGTGGTGGTTTGAACTGAATGTGCTCATAGGCTCCAGGTCCTCAGACACTTTGTTCCTAGTTGGTAGAGCTGTTTTCAGAGGTCTTTGTAGGCAGGGTGTGGCTGGAGGGAGCACGTCACTGATGGAGGGGCTTAGTGAGTGCTTAAGCCCTGCCAGATTGCCAGTCACTCTGCTTCCCCTGTCTGCTTGAAGATGTGAGCCAAGTACATGGAGAAGTCAGCAAGTCACCATCAGTGAACATGTGTGGACAGATTGAAGGACACATGAGATCCAGTGACTGTGGAGCCTGGAGAGGGTCACGTGGGGAGCCTGGCAGATCTGTGTGGACAGCAGTGTGGACAGGAGGGATGACCAGTGAGAACCAGCCAGGGGCAGTGTGGACAATGATGGGGCAGGACAGGTGGGGGCCAGGAGCAGTGTCAGCAGGGCTCTCTGGGGACCAGAATCTGGGTCTATTTACATGTGGTCACACTTAAAATGCCTCTGTATAGGTAAAGTCTCAAGGAGTGACTTTGTGACATGGGAGAAATTCAGTGTCTCGGCCGGCCACCCTGAATATTTGAGGTCTGAGGACCAATGCACATTCTCTAGATGTCAGGCTCCTGAGAATCTCTCCATCCCTGTGCGTGGGCTCTGGCTCTTACCCTGGGTCCACATCCCAACTCCTCCCACACAGGAAAAAAATATTGCTGGAAAAATGTATAGGTAATGTTTCCCTGAGCCACACAGGGAAGATGCGACCTGTAAATCACAAGAATATCTACTAAGAGAAGTCTCTGAGCTGCAGAGATGGCTCACACATTAGGAACACTTTCTGCTCTTCCGTAGGACGTGAGCTTGGCTCCCAGCATCCAAGTTGGGCAACAAACACTTGTCTATACCTCCAACTCCATGGAATAGCATGTCTTGTTCTGGCCTCTTCAGGCATGTGCACACACATGGAACACCCATGTGCACATGCACAGGTAAACACACACACAAATATTTTCTAACATTTGATTAAATTAAAGAGAAGTCTGCTTGAGAACAAGAGGAGCAAGGGAAGGGTCTCTTTGTTCAGTCCTTTCTAGGTGACCAGGAGAGTCTTTGCTGTCCCAGAAGCCCCTCTTCCTGGGGGCTTAGGACACTGGTTGTTCATTCCAGAAACAAAAGAGCATCGCTGGGTCCCCAGAACCCAGGCAAGCTCCACCATTTCCCAACTCCCAGATCCCCTTAGGGCGCAGTTTACATCTCGGTTCCACCTTCTTGCATCTGGATACTGAGCAGACTCCTTTGTCTACACAGCTGATTCTGGAGAATTCTAAGAAGCCACTCCTCCTGTGTGGTTGATCCCGCCATAAAGGTTCATGCTGTTCAGGATCACAGTGCTTTGGATCCTGACACCTTCACTTCTTGTAGCAGTTTCACCTCTCTCCATGTCAATATTGATTGTCTTTCTTATGCCCTCTGTCATGGTTAATCCTGGGTGTCAACTTGACTGGACTAAGGAACAAATAAGAGAAAAGGGTCTTCTGATTGGACCACCTCAACCCGGATGGCCCACCCCAAATGTGGGTGTTACCTTCTGCCGGCATTGGGGGAAGGGACGGGGAGATTGCTGAACTGAATTGGATAAGATGTATGAAACACAAACCAGCATTCAACTTAAACAAGATTAATATGTAAGTTTAAAATGATAAAAAAAAGCCATCACCACCCTATTTAACTTCTCATACTGTCCACGTGGAGAGCCATCACGACCCCAGTTAACTTCTCATAACTCTACACATGGAGAGCCGTCAAGACCCCAGTTAACTTCTCATAACTGCACACATGGAGAGCCATCAGCCCCCCACCACCAATTAACACCTCACACCTGTACACATGAAAAGCCGTCACCACCCCAGTTAACATCCACCCAGTTAACTGTGTACATGGAGAGCCATCACCACCCCAGTTACTTCTCATAACTGTGTAACATGGAGACCGTCACCACCCAGTTAACTTTCATAACTGTCCAGTGGAGAGCCTTCACCACCCCATTTACCTTCTCATACTTGTCCAGGTGGAGAGCATTCACACCCCAGTTAACTTCCCATAACTGGACACATGGAGGCCAACACCACACCCAGTTAACTTCCCCTAACTGTACACAATAGAGAGCCATCGCCCCTCAGTTAACTTCCATATCTGCAACAGGAGAGCTGTCACCACCCAGTTAACTTCTCATAACTGTGACGTGGAGAGCGTCACCACCAGTTAACTTCTCATACTGTGCACGTGGAGAGCTGTCACCACCCTTGTTAATTCTCATTACTGTGCACATGGAGAGCAGTCACCAAACCAGTTATCTTCTCATAACTGTACACATGGAGAGGCATCTCCACCCCAGTTACTTCTCATAACTGTGTACATGGAGAGCCCTCACTCTCCCAAGTATCTTCTCATACCTCTCCATTTGGAGATCGGTTACCACCCCAGTTGAATTCCCATAACTGTATACATGGAAAGCTTTCACCACCCCAGGTAACTTCTCATAACTTTGTACATGAAGATCCATCACCACCCCAGTTAACCATATAACTGTGCACATGGAGAGTCGTCACCATCCCAGTTAACTTCCCATAACTGGACACATGGATACACGTCACCACCCCAGTTAACTTCAAATAACTGCACACATGGAGAGCTGTCACTACCCCAGTTAACCTCTCATAACTGTGCAAATGGACAGCAGTCACCATCCCAGTTAACTTTCCATATCTGTACACATGGAGGCACATCACCACCCCAGACAACATCAAATAACTTCACACATGGAGAGCCGTCACCACCCCATTTTACTTCTCATAATTATCCATGCGTAGAACCTTCAACACCCCAGTTAACTTCCCTTAACTGTAAACTTGGAGAGCCATCACAACCCCAGTTAACTTATCATAAATGTGCACATGGAGAGCTGTTACCACCCTAGTTAACTTCTCATAACTGTATACATGGAGAGCCATCACCACCCCCATTTAATGTCTCATAACTGTATACATGGAGATCCCTCACCAACACCCCCCCCCGTTAACTTCTCATAACTGTCCATGTGGTGAGCCTTCACCACCCCAGTTAACTTCTCATAACTGTGCTCATGGAGAGGGGTCACCACCCAAGATATCTTCTCATAACTGTACACACGGAGAGCCATCACCACCCCAGTTATATTCTCATAACTGCCTACATGGAGTCCTGTCACCACCACAATTATCTTCTCATAACTGTCTACATGGAGAGACATCATCACCTCAGTTAACTTCTCATAATTGTATACATGGTGAGCCATCACCACCCCAGTTAACTTCTCATTACTGTATACATGGAGAGCTGTCCCCACCCCAGGTAACTTCTCATCCTGTTCACTTGGAGAGCCATCACCACCCCTGTAAACTTCTCTTAAATGTGCTCATGGAGAACTGTCACCACCGCTGTTAACTTCTCATATTGTCCACATGGAGAGGGGTCATGACCCCAGTTAACTTCTCATACAGTCCATGTGGAGAGCCATCAGCACCCCTGATAACTTCTCATAACTGTCCTCATGGAGAGCCATCACCACCCCAGTTATCTTCTCATAACTCTACACATAGAGAGCTGTCACCACCCCAGTTATCTTCTCATAACTGTGTACATGGAGTGCTGTTACCACCCCAGTTCACTTCTCATAGTTGTACATGGAGAAACATCGCCACCCCAGTTATCTTCTCATAAATTTGTACATGGAGAGCCGTCACCACCCCAGTTAACTGCTCATAACTGTTTACATGGAGAGAAGTCATCACCTCAGTTAACCTCATAATTGTATACATGGTGAGCCATCACCACTCCAGTTAACTTCTTATAACTGTATACATGGAGAGCCGTCACCACACCAGGTAACTTCTCATAACTGTGCACGTGGAAAGCCATCAGCAACCCATTTAACTTCTCATACTGTCCACGTGGAGAGCTGACACCACCCCAGTTAACTTCTCATAACTCTACACATGGAGAGCCTTCACCACCCCAGTTAACTTCTCATAACTGTGTATGTGGAGACCCGTTACCACCCAGTTCACATGTCAACTGTACATACGGAGAGCCATCACCATTCCAGTTTTCTCATAACTATGTATATAGAGAGCCGACACCACCCCAGTCAACTTCTCATACTGTCAACGTGGAGAGCCATCCCCACCCCAAATATCTTCTCTTAACTCTACACCTGGAGAGCCGTCACCACCCCAGTTAACTGCTCAAATCTGTCTACATGGAGGGACATCATCACTTCAGTTAACTTCTCATAATTGTATACATGGTGAGCCATCACCACTCCAGTTAACTTCTTATAACTGTATACATGGAGAGCCATCAGTACCCCAGTTAATGTCTCATAACTGTGTACATGGAGAGCCGTTACCACCCTAGTTCACTTCTCATAACTGTACACATGGAGAGTCATCACCACCCCAGTTAACTTCTTATAACTGTCCTCGTGGAGAGCTGTCACCACCCCAGTTAACTGTTCATAACTGTGTACATGGAGAGCCGTCATCACCTCAGTTAACTTCTCATAATTGTGTACATGGTGAGCCGTCACCACACCAATTAACTTCCCTTAACTGTATACATGGTGAGCTGTCATCACCCCAGTTAACTTCTCATAACTGTGCACATGGAGAGCTGTTATCACTCCAGTTAACTTCTCATAACTGTGTATATGGAGAGCCATCACTCCCTCAGTTAACTTATCACATTCACAAACTCTAGTATCTTCCCAGACCAGGAGCAGCAGGAGGTACAGGAGAGAATGTTTGAAATTTAAGGTGAGCAACTAACAACCCTCCCTGCCCCTTCCATCTATGAGAAATGTCAACAGGCCTCATCTCGGGATCTCCTGTGGGAGCCACAGCTATTCTGAGGACAGTGATCTGCAACACTTCCCTGTTTCCTGTGGGTATTCCATATTTTCTCTTCCCTCCTCTGTGACATTTCCGGGGCCATGGAGAGGGTGACATGGCTGCCCCTTTTAGGGTTCAGCTTTCAGCAGTCACTTACTAGTTGTGAGTCTCTGCTATAACTGCCACATATTCTGTACAGAAGCTTCTATCACCAAAGATGGCTGTAGGACTAAATGTAACTGTTTGGAAGGCTGGTCAACATCATATACATTTAACAAGACTGTTGTAGTTTCCCCACCATGACCTATCACATCCTCAGCCTCAGGGTTTTGACTGGGCTTAACAGAACCAGGTGTGAGCTCCCTTCAGTGGACAGGACCGTAAATCTAACCAGAAAATTGTTGGTTGCATCCATAACACTTGTGCCACATGGCATCAGCTGGAACACCTGCCTAGCACCTTGACAACAGAGCACAGTCACATGTGGGGTCATCTCTGAGTCGGACTCCCCGTGACAGCCTGCATGGAGTTCTCTGGCATTATGAAAACCAGCCTCGGGGCAGGAGAGATGGCCTAGCAGTTAAGAGCACCTACCGCTCTTACAGAGGACCCGGGTTCGAACCCCAGCACCCACATGGTGGCCGATAACCGTTTGAAACTCCAGTTCCAGGAGAACTCCAGTTCCAGGAGAATCCGACACCCTCTTCTGACCTCCGTGGCATTGCACGACATGGGTGCACAAACTTGCATGCAGACAGTACATTCATACACATACAGAAATAAATAAAATTAAAAAAAATTAAAAAGAAAAAGAAAACCAGCCTCATGAGGAGGTGCTCAGCGCTGTGCCAAACAGATTTCACCATGATGTGTCAAAGCAGGCAGGGTTCAGCCCTAGGATCTTTCCTTCAAGTTCAGGCTTGCAACCAATGGCCATGGCCATAGCCTTATGCTTTGGGGGCCTCCAGACACTTCCTTGGCTAATACAAGGAAGTATTCTACTCCTAGTACTAAGATTTTGTGGCATCTAGGAGAAAGTTTTAACCCACAGAGGATATTTCTGTTTACACTTTACTCAATATTTGGCCACTTACAGGAACAGAGTGTTGGAGAATTTTCTTAACAGTTTTCTGGGTGTCAGCTGTGCCTTACCCAACCACAAGGCTGACGAGACTTCCTCATCTGTGCTCAGCTCTCGGGCCCCATTTATACTGATTCCCCATCTGTGTCCCTTTAGGTATGATGCATGGTTTTCATTCTTTAAGAAAACACTTTATCTACATTGATGTAGAGAGGTCATCCACCTTGACTTTCCCCGTCTTCCTCAGTATAAACACAGCTTCCAGATGCCACACTGGTGTTTTCACATGTGAGGAAGGGGCTGCAGCCCAGGACAGCAGGTGTCTGCTGAAGGCTGAAATGATGAGGACACAGAATGTCCTGACCGTGTCCAGGAAGCACACAGGCCCATGACAGGTAGGTTTCTGTTGGTCAATATATTAGTCAGGGTTCTCTAAAGAAACAGAATCAATAGAATGAATACATAGCTCTATACAAATTTATTGATTTGCTCATGTGACAGAGCTCAAAGAGTCCAACAATAGCCATGCCACACTGGAGAGGCTGAGTATTCAGGAAACTGCTCAGTCTGCAAAGCTGGATGTCTCAGTAGTCCCAATCTGGTGCTGAAGGCCCGATGGATTACAGGAGATTTGCCGGTCTCAGTACATGCTAGGATGCGAAGGGTTGATCACAGCAGCAAGGCAAACTCACCAGTGAGAGAGAGGCAAGCCACAGGAAAAAGGGACCAGCTCCCTCTGCCATGGCCTTTTATACTGCCTGCTGGCAGAAGGTAATGCCCACACTTAGGGTGGGCCATCCGGTCCAATCTGAAGGTCCTTTTTCTCTTATTTGTTCATCCCTAGTCCAGTCAAGTTAACACCCAGGATTAACCACCACAGTCGATGTCACTGTTTGTGGCCCTTGTCAGAGCATCAATAGAAAACGAATGGAAGCACAGTCACCTGGTCTAACCTGGAGCCATGAGCATGAGTGTGAGGGACGAGGACTCGGCAGGACTGGACGTTGGCAGGGAGCTCTGTGAGCTGCTTTCCTGCTTCCTGCATCAGGATAGACAGCACTCAAAATTCACAGCACATTCCTGGAAACCCAGTGCTTATAGGAATTTGTGTGTGGAAATGTGGCGTATAATCCAATGAGGCTGTGTGAGGCTGTCACCCACCAAGATGCTCAGGGAAGGACTCAGAGTAGTGGGACAAGTATGCGGAAGGCAGCAAGTGACGATGTGTGGGGCAGATCTGGGAAGAGACCAGAGGTCCAGTCACTATGGACCCTGCAGAGGTTCATATGAGGACTGTGGTGTGGACAGGAGGATGACCACTGAGAACCAGCCAGGGGTACTGTGGAAAGTGATGGAGCAGGGCAGGCGGGGGTCATGAGCAGCATCAGCATGACTCTGTGGGGACCAGAATCTGGGTCTCATTACGTGTGGTTACTCTAAATGCCTCCATAGAGGTAAAGTCCTGAGCAGTGACCTTCAGAGAGAGGAGAGACTCACTGGTCCGACTTCCCTGAATATTTGAGGTCTGAGGACCAATGATCACTCTCCTGACATTAGGGCTGTTGAGAGTCTCGCCAGCCCTGTGCATGGCTCTGACTCCCACCCTGGCACCAACTCTAAGATCTTGTTTCACAGGAAAAAATGCTGCTGGAGAAACTTATAGGTAATGTTTCCTTTCCACAAGGAAGATCTGACCTGTAACTCCCTGTGAAGGCCCCCAGAGCTGGAGAGAAGGCTCAGGTGTTAGCAAAGCTTGCTGCTCTTTCATAGGACACGATTTTGGCTCCCAGAATCCAATTGGGGAAGCAGAAAAGTGCCTGTAACTCCAACTCCTTGGGATAGCATGTCTTCTTCTGGCCTCTGCAGGCACCTGAATACACTTGACACACCCATATGAACATGAACACAAACACCACACACACACATACACACACACATACACACGCGCGTGCACACACACACAGAAAGAAATCTTTTTAAATATTTGTTGATTTTTCAAGAGAAGTCTGCTTGAGAACAAGAAGAGCAAGTGAAGGGGAGGGTCTTTTAGATTATTTCCTTCCAGGTGACCAGGAGGTCCTTCACTGTCCCTGGACCACATCTTCCTGCAGAACTAGGACCTTGGCTGTTCACTCCAGATGCCATGGAGCAGCACTAGGACCCCAGAAACCCAGTTATCCCATCATGTTCCAACTCCCAGAGTTCCCTTAGGGCTCAGTTTACATCTCTGTCCACCTCCTTGCATCTGGATGCAGAGGGGACTCTCCTTTGTCCACACACAGCTGCTTCTGGAGAACTCTAAGAAGATACATCTGCTGTGTGGTTGATCCTGCCGTAAATGCTCATGCATGGCTTTAGCAAATCCTGTGAAAGAGTGAAAGAAGGCTGATCCCTGTGCCCTGCTCAGAAGAGCATCAACCATCTCACAGCTCTGACTGGCCTGAGGACGCTCTGTGCACTGGGCTGCTGTGCTCAGTGTCCCTGCTCCCAGCCCTCCCCCCTCTGTTCACCATCCCTCACCACACGTCCACTGTGCTTTCCTGAAGTTCAAACTCAGCCAGATGTGGAGGGGGCATAGATCCTGGGTCTGAGAATCCAGAACCTTCCTCACCCTTACGTACCTGGTACACAGGAATGCCTTCCTTGCGGGTGGAGGTGGGGTCCTACATAGTGGAGAGAACAGATGTCAGGGGACCTGGAGGGAGGGCCAGCGAGGCTTCACCACAGTGAGCAGTGCAGAGCTGAGCTTAGAGAGCACTGGTCTCTGACAACACAACTCACTTCCCTGGGGCTATTTTCCCACACAGCCTCAGTGTGGGCAGCTCTGCATCCCAAGCACCTGCTTCCTCACCAGGACACAGACCACAGTGCCATACCCTGTCCTCATCATCCCTGCACCCATGATGATACTCCCATGACACACTCTGCCCCTGCTGAACTCAAGGGTCCCTCAGGCACATGATGGACAGAGAGTGAGGAGCGTATCACAGAGAACATGGTCCTCCACTGAAGGAAGGTTCGTCCTGTGCAGGGCTGAGCTATCTACGTCATACCCTTATGAGATGGGTCTAGTGTGCTGGATCTGACAGCTCCCTGCCCTGAGCCTGCAGGGACCCTGTGTAATGGGAAGGGTAGGAAGGAATCAGACTTACCAGGGTATAGTGGTCTGAGGTTCCAGGACCTGGATACAAGAGTCAGGAGTTATGGTAGGCTATGATGAGGACGTGGGGTTCCCAACTCTCACAGCCTCAGGGGAGATGATTGTCTACTGTGTAGAGACACCCCAACCATTGTAGGAGTTAGTGAGCAGGCGAGCCAACCCTGGGTGTCACAGGACTGGGCTGACACAGCAATCCAGGTCCCCTGTGCTGTTTAGAAGAGGAGCCTTTGCTGTTCCAAGGAAAGGTTGAGACATTACCGGAGAGACTACAGGAATGGACACTGGGGGACAGGTCTTATAGCTGTAGCCACAGCTGGGCCCAAGGGACACTTACCTGCTGTGGACACTGGTGGCTTTGGCTCTCTGAGGTCGTGCTGGACACTGGCCCTAGGAAAGGTGGGAATTTTCCATGAGGTGATGGGAAGGTCACAGCTTTGGGGGAAATAAGGTATAAGAAAGGCATCCTGTATCTAAGGAGAGTCAGGAACCACTTTTGTCTATTGGTTCACTGATTGATGGGGGAGGGCGCTCAATAAAGGGAAGCTGAGGAGAGGCACTAAGAAAAGGCTTCTGTCCTGGACTAGAGGATCCTGGCCCCTCAGCAGGTACAGACCCTGAGTAATGTTGATCCAGGACCCAGAGAATGGACTGAGGACCCAGGAAAGGATCAACCAGAAGGTTTCACTGAGTAGAAATGTCCAGACCCAGAGAATCTGCAGGATCAGCCATTGGGGCCGCATCCTGGGAACTCCATGTGTCTCAGCTCTCAGCTGGGCAGCACTGCTGTGCTCAGACCATCTCCACAGGACAGGAGGTGACAGTGGCCCAGGACAACAGACACGGGGCCAGACCCAGCACCTGCCGTCATGGCGTATTCTCAGAACTCCAGTATCATGTACCATCTCCACAGGACAGGAGGTGACAGTGGCCCAGGGCAAGAGACACGGAGCCAGACCCAGCACCTGCCATCATGGTGTATTCCCAGAACTCCAGTATCATGTACCAGGAGCCTTAGATAATGCTGCAGCCACTGGGGATGCTGACCCCACCAGGACATGCAAGCTCCTCCACTTTTATCAGTGACCTCATCAAGGGCCCCATTTAGACTGCAGGCTGCACCCCCCTCACTGGGTAGGTAGATTGAAGTAAACAGTGGGAGCTGCTGGGTCCTGAGCACTGAGTCCCCTGCTGCCAGGGCCTCAAGTTTCCTTGTGAGGAACCAGAACACAGGCAAGTGGGAAGTTGCTAATAGTGCCCAAATTATTTGGGTATTTTTCAAAATTTACTTTATTATTTTCTTTTTTGTGTATGAGTGTATTGCCTGCATGTGTGCAAGCCCAACCGTTTCGGGCAATACTGCAGAAGTCAGAGACGGCATTGGATTCCCCTGGAACTGGAGTTACAGACAATTGTTAGCCAACATACAGGTGCCGGGAATCGAACCTGGGTCCTCTGCAAGAGCAGTCAGTGCTCTTACCAATGGGCCACCTCTCCAGCCCCAGTGCCCAAATTATATTTGTAAAGAATTGGTTGAAGAAGCACTCGGCTCAGCAGCTCATGAGATAAGAGCTGGTTAGATGACTGTGAACCCCCAGGAGGCCACGGGTGGCATCGAATTCCCTCTTGCCCAGGTCACCTTGTGTTGATCATGTAGGAGAAGCCTTGGTACCTGCTGGTCTTTGTGAGGAACAGGAAGCAGCCCAGAGCATTCACCAGAGCCACCCCAAGAACGACCCCGGTCACAATGAGTATCACAGTTGGCACAGGGAGGCCTCTTTGGGGGCTTTGTTCTGTTGCAGGAAGAGAAAGTGGTAGAAGGGAACCATGAGCGTGGGGTGCGGGAAGAGGCCAAGCCAGGGCTGCAGGAAACAGGGTGGTAAGAGCTGTAACCCCTGCATCCTCACACACCCGTTCCTACCAGTGGCTTCAATTCCTGTTTTGAAATGCTGGGCTGCGCTAAGCGTGACAAGATCCCACAGGTGGCCTGGGCCATGTAACTTCTTGTTCCTTTTAGTGATTCTCTGTTCATTCTGTTCCAAGTTATGATAGTCCTGTCTCAGGCACTAGCTGTCAACCTGAGGCTAACTGGATAATGATGGTAACTTCTGAAGCTTCTTCGATGCGGTAAGTGGAGATCAACTCCTTTATTCCCTGCTTCTGTGGCAGGAGAAAGGAGCTCTGAGAAGTCACTTACATCTTGAGCCAGAAGACATCTCATCTGATCCCTACATTTCAAAGAAGGGGATGCTATTATCTCCATTGTACAGATTTAAATCCAATACGTACTTGATCAAGCCAAAGCAGCTCACAGAACTCGCAAGTAATGCAACAAAACCCTCCCCCAGTTCTGCTCCTTGTAAGGGCTAATAGCATAGTCATGATAGAATATTAGACCACGAAGGTTGAACATAGACTCTCAGTAGGACCTTGCGCTAAAAACATTAACCCTACTAATAATAAATATGGTAATAATGACATCAAGATACAGGACTGTGTTATAATTTTTAAAATAAGGAAACTTCTCAGGACAAAGAGTGTCTTCTCCAAGCTCAACTGTGTAGTACAGGTCAGAACCAAGAGAGCAACAAGGTAATGTCACTCTGGTTAAGCACATCCTCCTCAGCCTCTGAGAGTGTCCCTGAACTTACTACTGGAGTCCTTGTCCATCCTCAACAATGAAATGTCCAAGTAGCTGTGGGAGGAGCTGAAGATCACTCACCAATCACAACCAGACTGAGGACGTCACTCTTGCTGGAAGAGGCCAGGTTGGAGACCTCACACTGATACTCCCCAGCATCCTCCTTCCTGATGGAGTCTATGGTCAGCCTGCTGTTTTTCTGAGACAGCGTCATCCTGTCTGTGAGCTGCAGATTCTGGCCATTGAAGAGCCACTGGATGGAGGTTACAGTGCCATCTGATTGGCAGGTCAGGACCGTGGATTCCTGTTTAGTGTCTATGACTTTGATAGAAGGCTGTGTGACCCGCACTGTGGACATAGAAAGGGACCACCTGAGACAGAGATATCCTGCTGTTCTCCAGTTACATGGTGTGACGCTTTAAGTAGCCCTGACCATCTGCAAGGCTGCCTGTCTGGATTCAGAGGATGATGTGTAAGAAGAGCGCACCAGCTACCTCTGACACAGGTCACTCTGACTGGACCCTGGCTGTCTCAGTAGATTCTATAGCAGCAACCTCTACTGAACCCAGGTGCCAGAAACTGCATCAACATATGGAATCTTTTACATTGATTTTTTTTGGTATTTTTGAGGCAGGGTCTCCCTTTTGGTACCAGCTGGCCTGGAGCTCGCTCCATAGACAAGGCTGGCCTTGAACTCACAGAGATCTGCCTACCTCTAACTCCTGAGTGCTGAGATTAAAGGCATGCACCACCACACCCGGCACATTGATTTTTTTTTTTTTTTGCTGGTATTTTCTATGATATCAGTGATCTGTCCACCCAGTAAAGGAGCCTTACATTGAAGAGGAAGATATTTTATTTTCATCAATAATTTGTCATGGAAGTAAGATGATCCACCCATCTTAAGATATGAAGGTCCAGACCTTAGGATTTGCATAAAATTTCAAGCTAAAGAATTTCTGTTTAGGGAGATCTCCCAAGACCACCTGAAGTGCAGCTCTCTTCACAATAGCAAGGAGCTGGAACCAACCCAAATGCTCCTCAACTGACGAGTGGATAGAGAAAATGTGGTACATCTACACAATGGAGTTCTATGCAGCAGTAAAGAAAGATGACATCATGAGCTTTGCAGGAAAATGGCTGGAGCTAGAAGACATCATGCTGAGTGAAGTAACACAGTCCCAGAAAAACAAACGATGAATGGTATCCCTCATCTGTGGATGCTAGTGCCAATTACCTAGTTGTAAGTATTTCTTGTGCATGGCCCATGACTTTTGTCTAAGCAGTTGGGATGATGCATATGGAAACAACAATAACACAAACAAACAACCAACAACAAACAACAACAGAAAGGCCTGCATCAAAGAAACTGACTGAACCAGTGCACTGCCTGAAAACAGTTCAACTTCACATGGAGCCAATATCGAGAAAGATGAGAAGAGATGAAAAGTATGTTTGGCAAAATACATGAGCTTGCGTGGGGTGGGGGGATTACGGGTGGCGGGACACGGGTCTAGGATTTGATAAATATTTACAAAATAAAAAAAAGAAAAAACAAAAAACAAAGAATTCTGTTTTTTAACAGGACATTTATCTCCTGACTTTAAATGAAATATCTCATTGAAAGAAGTCTGAGGAAGTATCTGGTCAGTACTTATGAAAGTCTGCCACTCTGATCCTCCAACGCAATCTCTATTTTTCTAATTCCTTTCCCACACCCATCCGCACACAGGGACTCCGAGTTAGAGCTGCTGTTCTCCAGGTGAGCATCCCTCGCTGCTCCTGGCTCATCCTTTACTGGCATCCGCAGCTCACACAGATGAGCCTTCAGTGCTAGGACTCATCTCCGAGGCGTCTGTCCAGAGGCTCCCATCTATCCTCTTCCCTCATCCAGACCCAGGAGCGGTTCTGTATCACCAGTGACATGCTTCTTCCTGATTCTGAACAGGGCTCACATGCACCTTCTCCATCCATCCCTTCCCATCCCAATGGAGACAGAGCAGAGCCAGTGAGCTAGAGAGGCGGGAGCAGAGCATGGGCAGAGCTCTGAGCCGTGCGTCCCCGCTGTAGGATTTGTTCTCCGATCATTTGGAGAAAAAGAGTGCATGTAGATGTCAAAGACCAGGGAGTTCCTTCTGACTCAGGAAGGGGAGAAAGGAATGCGGACAGGAATGCTGATGTGCTGACACAGAATCCTATTGGAGGAATGCATGATGTACTGAGACAGAATCCTACTGGAGGAATGCATGATGTGCTGACACAGAATCCTACTGGCGGAATGCATGATGTACTGACACAAAATCCTACTGGAGGAATGCATGATGTAGTGACACAGAATCCTACTGGAGGAATGCGTGATGTGCTGACACAGAATCCTATGGAGGAATGCATGATGTGCTGACACAGAATCCTACTGGAGGAATGCATGATGTACTGACACAGAATCCTACTGGAGGAATGCATGATGTGCTGACACAGAATCCTACTGGAGGAATGCATGATGTACTGACACAGAATCCTACTGGAGGAATGCATGATGTGCTGACACAGAATCCTACTGAAGGAATGCATGATGTACTGACACAGAATCCTACTGGAGGAATGCGTGATGTACTGACGCAGAATCCTACTGGAGGAATGCATGATGTGCTGACACAGAATCCTACTGAAGTAATGCATGATGTACTGACACAGAATCCTACTGGAGGAATGCATGATGTACTGACACAGAATCCTACTGGAGGAATGCATGATGTGCTGACACAGAATCCTACTGAAGGAATGCATGATGTACTGACACAGAATCCTACTGGAGGAATGCATGATGTAGTGACACAGAATCCTACTGGAGGAATGCATGATGTACTGACGCAGAATCCTACTGGAGGAATGCCTGATGTACTGAGACAGAGAATCCTACTGGAGGAATGCATGATCTACTGACACAGAATCCTAATGAGAAAATGCAGATGTACAGCACAGAAATCCTATGGAGGAATGCATGATGTGCTGACACAGAATCCTACTGGAGGAATGCATGATGTACTGACACAGAATCCTACTGGAGGAATGCATGACGTACTGACCCAGAATCCTAAGGAGGCCTGCATGATGTGCTGACACAGAATCCTATTGGAGGAATGCATGATGTACAGACAGAGAATCCTACTGGAGGAATGCATGATGTACAGACAAGCATCCTATGGAGGAATGCATGATGTACTGTCACAGAATCCTACTGGAGGAACGCATGATGTACTGACACAGAACCCTATGGCGGAATGCATGATGACAGAGGCACAGAATCCTACTGAAGTAATGCATGATGTACTGACACAGAATCCTGTTGGAGGAATGCATGATGTACAGACAGAGAATCCTACTGGAGGAATGCATGATGTACTGACACAGAATCCTAATGGAGGAATGCATGATGTACAGACACAGAAACCTACTGGAGGAATGTGTAATGTACAGACACAGAATCCTACTGCAGGAATGCATGATGTACTGACACAGAATCCTACTGGAGGAATGCGTGATGTGCTGACACAGAATCCTACTGGACGAATGCATGATGTACAGACACAGAATCCTACTGGAGGAATGCATGATCTACTGACACAGAATCCTAATGGAGGAATGCATGATGTCCTGACGCAGCATCCTAATGGGAGAATGCATGTGTACAGATACAGAATCCTCTGGAGGACTGCATGATGTGCTGACACAGAATCCTACTGGAGGAACGCATGATGTACTGACACAGAACCCTACGGGAGGGAATTCATTATGTACTGAACAGGAAATCCTTCCTGGAGGAATGCGTGATGTGCTGACACAGAATCCTATGGAGGAATGCATGATGTGCTGATGCAGAATCCTACTGGAGGAACGCATGATGTACTGACACAGAATCCTAATGGAGGAATGCATGATGTACTGACACACAGCATTACTGGCGGAATGCATGATGTACTGACACAGAATCCTACTGGAGGAACGCATGATGTACTGACACAGAATCCTACTGGAGGACTGCATGATGTACTGACACAGAATCCTAATGGAGGAATGCATGATGTACTGTCACAGAATCCTACTGGAGGAATGCGTGATGTGCTGACACAGAATCCTATGGAGGAATGCATGATGTGCTGATGCAGAATCCTACTGGAGGAATGCATGATGTGCTGACACAGAATCCTACTGGAGGAATTCATGATGTGCTGACACAGAATCCTATGGAGGAATGCATGATGTACACACAGACTCCTTAAGGCGGAATGCATGATGACAGACACAGAATCCTATGGCGGAATGCATGATGTGCTGACACAGAATCCTACTGGAGGAATGCATGATGTACTGACACAAAATCCTACTGGAGGAATGCATGATGTGCTGACACCGAATCCTACTGGCGGCATGCATGATGACAGACACAGAATCCTACTGAGGAGCATGATGTGCTGACCACCGATCTATGGAGGAATTTGCATGATGTCCTGATGCAGGGGTGAATCCTACTGGCGGAATGCATGATGTACTGACACACAATTCTACTGGAGGAATGCATGATGTACTGATGCAGAATCATACTGGAGGAATGCATGATGTACACACACAGAAACCTACTGGAGGAATGTGTAATGTACAGACACAGAATCCTACTGGAGGAATGCATGATGTGCTGACACAGAATCCTACTGGAGGAATGCATGACGTACTGACACACAATTCTACTGGAGGAATGCATGATGTACTGATGCAGAATCCTACTGGAAGAATGCATGATGTACTGACACAGAATCCTGTTGGAGGAATGCATGATGTACTGACACAGAATCCTACTGGAGGAATGCATGATGTACTGACACAGAATCCTACTGGAGGAATGCATGATGTACTGACACAGAATCCTACGGGAGCTTAAGGACCCTCCTTCTCCCTGGGAATTCCCTCCCATTACCTGAAGATTCCCAAGGATGAGAGAAACTCTCCCACATTCCAGGATGGATTTCAGGTCAGCCAGGAAAAGTCAGACATCAAAGCCAGAAGAAGACTCAGAGCAAGAAATTCACAGGAGGGTTAGGTCGTGCTTGTACCCAGAGGTGCAGGCTAGAAATTAACTTCTACATTTTTCCAGAAGTCCGGAGAGACCCCTCACAAAAGCTTTGTGTTGGTAGCTGAGGTACTTACTCAACATGGACTGGAAATTTGTTGACTGTGGTCAGACTGAGACCAGTGGCAAAGTGAGGAGGGTTGAGGCAGGTGTAGCGGTGGCTATTGGTAGCAGCAGTGCAGGGAACAAGGAGGTCTTGTGAGGAAGCTGGGGACTCCCTTGATAACCCGAGAATACTGTGCAAGTGTGTTCAAGGCTGTATGGAAAGAGCTTGAGGTCGGTAATATGAGTCTGGGGAGGACACAGTAGGTTAGTACGAGCATCTGGAACAAGCAGAATGAAGACAAGTGTGACATCATCAGAGGGAAGAGAAGCTCCTGGTCTGTAGGTCACACAGCATCTCCCTCGGCTATGTTACAGCCTCAGTGAAATGGGCCCAAATGAGGTCTTGACTGAACGGAAGAGTACTTGCCTCGCCTGTATATAGCCATGTTCCATCTCCAGCACACACACATACACACACACACACACACACACACACACAGCTACACTCTCATCTGTCATTGAGTCTGAGTCTCAGAGGTTCCTGTTTCTCCATCACTGTCCTTCCAAGATTCGTGGATGAAAGCAGAACACATGTTGATGGGCTGAAACAGTACAGGATGCCGTGACCAGCCTGAATGCCCGGGTCTGTCCCTGTGTACTTAGGCAGCTGTAGCCACAAAGGAATAGAAGCTACTTATACATAGTAATCAGGGGGACTAGGTCACTGTGGTTGGCCCTCACTCTGTTTCAGGTTCCAATCCTAGGGTCCCATACCAATCCTCATGATACTGTGTAAAATGAAACTCCTGTTATCCTCAGACAGCGCAGCATGTATGTCACTTAAAGAGATGCTTTAACCATTTTCCCACCACTGGTAGATTGTATTCTGAGTCTTGGGTTCATACATTAATACTACAGAGTCCTTGCCCTCCTCCAGGCCTGGAGTCCTTGCTTCTGTGAGGACAGCAAAGAGCTCTTTTTATGATACTTTCCTTAATCTTTTTAAGAATTAGCTTTATTAATTTTTTGAGAACTTGATACAATGTATTTTGGTCATCTTACCCATGCTCCAGTCTTCTCTGGACCACTTCATGGTCTTCCCATACCCCATAGACTAGAATTTTTGTTACCTGAATTGGCATGTGCAACCTGCCCATGGCTATGAGTTCATATTCACTACTGTCCTGATGTCTGAAAACCAGTTTCCTCAGTCATCCACCACCTCAACACATAGAAACTTTCCATCTCCTATTCTGCAAAAAAATCCTTGAGCTTTGGGAATAGGAACGTGATCTAACTGTCCTGTTTAAGCAGAGCATTCTTCAGTCTCTCAATCTCTACACTGGACCAATTGTAGGTTTCAGTGTTTTTTGCTATCAAATGGCAAAAGAAATTTCTCTGATGAGGTTGAGCAATGTACCAATCTACGGGTAAGATATTAGGAATCGTTTTAATACTATGTCCATTTAGTAGAAGATTCGTAGTAACATTTCCCCTAGGGTCCATATCCAATCTAGAGGCTTGGCCCCTACTACAGTGCCAGGGTTGGGTTCTATCTCATGGAGTGAGCCTTAAAGCATCCAGTGGTTAATTACACCCATAACATTTGTGCCACAATTATACTAGGGGGCACGTGCCGGATAAGTTCCATTCTCAACTTGTCCTGGGTGAAAGAAGCCTCATCTGAGAGGTTGAGTCCATTAGCTGGGCCTAAGGCCATGTATGTGGGGCATTTTCTTGATTGTTGAGTGGTCTATGAGGGTCTGGCCTACGGTGGGTTGTGCCACCCCTGGGCATGTTGTCCTGTATTAAAGAGGAGGCAGAGCACTGGGCAACATTCCTCCATAGTCTGTGCTTCAGCTCCTGGTTCCTGCCTTGAGTTCCTGTCCTGACTTCTCTCAGTGATGGACTGTGATCTTGGATATGTAAGATCAAGGTGGTTGTGGTCACTGTTTTAATCACAGCAATAGAAAGTAAGTAACACAGTGCATGCCTATTTTCTTATCTTTTATGGAATTTGTATGCATCTCATACAATACATTTTAATCATCTTTAGACTTTCTCCCTGATCTGCACTCCCCGTAGCCCTCTCCTGGCTGGATTTCAGGTTAAGACCTATCAAGTCAAGTTTGTTCCCCAGATGTCCCTTGGCAAGAGATTGTCCACTGGAGACTGGTCTAGCATCACTCCCTTAAAGAAGACTGACTCGCCATCATCCCAGCAGTCATCAGTTTCCAATAGTTAATCAGCTAAGGCTGGGGCTTCTTAACTATTTCTAGGGGTGCATAGCATTCCTTGAAAGCCCTTATTGTAGCTCACACGGTTCACAGCTAGATCAGATTCATGATTACGTCTCTCTTCCAGCATCATGCTTCCAACACTCTGAAAGCTAGCCAGTAAGGATGAAGCCTCCAGGTCAGTACCTGCTTGATCTCTCCACATGTGTTGTCTCCAGCAGTAGGGTCTTAGCATCGAGTTCACAAGAGTAACCAAAAGCAACAGCAATAGGCTGTAATGTCTGGAGATCTATGGGATGCCACTGGCCAATAACTCATAGAGATGTAACTCAATCCTGGGACTGGGTTTTCTTTTCTACAATGAGGTATCTATTGTGGTACTGTTCCCAGTTATACACTTAAACTCTTTTCTATACATATACGCATAGATTCCAGAGAGTTCTACCCTAGTGGGCCTCCATCACAATGGGGGGCACTGGCACATAATGGACCTCAGAGGAGTGGCTGTTGCTCCTGATGTCTGTGTCCTTTCCCATGGCTTCCCTGGGAGCAGCTGACAGCAGGTGTTGTTGGGAAGAGAACAGGACAGGCAGCCATGCACATGGGAGGGGTGGGGGAGCAGCGAGTTGGGCGGGGCAGGGGCAGTCCTGCCAGGAATGAAGGGAGAGGAGAAGGAGGCCGAGAGGGACCAAAAAGACAGAATGTCCATGACACTAACAATGGGGCTAAAATGACTCCCAGGACCCCAGGGACTCAGCCCCAAATGGCTGCTCAGAACTAAACCAGTGTCAGTGTGAAAACACGTCCTCATCCCAGCAGCCCCATGGCCATTGTGTTCTGTGGATCCTCAGGGAGCTTATGAGCAGGGGACAGAAGATTGAACAAGAGTCTCAGCTTCCAGAAGGACAGGGAGGAGGGGAGGCCAGGCCACCAGGGACTCTGCATGTAGGTCCCAACATCTAAGTTCCCCATCTGTCATTTACCCATCCATTCATTCTATCATCCATCCATTCATTCTATCATTCACTCATTTTCTTCCTCATGATGAAATATTTGAGGTTGGCTACACATTATTCCCCATGCACATTGCAAACTCTAGCAAGAAAAACCAAAGTCCTATCCTTTACCCTCCAGTAGGAGTGATATCAATACACCAGGAATCCTATGATTTCAATTTCAGCGACTGGTGGTATGGTTTGGGAAGACATGAAATTCTGTTTAAATAGGTAATTCAGTTCTAGAGTAAATTGTTATGGTAATTATTGATTTGCTTTCACTTTCTGGAACAGAGACCTCCTCTGAGCTGCCAATGCCCAAGATTAAAGTGTCTGAACCCCACAACTATTCCCAAGTTCATAGACACCTAATAAAGCCTCAAGGATGAGAGGTTTACCAGCTGCCCAAATCAGCAGCACCAAGTGTTGTTTTCCTGCAAGAGAGAATAGTTTGGACTAGATACTGAAATCATAGAGTTACCAGGTGTACCTTCATGTTCTGCTTCTCTCATGGAGGATGCTGACCTTCTTGTGGAGTCTCAGGAAACCATCATAACACTTGGCTAATGGCCTGAGCACTTGTCCTTCTCTGTTCTCTGTGCTCAGACTCAGGAGGATTTGCCCAAGTGGCCTGGACTAGACATGGCTCTCATGACAGTGCCCTGACTGAATCCACAGGGCATGAGACCCAGAAGCCAAGGGACCATTGTTCACTTTCACATCTACCAAAGGTCAAATTCCACCCCTGTCCCCAAGCTCCCCAGAGTCACCTGCAGCCAGGGCTTCCTGGTGCTCACCTTGCCGTGAGGATCCCTGGTTTCTTCAACCAGGCCCATCCATATTCATGGGGAGGGCCCCAAGGGTCTGGGCTGAGTCTGCTCCCCCAGTTTGAGTTCCCTAGAACATATGCTTCTCTCTGCAGGGTAGATTCAGGTGAGGGATTCTGATCTATTATAGTTTGTCTCAGCTATGTGTGTCTTGCAGTAAATTCTCAAACCACACATGGTGACAAAACACACAGAGAGTGGGTGAGCACTGTTCTGACCTGACAGTCTTGTGGGGATTAGCCCCACACAGCACCCAGAGCTCACAGAGAATCACTTACGGTGTATGTGTAACTGTACAGATGTCTGTCTTGTATCACCAGCTCTAGTGATGGTCTGAAGTGTGTAGAATCCTGAGTCCTTCTGGTTGACGTTCTGGATCAGCAGGGATCCATTTGGGAATATTGTTTCTCTACCGCTGTGTGCAGGCCCTGTCTTGCTAATATTAGTGCTTATTACATATCGTGCAAGTTCAGAGTCACTAGATATAGTTTTCCCTTTGTACCAGAAAATGACGGGAACATTCTCGGGCAGGTTGGAGACACGGAGAAGAACGCTCATTCCTTCAGCAATGTGGGACGGCACTGGTTCAATGTGAACTTGAGCGGTGGTGGGAGAGCTCCAGTAAGTTACAAGTGAGACTAGGAGGGAGAGAGAGAGAGAGAGAGAGAGAGAGAGAGAGAGAGAGAGAGAGAGAGCGCCATGAATACTGGGAGCTTTATGTTTGTTAGAGAGAGGGGACCCTTGTCCTGAGCATATCTGTTCCTACATCTATTCTGGTGCCTCTGTGTGTGTGTGTGTGTGTGTGTCTGTGTGTGTCTGTGTGTGTCTGTGTCTGTGTCTATGTGTATGTGTGTGTGTCTGTCTGTGTGTGTCAGTCTGTGTGTCTGTGTGTCTGTGTGTGTGTCTGTGTGTGTCTGTGTGTGTGTCTGTGTGTATGTCTGTGTGTCTGTGTGTGTGTCCTACTGAGCAGAGGACAGCACAGCTCTCCATCAGCTCAGTGTCCCTGGCCTTGTCACTGCTCCTATGGAACTCTCTCCCTCAGGGCTCACCCTCACTGTCCTCAGATCCCTGCTCACACTCACAGGCTGGCTGAGGGTCTAGCGCACACCTTCCCTGACCTCATCTGCAGACCCTGAGTCTTCAGGTTCTGAACTTTCCTGCTGTTTCCCCTGTGGCTCTTGTCACCCCGTCATCTCCTTCTAAATGTCCTGCTGCTCTGTCTCCTTGTCCACTTGAACGAGGGCTGTGTGAGGAGGACTGGTCTGTTCTCTGCTTCAGCCCTTCTGCCCAGAATGGGCTGAGATGCCTGTTGGTGAATGAACGTGTGTCCCAGGGCCCTGCATGTCCAGAGGCTTATTCATACATTTCATACATTGGTGGCTAAGGACATTTAATACCCCAGTTTGGGGTGAGTTGGAGAATCATTGTGTCACTGTTGTGAACATCTGTGCTCAGCATACAGTGCTCAGTGAGATCAGCTTAGAACAGGAACCTTGAGCTTGTCCTCCCCCCTCACCAACTCCTGTTCTCTGAGAGCTTCCTGTGCTGACCTCTGTCCCTCTCAGTGTCCCCTCTTAGGTCTCTTCTTCCCTTGGGGACCCCACCCAGTGTCAGTCTCCTCTCCTCCTCCCATTCCCAAGGAATGGTTCCCTCACCTGTGAACAGCAGCCACTGCCAAGGGACACTCCCAGTGTGCAGAGGGGCAGAGAGCAGCTCCATGGTCTCTGCTGTCCGCTGTCTCCCTCTGTGGAGAAGAGCTTCTGCTCCAGCACTGCTCCCAGGCCCTGCTGCTCTGCTGTCAGCTCTGCTGTCCTTTCTCCCTCTGAGCTCAGCCTCCTCCAGGCAGAAGCACCTCCCAGGGTCACATGGGCTGAGGGCTGAGGGCAGGGTCTGTGTCAGGACCCAGCTCTGTCACCTCCTCTCAGTGCTGCAGCCTCCCTCTTCCCCTTTCCTCCCTCCATGCTTCAGTCCTCTAGAGCACACTTAGAGCAGCAAGGCTGACAGGGATCCCTGTCCCTGAGAGAACAGCAGCTCATCCAGGGCTGAGCTGGCCTGTGTCCTGGCCTTGGGTCTGTCAGCTGCAATGAGGAAGCCCCTGAGCTCCCAATCCAAGGATGCTCTTCCTTGTGCACTGCAGCTGAGCACCCAGTCTTCCCTGTGTTCTCAGTGCTCTGGGAAGGGGGGATTTCCTCCTGCAGGAAGGGGACAGGGATGTGTCTGGAGCTGGAATGGCCCAGCTGAGTGCTGACTGGTGGGTGGGAGGGGAGGGGGAAATGATCCTTGTCACTGGTGTTTCCAGTCTGGATTCTGATCCAGGGACAGAGGCCCAGGAGCAGCTGTCTCAGGAGTTTCTCTTCCTGGGTGTGCAGGAGGAGGGGCCTGTGTGTCCTGGAAAGAGGACTGTGGGCTCCATCATGCTACGGGGGTTCAGGAGACCCCTCAGCTTCCTCTGCTGGCTGAGCTGTGTCTCTGCTCTGCCCCTGTCTTCTGTGACTTTCTGGGAGGCCTCTGTCCTCTGCCTCAGCCTTTGCCCTATTCTCTCCTCTTTACTCAGTGCTGATGCAGGAGGAAGAGGTCTCCACAGCATCTCCTTGCAGAGTGATGTGCTCACAGACACAGGAATTATCAGTAGGTCAGAGTAGGATTATGAGAAGGGCCCTCCAAATCTGCCTGGACAAGGTTAGAAACCAGGATCTGCAAGGTTAAGTTCATGTCTCATGGGAATGATTTTCTGAGTGGTGATTATATATTCTCATGTCGCCCTCTGGTGGTCACTATGAGATCTGCACCTCGTGTTTAGGGTTATGGCAGAGATGATGACCAGTTCCAAAGGCTGGGAAAGGGCCTGACACCTGGACACAGGCAAGCTTAACCTCCAGGCTACAGGTCCATTCAGCTTGTTCACTATGGATTTCCAGACCATCACAGCCCCATCCAGTGTAGAGAGTCTAGGTGAGTCTAGGGGGAGTTTGGGAGTCTGGAGTGAGCAGCCTCAGGGGGAGCCATGTGCCTCCCAGAGTTTCGAAGGAAAGTCCTGGGACTGTCTCTTGAGGCTCAAGGAGAGGACACTGCACAGCATGTGCTGCACTTGGCTGCTCCGTCTTTCTCTAAACGTTCGTGTTCTTTGTCTAAAGAGTTCTCAGAGGTCTGCTTGTGAGTACAGAGAGCATTGTCTGATCAGATGGATGTATTTTCTCCTCTTCCCTAAAGAATTATTAAATTGTAAAATATTTATTAAAAAATGCCATCTTAACCAGTTAAACATAAAATAAATGCAATTAGTTATAACCAACTGTACAACTACTATGGCTGTTTCCAGATTATTTTATCTTTTTGGGGGGGGCAGGGTCTCCCTCTAGCCCCGGCTGGCCTGGAACTCCCTCTGTAGACCAGGCTGGCCTTGAACACACAGAGATCCGCCTGCCTCTGCCTCCCAAGTGCTGGGATCAAAGGTGTGCGCCACCACACCCAGCTTAAAGACAGTTCTTCGCCACCATGTGGGTGCTGGGAATCAAACCCGTGTCCTCTGCAAGAGCAGTCAGTGCTCTTAACTGCTGAGCCATATCTCCAGCCCCTTATTTATTTTTTTATTTTATTTTATGTGTATGAGTATAATTCCTGCATGCATGTGAGCGCATGTGAGGCAATACCCTCAGAAGTCAGAAGATGGCGTCGTATCCCCTAGAATGGCAGCTATGTATGATTGTTACCACCAAGTGGATGCTGGGATTTGAACCTGGGTTTTCTAACAGAGCAGCCAGAGCTCTTAACTTCTGGACCAACTCTCCAGCCCCTAATGTAGCCTTTTGATTTCTTGTTCATAGTGTTTTAGGTTTACCTATGTTGTAGCCACATTGGAACTTCATTTTATTTTTCTCCTGTATTGATTATTGTTAACTCCTGTTGCTATTTTCTGTCTTCTGAAGCGGGACTCTCACGCTACAGCCCAGACTGACCTCAAAGGTTTACAAATATCCTACTCCAGGTTCCTAAATGCTGGGATTACCAGCATGACTGACCACATCTGTCCAGGCCTGCCTTCCCTTCTTCCTCATTTGACGACCCAAATCAAATCCTAGGATTTGGATTTTCTTTAGTCTTCTCAACTTGATGACATGGCTCTCAACATGGATGGGGGTTGCATAATGGGAAGCCATTTGACTGTCTGGAGATTCATATGGAGTTCTCTAACATTCTCTCAATCATATACTATGTGAATTTGATTGAATACCAAGTAATTGAATAAAGTGGAATGAAAATTTTAAGCAGGCTGACAGAGGGCATCTTTGAGAAACTGTCCCATGTGCAGGCAGCAGAGTCTTCCCAGGGGAACCTCAGGTCCATCACAGCGAGCACTTGCTGCTGTGACACCTTATCTTACATCCAAACCTGATTTTTAGAATGAATTTCCTCTCAGTGGAAGGTTCCCCATTGTAGTCCACACTAGAAACCTGACCACACCTTGATCTGCCCTTCACTATTTCTTCATGTAGTCAGTGAGTCTAATCAATGCCATCTCCTAAATATCCCTGCAAACTGTCCAGGCCCCTCACAAATTTCTCTCACTCTCACTCAGCCTTTCCTTTCTGCATCACTGCAGCAGTCTCCTCTCTGATTCCTTCTTCTCCAATTTCATTTTTCCCCTTGTAGCTCAGTGTCTAGCACACAGGGAGGGGACTCTTACAAAATAAGATTCTAACTCCGTGTTCATGATTTCAACCCATTCGTGGTTTCCTGCCCTTAGGATGCACTTTGGTCCTTTCCACGTGGCCTTCAACAATTTTTTTTATTTATTATTTTTGTATGTGTATGAATGTACTGTCTGCATGTTGTACACCCGTGTCGTGCAATGCCATGAGGTCAGAAAAGGGACTCGGATTTCTCTGGAACTGGAGTTCTCCTGGAATTGGAGTTACAGACGGTTCTTAGCCACCATTTGGGTGCTGGGGATCGAACCCGTGTCCTCTGCAAGAGCAGTCGGTGCTCTTAACCGATAGGCTATCTCTCCAGCCCCCCCACGTGACCTTCAAGTCTGTCATGTGTAGAAGACATCAGCGCTGTTCAAGCTTCCTCTGCAAACCTTCCACATCCCACCGCATTCTTGGCGTCTATCCTGCAGATGTGCAGAAACAACTTTGATTCCTTTAACAACCCTGTTTCCTCTTGCGTCTGGGTCTTTATTCCTGTTCTGTCCGGAACACTCCTGCATCAGCTCTGCTTCCTTGTTAACCTTTATCTAGTTATTTAGTTATTCTTCAGGCCTCGATTTAAGCATCAGTGCTGTGATCCCATGCTGACACCCCAACCAGGTCACACAACTACATAGCCAGTGTTCACTCTTTGATCACATGTCCCACGCTATCCAGAGACGTGGTGAACAGAAGGTAATGTTGTACCTTAGAAACACCTGCCAATAGCAGATGCTCAGAATGCATTTGTGATGTCAGGGAGAGAGCTACCACTGTTACTGAGGACATGTGTCTTGTTAAACCAATTGAGTGAGATGTGCACAGCAGGGAGGGAGAGAGGAGACTTGAGGTCCAGGGCCTCAGGCTGTTATTGTTTTGGTTTTTTTTTAACAAGCAAAACCTGAGGTAGTTGCAATCTTGAAAACATGTACTATGTGTCTGAACGGGCTTTTGGGATATTATAGCAACCCTAAATTCCAGCTGGCTGGTACATTCCTTAAAACCAATCCTCAGAATGTATATTTTCTTTTCTTTTTGGGGGTGGCTCTTTTTGAGACAGGGTCTCCCTTCAGCCCCAGCTGTCCTGGACCTCACGATGCAGACCAGGCTGGCCTTGAACTCAGAGATCCACCTGCCTCCACTTTCCAAGTACTGGGATTAAAGGTGTGCACCACCATGCCCAGCTATTTTTTTTTCCTTTTAAAGAGCTTTATTGAAATATAATTCATAAGGCAATTTTGAAAGATGTATTTTAATGATATTTATAGAGAGCTACATTGCTATCAGCAATTTTCCTCACTGTTTTTTTTATTTTTTATATTAATTTTATTTATTTCTGTATGTGTATGAATGTACTGTCTGCATGCAAGTCTGTGCACCCGTGTCGCGCAATGCCGCGGAGGTCAGAAGCAGGCGTCGGATTGCCCTGGAATTGGAGTTTCAGACGGTTCTCAGCCGCCATGTGGGTGCTGGGGATCAAACCCGGGTCCTCTGCAAGAGCGGTCGGCGCTCTTAACCGCTAGGCCATCTCTCCAGCCCAATTTTCCTCACTGTTAAAAGAAACCTTATACCCAACGGTGATCATTCCCTGTCCGTCTACCCCTCACCCTGTTCTCCAACCCACTCCTTGCAGCTCCTGTGAACCCCTTCTCCACTTTCTATCTCTAGATATTTCCACATTCTGGATATTTCACATGAAGACTTTGGCGCTCGGTGTCTTCCTGCGACTGGGTATTTTCAGTTAATTAATATTTTTAGATTTTCTACTTTTAATCAGGTCTCACTACATTTTTTGTTCAACTCCCTGAGGTGGCCTTGAATGTGTTAAATATGTAGCCTGGCCTGGCTATCCCCCACCCTCCTGCCTCAGTCTTTCAAGCACTGAGACTAAACATGCTCACCAATGCACTTGGCTCATATTTTTTTTGTCTTTTTGAGACAGAGTCTCCTTTTAGTCCCAGCTGGCCTAGAGCTCACTATGTAGACCAGGCAGGCCTTGAACTCACAGAGATCCACCTGCCTCTGCCTCCCAAGTGCTAGGATTAAAGGCGTGTGCCACCACACCCGGCATCTGATTTCTTTTTATTGACAAATAATATTCCATTATGTGCATATATATACCACATGTTGTTTTTGAGACTTCATCTTCCCCCAGTCAGAATGACTAAGATCCAACAAACAAACGGTGAGAAACTCTGAGAAGAATATGGGGAAAGGGGAAACACTTATTCACTGCTGGTCGAAGTGCAAGATGCTGTAACCAAATGGAAATCAGTGTGAACATTCCTAAAAGAGCTAAAAGCACACTGCCTGCCATACTACCTTTGGGTATACATGCCATAGATTCTGTATTCTAATTACAGAGACACCTGCTCATCCATGTTCATTGCCACCCTATTCACAATACCCACGAAATGGAAACAACCTAGATGTCCATCCACCGATGAAGGGATGAAGAAAGAAATGGACATTTGTGCAACAGAATACCATTCAGATGTTTAAAACAAAATTATGATTCTGGCAGGAAAATGGATAGAACTGTAAACAGTCATCTTGAGAGAGGTAACACAGACCCAGAAAGACAAACGTCAGGTGTTCTCTATCGTAAGTGGATGATAGCTTCCAATCTTTAGATAGGTGTCTTTCAATTGGGAAATCCTTAGAGATTAGGAAAGCAATCAGGTGCCATGACAGGGAGAGGGTCATGGGAGGGGACGCTGGACGAACTGGCATAAATGGCAAAGGTAAGTAATAACTGAAATGAGTTGAATGGGGTTAAGAATGGGTTGGGCCAGGCGTGATGGCGCACACCTTTAATCCTAGCACTTGGGAGGCAGAGGCAGGCGGATCTTTGTGACTTCAAGGCCAGCCTGGTCTACAGAGTGAGTTCCAGAACAGCTGGGGCTACAGGGAGACCCTGTCTCAAAAAGACCAAAAAAATAAAAACTAAGCCTGGTGTGGTGGCACACGCCTTTAATCCTAGCACTTGGGAGGCAGAGGCAGGCGGATCTTTGTGAGTTCAAGGCCAGCCTGGTCTACAGAGTGAGTTCCAGGACAGCTGGGGCTACAGGGAGACCCTGTCTTGAAAAGACAAAAAATAAATAAATAAATAAATAAATAAATAAATAAATAAATAAATAAATAAATTTGACAACCTCCCCCAGTGGGCCTCTCTATCAAACTTTGCAGAATAGATTATTCATCTTGTGCCAATCACATCAAAGAGTCTTCCTCTCCTCGCCACTTTTTATCCTGTCTGTGCTTCAGATCCCTGCTTCCTAACATGGAATGCATGTGGGGGTCACCTGGAAGGTGTGTGTTAAAAATAACCAATAGCCTCTGTATGGTCCTAGCAGTAAAGAAATGACATCATGAGCTTTGCTGGTAAATGGATGGAGCTCGAAGCAATTATACTAAGTGAAGTAACATAGTCCCAGAAAAAAAGGCAAATGGTTTCCCACATTTGTGGAGGCTAACACCAAATCCCCAGTTGGCAGTCAAACTGAGCAACTTTGTTATTACATTTCATTGTATCTGAAAGCAACTGTGCTCTGTGCTATTACAATGTGAATCTATAAATGGGCTCTAGAATTATCCTACCACTTATACTCACACATTGTAATTACCATATGTAGATGGAGGATATGTAGTCATATTCTAAAAAAAAAAAGAATGTAAAGTTACTCGACTTTATACCTACATGCAAATTTACTGTTAAAACGTGAATCTCTAAATGTGTATAGGTATCAACCTATAGTTTATTTTCAGAATTTTTAATTTTGACTTATGTGTGGAGTGTATATATGCATATTTTGGAATAATATAAAATAAAATAAATTTTAAATTACCAATAGCTAATTCAGATGTGATGCCCAGTCAAGACCACTGACTGATGCCAGCTTCTACCTGTCATAACAGGAGTCTCCATCCGTGCCCAGCAGTGTACACTGGAAAGACTGAAACCACACGATGCCTCAATCCCACTCCAGACCAAGAATACTGGAATGTACAGTGAGATGCACCAGTGAGGCCTCAGCATCGCTGTGGGTCCCCACATCTCCACTAGGTGGCGCTAGTGTTGAGTTTCATTTGTGATGTTGCGGAACAACCCCAGGGCACCACACAAGCTGCTCAAATGCCCTACTATTGACATACAATTCCAGCCCTGAATTCTTGGTCTTCTTGGAGCATTTGTGTCTCTTTATTTTGTAATATTCTTTTCCAAGTTTTATATGCCGTCTTAGGTTTATAATTCTTGGAGTAGGGACCCTGCCTTCTTCATTTCTGTGTCTTTGGCAAACATAATTGGTTTCAGGAAAAATCCTCCCCACACCCAGCTCATCCTGCATCTCAGGTTCACTCTGCCCTGCACTAAATCAGAGATCGCCTGTGCCAAAGTGTTTGAATAGCTGTGCAGTGCAGATGACGGAAAGAAGACATTCTGGGATCTGCTTTGAAGCTCACTGAGCTTTGAACTTAAAAATTCAATGTATTGAGGGAAAGAAGGGCAGAGCTGTGTGGAAAGACAGGTATAATTAAAAAAAGTAATCGCGGCAGGAAATGGGGGTGAAGAAAGCAAGCAAAGTTAGTGAGAGAAGAAATTTAAATGGTGCAAATGATGAGTAGGGCTTTGAGCTAGTTTAGAGGAAGGTGAGGAGGCAATAGTGTGCAGGAAGGTCTGATGGAGCCACTAGTTGAAGGCCTGGGTCAGGTAGGTTTGTGGGGATGGAGAGGACGACAGGACTGATGTCCTTCCATCTGACCTGAGACTCCTCCCAAGAAGGAGCACCTCTCAGGGTGACATGGGCTGAGCAGGATCTGTGTCCAGGAGGCCTCTTTGTCCCTTATGCTCTAAGTCCTGCCTCCTGTCTCCTTGTCTTAAAGAAGTTCTTCCTGACTTTACCATGTGTTGCGCTCTTGAGACTGCAGAGACCTGCAGGTAGTCTCAAGCAAGAATACTGACCAGGCTGCAAGGATGTGAGCAGTGTGACAGTTGCACGGGTGGGCTCTGACCACCAGGCTTGAGGGCTGGTCATCTGGGTCCTGTTCACAGTTGCACAGGTGGGCTCTGACCACCAGGCTTGAGGGCTGGTCATCCTTGGTCCTGTTCACAGTGGCACAGGTGGGCTCTGACCACCAGGCTGGAGGGCTGGTCATCCTGAGTCCTGTTCACAGTGGCACAGGTGGGCTCTGACCACCAGGCTGGAGGGCTGGTCATCTGGGTCCTGTTCACAGTTGCACAGGTGGGCTCTGATCACCAGGCTGGAGGGCTGGTCATCCTGAGTCTTGTTCACAGTGGCACAGGTGGGCTCTGACCACCAGGTTGGAAGGCTGGTCATTCTGGGTCCTGTTTACTGTGGGTTCTAAGACTACTGACTCCAAACTGTGCCAGGTGAGTTTAAAAGGCTAGGACAGGTGCTCTGTACCCAGAAAATCAGTTTTCAGAAGAGTCATCTGCCCCTGAGATTTCAGATAGGTCTGGAGAGGCTTAAGGTTGAGGCTTGAGGGAAAAGTTCCCAGGCCAGGCCGTGTCTACATGTAGCTTGTGAGACTCATTTCCTAATCTTTAAATATTTGTCCAGAAGGTCCTGAGAGGTCTGCTGAGTGTCACAAAGACTGAAAAACAAGAATAGATGTGCTGTTTCCCCTTCCTTAAAAGACATTTCAAGCCAGGCGTGGTGGCGCACGCCTTTAATCCTAGCACTCGGGAGGCAGAGGCAGGTGGATCTTTGTGAGTTCAAGGCCAGCCTGGTCTACAGAGTGAGTTCCAGGACAGCTGGGGCTACAGGGAGACCCTGTCTCGAAAAGACCAAAAAAAAAAAAAAGACATTTCAAACTGTTGAGAGATATACATATATGAATATGTTCCATGAGCTATTTTAAATTTAGAAATAAAACCATTCGCATATTTAAATGTTGTATAACTGCAGTATTATTCCCAGACTCTTCATCAACATTTGAACTAATATTCTTTAGTAATCGAAGACTCTGCTCCATCCTTTTATATATAGAAATCATAATTTAAAAATTAAAAAAGTTAAGCATTACCCAGGCATGGTGGCCCACACCTTTAATCCCAGCACTTGGGAGGCAGAGGCAGGCGAATCTCTGTGAGTTCAAGGACAGCCTGGTCTACATAGCGAGTTCCAGGCCAGCTGGCAGTAAAGGGAGACCCTGTCTCAAAAAGACAAAAAAAAAAAAGAAAAAAAACTAAGCACTACAAATTATTCACATAGTACCATCTTCTTGCTTAGTCATGTTTTTAAGTTACATAATAGAGTGCATTAGAACTTTTATACTTTTATTTGTGACACATACACATTTGGGACATATATATATAGACTGAGCTGATCTGTACATCCACCTGTTCCTGAACACGTTTAACCTTTGCGATGCTTCTTTCCTGGTGGGCTTTTCCCACAGTCCTACCTGCTGCAGCCCCAGGGAACCGGAAGTCCTGTGTCGCTGTCCATAGTTCTGCAGACCATACGCTACTGGAGGGAGGACTCATACAACATCCTAGCTCTTTGAATCCTAACAAGCGGAGCTTCTTCACAGGGGAGTGGGCGGCCAGGTGTTGTCACGTACAGAGATGTCACCTCCCTTTCAGGAGATATAAAAGAGCCTTGAATGTCACTGAAGAGACTGACACTTCACTGCAGATAATCCACTCTGGGTGCCATTGTGTAGTTATCAGTGAACAATGAGAAAATGGCCTGGAGAAGTGTAGTGGTCAGAACGAGGACTTCCCAATCTTTCCATCCATGCAGCTCAGTGGCAGAGTACCTGTCTAGTATATACTAGGTTCAACTAATAACAACACAAAAAGTCCCCACTTTTTTATTATACTAAGTAAGCCTCATTAATCCTCACGAAGTTGAGTCCTTATGTTTTACCTATGTGTGTCCAAGTTCTTTTTCTTACATGTGAGGGGCACAGAGATGGGGAGGTAGGTTTGATGGTGGTTGCAGAGCAGAAGGACTTCAGGACACATGTTCCTGGCTTCAGATGTGGAGGAAGAGGCCGCAGCTTAGGAGAGCTAAAAAGATGAAGAAAGAGATAGCCCCAGCAGCCGCCAAGATAAACACAGCTACAAAAGTACACAGATTTATTTTATTTTATCGTTGTGGCAATTTGTCACAGCACAGATAAGGAACGAAATGTGACAGCGATCAGCTTGTCTAACCTGGGATTGTGAGCGCCAGAGAAGACTGAATCAGGACATAAAACTAGATGTGGTTTTCTACTTCCCATCTCAAACAATAGGCAGCATGGGATCGGCAGGCAAGACGTCCTTGTCATCTGAGTCTTCACTGCTACCACTCCTGAGCTCTGCTCAGAGAACAACTCGCATACGGGAATATGGGCCACAATTTGAGTGAGGGCACATGAGGGTGTCACCCAGGGAAAGACGGATGATAGGGGTCCTGGTGAGTGGAGAAGGCTCAAGAGAGCATTTGTGGGCCAGGAGGCGGGGAGGATACAAGATGTCAGGTTATTCCGAACACCTGAGAGGTTCATGTTGGAAGCCATGCACTTGTGCAATGGATGTTGCTGTGCAGAAGGTGGGCTTGTTCCAAGGAGACCCAGTTAGGAGCCTCATGAGAAATTATTCTAAATAGCAGATCAGAGGCCATGGGCAAGCCTGCAGGACATTCCTGGGGAGCAGCATCTGCCCCTTGTTATTCTGACAGGCCTACTTTGCATCCTCACGGAAGTGAGTGCGTTTGGACAGAGGAGAAATTCAGTAGCGATGGCAGCCCACCCTGAGTTTCAGAGCATGGTGACCACTGAGCACTCTGGTAACTGCAGGGTTCTTAAGAATCCACCCTAGGGGCTGGAGAGTTGGCCTGGCAGTTAAGAGCGCTGACTGCTCTTGCAGAGGATCTGGGTTCGATCCCCAGCACCCACATGGCGGTTGAGAACCGTCTGTAACTCCAGTTCCAGGGGTATCAGACACCCTCTTCTGAGCTCCGCGGCATTGCATGACACGGGTGCACAAACCTACATGCAGACAGTACATTCATACATGTAAATAAATAAATAAATAAATAAATAAATAAATAAATAAATAAAATTAAAAAAAAAGAATCCACCCTTAAAGTGCATCTTCAGAAACCCATGCATTCCTCTTCTGTCCTGTATCAGCATCCCCTTTGAACTAAGGTTCCATCTCTGTCTTACCCTGAATGTCTGGGTACAAAGGGAACTCTCTTTTGTCCTGTGACCAGTTGCTTCTGGGAGACTAAGAAGACACATCTGTTGGATGGTTGATCCAGCCATAACGGCTCATGTCCCATTTTAGTAGCTTCTGTCGAGCCGTCTAAACCTTGTGCTCTGATTAGAATAATGGCCAAAGTCTGCCAGGCGCTGGCCCAGCTGAGACCACTCTCTGCCTGGTTCCCAGGCCTCTCCATCCTCTGTTCACTCACTACCCTTCGCTGCACTTCTGCTGTACTTTCCTGGATCTCAAAGCTCAGCCTGCTATGCGGTGGGCAGATTCTAGCTCTGAGGGACTGGAACCCCTGTCGCCATCACTCACCTTATAGGTAGGAGCTGATGCATTGAGGCCAAGGATGGGGTCCTGTATGGAGGAGAGAGCACAATGTCAGGGGATAGGGAGGGAGGGCCATTGAGGCACTGGCCTTGGGGCAGGTGCTATTAAGCTGACCCTGTAAGGTTCACTTCTCTGACTCTACTTTCTGTCAGAGTGACCAACTCTGCTTCCTGAGCACCAGTTTCCACACCAAGATGCACACCAAAGTCCCCGACTGAGTAGTATTAGTCCCACATCCCAGCTATCCCAGAACCCATCACTGATGCTCCCATCACCCACTCTACACCTGCTGCGTTCATTCATCCATCAGACATAAGAGGGAACACGGTGACTCAGGATAGGATGAGTGTGGACTCAGTATCGGATGAGTGTGGTTCCACATACAGAGAAAAGCCCAATTCTAGATAGGACCATGCTAAACACACCCTCGCCTTTTGAGTAAGTGGTCTTGCTATGCTGAGCATGACAGTGTCCTAACTTGAACCTGCAGACAACAGGACCCTGTGTGAAGGGGAAGGGCAGCCTTACCAGGGCATAGTTTTCTGAGGATCCATGGCCTAAGAACAGAGACAGGAGTCACAGGACAACTGTATGAAGAGCTTGGGTCCCTCCTACAGGACATCCTATAGTCCTCAGCTCTCAGAACATCAAGAAGATGAACGATCTCCCAAGAAGAGGCTCTCTAGCTACATTAGGGGTCAAATAGCCCATTGAGGGCAGGGAAGAGACCTAAGCCCACATCCCACAAGACTGACTGAGCTGACTGGGCAGTTGGTGTCCCGTGAGCTGATTGTCTATGAGAGTCCCTCCCCCTTCATGCTCCAGGGAAAGTGTGCATCTCCATATTGGTGGATACCACAGGAGACACTGTGGAAAGACTGGAGACTCAAGCCACAGTAGGGTCAAGACACACTCACCGGAGATGGACACTGGAGACTGTGATGCCACCCTGAGGTCATGCCTTACACCAACCCTAGGAAAGGAACAGATTTTTCAAGAAGTGCAAGGAACATCACAGCTTTGAGGGCAGGTAGGAGAAAGGAAGGGACCCCATTTCTAAAGAGAGATATGGATATCTTCTTTCTCCATAAGCCTGTGGTAGAAGAAGGAAGCCTTCTGTTGTGCCCAGGAGAAGGGAGCCTCTGTCTTGGACCAGAAGAGCAGACAGTCCTTCAGCAGATGAGGCCCAGGGAACCATGGAGTGAGGACCCAGAAAAGAGACTGAGGACCCAAGAAAGGATCGAGTGCAATAATTTGACTAAGTGAATGGTCCAGACCCTTAATGAAAGGGCCAGGCACATAGGGAGGAACCTCGGGAAACTGCATGTATTTCAATTCACCCCAAACTAGCTAGAGCCGCTGCAGAAAGACACCCTGCTCAGGTCAGGATGAGAGACAGTGGCCTTCTGCTCTGTGTCCCCTTGTCTTGTTAAGAGATGTAAAGAAGGGCTGGAGAGATGCTTGTACTCACAAATTATCACTTATTGTTAAAAAAATGAAAACAAAACAAAACAAAAAAGCAGAGAAAGATGCAGAAAAGTTACAGCAGAATGCATGATCTGGGACGGGTAGGGGTGGGGTGGAGGGGAGGGAAGGGGATATATGCCTGAACTGAATTGGAAAATGATGTATGAAATACACAAAGCATCAATAAAAATAAAATAAATGAAATAAATAAAAAAAAGAAGGGCTGGAAAGATGAGATGGGGCCTAGCGGTTAAGAGGGCTGGCTGCTCTTGCAGAGGACCCGGGTTTGATCCCCAGCACCCACATGGCAGCTGAGAACCGTCTGTAACTCCAATTCCAAGAGAACTCCAGTTCCAGGGGAATCCGACGCCCTCTTCTGACCTCCAAGGCATTGCACGACACGGGTGCACAACCTACAAGCAGACAATACAGTCATTAAATAAATAAATAAATAAATAAATAAATAAATAAATAAAATTTTAAAAAGAGATGTAAAGACACCCATGGTGTGCCATGCTGGCTGGTTCCTGGCACGCTTCTCTCACACATTAGGGACTGTGAATAATAACCGTGGCTGAGGCAGGCACTGATCCTCCATACTCCCTACTGACTTCAGCCAGGATCACACTCAGATCCTAGTCTAAAACCCCCTCACAGGACGAGCAGAGTAAAATAACCAGTAGACGGAGCAGGGTGCTGAGCATTGGCTTCTTCTAGGGTAATGCTGCAGGTTTACTGTGTAAGGGAGCAGGACAGAGCCCAGCGGTGGATCCCTGGTTGTGTCTGTATTCTCCTACGGAAGCTGCTGAAGAATCCAACAGGGAGAGCAGACAGGTGAACTGCTGTAATGAGTGAGAAGCCTCCTTAGGACAAGAGAAGAAGGACCAGAACCAGAGAATGGGTCCTGGCTTCATCATCTCTGTATAGGATCTTGTGGGGAGAAACGTAATACCTGCTGGTCCTTGTGAGGAACAAGAAACAGCCCAGGAAGGACAGCAGAGCCACCCCAAGGAGGACCTCAGTCCTGACGCCTGCAACTGTTGCCACAGGGAGATAGAGGGAGGTTTCTTCTGCTGCAAGAACAGAAAGAAGACAACTGAGATGAGCTCTAAGCACATCACAAGGGAACCTACAGGGAAGATCCCCAGCGGGGTTTAAGGGAACGGGGCAGAGGTCCAGGTGAGGTTTGGGTGCTGCAATCACTGTGCCCTGCCTATTCTGATGGTAGTGGATTCATTTCCTGTTTTGAAACTCTGGACCGGGTAAATGTTCCATGATTCCATGGGTGGTCTTGTCCGTGTCCTCTCTTGTCTGAGTGCCTCTTCCTCCATCCCTTCTGCTCCATCCTGGTGGTCAAGTCCAATCCACACCTGAGTTTAATTAGGAATGTTAGTTAGTTAGTACCTGTTTTCTGGAGGCTTCTGTATGTCAGACGATGAAACTCAATTCTCCTTACGTTTCATCTGATCCCTTCATCAAAAGGTGATGTTGTGTCACCCCAATGTGCAAACTTATCATACAGCATTTCCATATTTGAGTAAGTCAATGAAATTCAGACATACAATTAAATCCTCCCCTAGTTCCAACCTACTTAACGGTGAATAGCAAGCTCATGGCAGAGCACATGTTGAAAGCAATGGTTGAAGACTCACTCCAAACATCCACACAACAGCTTGAAGATACAGGTTGCTGCTATAATTTTACAGCTGAGGAAGCTGAAACTCAGGACATTTTGTGTCTTGTCTGAGGTCATGTGGGGTCGCCGCCGGGATTCATGGCGGGGCCCACTTAATCCTAGGACTACCCATGTGGAAAGCCCGCGCAGGAAAGCATACCACGTGTAGGCAGGTTGAGGTTCAAATGCAGAGAGAGATTTTATTCCATCATGTCTGCTTAAATATCCATCATGACTCAATTCTCAGGGCCCAATGCTAAATCTTTTCGTCATTACACTCCACCACATAGGTGTGGCCAGGGAGGTACCATTGGCTTAGAACCCACCCCATGGATGTGACCAGGGAGGTACCATCAGCTTAGAATCCAGCCCATCTAACTGTTTTCCCACAAGGTCAGACCTCTGGTACAAATCACAAGATAGCGTAGTCTCTAGTACTAAGCACATTGTCTCTAAGCTCTGAAGGATGTCCCTGTCCACATTTTTGGGTCGCTGTCTGTCCTCAACAGTAAAATACTCAAGGGGTGTGTGAGAAGTGCTGAGGGTCACTCACAGATCACATCCAGCCTCAGGATCTCACTCTTGCAGGAAGAAGCCAGTTTGGAGACTTCACACCGATGCTCCCCAGCATCCTCCATCCAGACAGGGTCTATGCTGAGCCTGCTGCTGTTCTGAGACGGTGACATCCTCTCTGATAACTGCAGACTCTGGTATTGAGGAGACACTGAATCGAGATTCCAGTGTCGTTTGAGAGGCAGGCGAGGACCACCTTGTTATGTTGTTTGGTGGCTGTTTGGTGGCTTCGGTATTTCTGCTTCAATGGAGGGACATGTCACTGCCACTGGCTCTGCGAACAAGGGACGGGAGCAAGTATAAGTAGTCTGAGCTCAGAGATTCTAGCCAGTACTCCAGCTGCATGGTATGAGGTCTGAGTCAGTATGATCCACTGCAAGGCTGCATGTCTGATTCAGAGAGATCCAGCTATCCAGCTCCCTCTGAACCCAGGTCTCTGAAGATTTCCACACCAGGAACTTCTCAGGCCATGTGGAAGCCACCACTTCATCAGATGGAATATTTGCATTGAATTCTGTGCCAATGCTTGCTAGTATATTTATACTGTGAATGACCAGTCCTCTCTATAATAAGGTAGGCTTACATTAAACGGGAAGGTGCTTTGTTTCCATAATTTGCCATGGAGTGGAAATATCAAAGCCACCTTAAGGTACCAAGGCCCAGATCTTAGGTTGATGGAAATTCCAAACTAAGAAATTTATGTTTGAAGAGATAAATGTTCAGTGTTAACAAAACAGCCTAGGATTTTATCCACCTCAAATATTGGGTACTGGCAATTCCTTTCCCAGTCTTTCACATGGCCCCACAGTCGAGCTCCTGTCATCCAGGTGAGCGTCCATTGCTGTTCCTGGTGTACCTCAATGCTGGTGTCCAAAGCTCCCACCTTCAGAACCAGGACTCAGCTCAGTGGTATCTGTCCTGAGGTTCCCTTCCTCCCCCCCCCCCCGCTTCCCTGTTCCAAACCCCAGGGAGGCTCTGAGATCCACCAGTGACATGTGTCATACTGATTCAAGGCAAGCCTCCCAGGCACCTTCTCAACCAGCCCCTTCCCATTCTGATGCAGTCAGAGCAGAGCCAGTCACTTGGTGAAGCAGGAGCAGGCCTGGGAGTTGACCTCTGAGCTATCTGTTCCACAATTGTGGGGAGGGTTTTTTTTTTTTTTTTTTTTTTTACTAATTTGGAAAAAAAAATGTGTGAGCATCTTTCAAAGCCCTGAGTTTTCTTTCTGAATCATGGAGGTTTTAAAAGGAAATGGGGTGGGATCAGGAAGGTGTGAGTTAGTGAAAAAAGGAGATCTAGTTGATCTTAAGAACCCTTCATCCTCTGGGGAAGACCCTCCCAATATCCGGAGAGTATCCCCTCTCTACACCACAGCTTCCTGTTCACCCAGGAAATAAAAGCATAGAATGAAGAAAGGGAAGGAGACTCAGGGATGGAGCAGGACTGAGTTTCTCTTCTATTGGTTGGTGCTGATGTTCCATTGATCCACTTACCCAGGACTGTAACATCCTTGACTGCTGTCCTATTAAGGCCAGTGGCAGAGTTATGGACGAGGCAGGTATAGGATCCGCTATGGTTAGTAGTGATGTTGGGGATAAAGAGATCTTGTGAGGACGGCTGGGGCTCCCCATTGATAAGCCAAGAACACTGTGCAGGTGGGTTAGAGGCTACATGGCAGTTAAAGGTAAAGGTTTGTCCATGTATGGAAAAGCAAATCTGGGAAGGACAGCTGAATCTGGGCCACCTAGAGCACACAGAAAAAAGCCACACGTGATATTATCAGAAGGAAGGGGAGCTCTTGGGCTGTAGCGGCCATAGTATCTCTCTGAGCTGTGTTGCAACCTCATTTAAATAAGAGCAAATGAGAGCTGAGGGTGTAGCTCACTGGAACAGTATTTGCCTAGCATGCAGAAGTCTTGGTCCATCTCCAGCACGACACAGAATAAAATGTCCCAGATCCACACTCCTGTGTTCATTACATCTGAATCGAAGGTGTCCCTTATCCTTCCTTCACACATAGTCTAAGCCTCTACAGACAGGTGAAGTCCCTCCACCCCATTCTAGGCTTCAGGCTGAGCTTTTCTAGATGTGCTTGAGCTAGCACAGAATGTCATAGTCACCTCAGACATCCATGTGGGTGGATAGATGGCAAAATCACAGAGAAAATGAGTGGCCTGGCTCTACCCCTGCCCCTTAAGCAGCTGTGGACCTGAAGGTATAGACGTTCCTCACAGGTAGAATGCAGGGTGAGGTGGGCCCCTTCGGTTGGCAGGATCCACACTCACAGGGTCCTGTGTCATTTCTCATGACTCAGAGTAAAGGAAGAATCCTGTTCCCCTCAGAAAGCTGCAGGCTATCACCATCTGAGGGGCTCTAACCAATTATCCACCACAGGTAGGTGGTGTTCTGAGTCCCAGGTTCACACATTCATGCTACAGAGTCCTCACCCTCCATGGGGTCGGAGTATCTTCTTGTAGTGTGAGGCTTAGGTAATAGAGCTATGCTGACAACAGAAAGATTGCCCTGTGTGGTACTCTGATTCCTCACAAGCCTCTTTCCAGGAGTTGGCCTCTCTCCTCTCCCTGTTAAATTATTACTTAAAGAACCAGGCAGGAGGTGAATCACAGGCAGATGCTGGAGGATCTGAGTGCTCAGAGAGGATGAGCTGCCACTGCTGTGTGTATAGAACAGGCTTTCTCCTGTGAGAACTAAGCTGCAATATTTGATCAGGTACAGACCCAGAACCTGGAGACAGGAGGTTGTACTGGTGACGGGTCATGGTAGAACTTCTCATTGTGCTTAAACCCTGAGAAGCCCCCCGAAGTCTCTCCTAAGCACTTAATGTGCGAGGGAAGGTAGCACTGGGGTACATAGTCAGGCCGGACCACCAGGTAGGCAGTACTGCTGAGGGTTTGGGTGGCGAATGGCTGATCCAAGGACCCTAAACTAAGCATGACTTTTAGGGTGACCTAGAAAAGTAAGGGAGACAAGCAGGCTTAGGAACAAAATAGTATTTTTGTCCTTGGACTTTAAGGCCCATTCTCCCACAATGAGGACCATGTAGAGTTCTTTCCTGGATATTTTCTTTTTTTATTTAATTTTATTTATTTTTTTAATGTGTATGAATGTACTGTCTACATGTAGGTTTGTGCATCCATGTCATGCAATGCTGTGGAGGTCAGAAGAGGGTGTCAGATTCCCCTGGAACTGGAGTTAAAGACGGGTCTCAGCCGCCATGTGGGTGCTGGGGATCAAACCCGGGTCCTCTGCAAGAGCAGTTGGTGCTCTTAACTGCTAGGCCATCTCTCCAGCCCCATTCTGGATATTTTCAAATGCATACCTGACTGGTTTAGAAGGTAGGGAGCAGGAATGTGCTAAAACCCTGGGTGGGTGTGTTTGATGAATCTGAGGAATTTGTAATGTTAGCTTTCTTCCATAAGGGAAAATTGCTATTATCCCCAGGATCTACTATTTCTCTAGAGAAGATAATAAAGTCTTCCACTGCCACGCTATGATCAGAGACAGATGACAAACGTGGTTTCAAACCAGTGACTCCCTCAGAAGAGAGAGACCTGTGAGCTTTCTTGGGGATAGACCTGGTCATACGGTGCGTGCAAGAGTTCTCTATTAAATAAAAGGAGGAACAAGCCAGGCATGGTGGCACACGCCTTTAATCCCAGCACTTGGGAGGCAGAGGCAGGCAGATCTTTGTGAGTTCAAGGCCAGCCTGGTCTACAGAGCGAGTTCTAAGACAGCTGGGGCTACAGGGAGACCCTGTCTTGAAAAAGACTGGAAAAAGCTCCTCCCCAAAAAAGGAGGACCAACCCCACGTTTGTGCCAGTGTCGAACGATGCTAATATATTTAGAAGTCTACCCCCCCAACTTCTAGGAACCCAGGCAAAGTGAAAAGGAGTCCAGCACAGGTTGTGAGATGCGTTCTTCCTTCTCCGTGGATCCTGGGAATCACAAAAAGAGTTCTATCAAAATCTTCCCAATTGTGCAGAGGAACTGTTTGGACCATGGCTGAGAGTATGTCACAGTGTGAGAGGACTCATCTTGTGACAATGCAAGACACAGGTGGATATAGAAAGGGCATTAACCCTGGTTGGGCCACCTCCCTCTCGGGAAGGTCTGTGGACCTGCTGGAGGAATAAGAGGCCACACTGGGAGGAGGACGGAGTCAGGAGTGGAGTGGGGACGAAGGCCGGAACGTTGGGACTGGAAGCACTGTCCTTCTTCCTTTAAGGTCCTGGGGATTCAGCGTGGAAAGGGGAAGAGGAGACACTTGTCCCTGTGTCTTGGCTTATTCCACATGTCGGCACTGCAATGATGGGGCTCCATCAAGGGTTGGGGGGCACACTGGTGCATTATGGAGCCTCAGAGGAGTGGCTCTTTCTGCTGAATTCTGTGTCTTTTATGCTTACTTCTGTGGAACAGCCTGGTACCAGGTGTTTGTGGGAAGGGAACAGGACAGGCATATTAACATGGGGAATTTAAGGGAACAGTAATCTGGACAAGGCAGGGCCTTGTCTCTGCCTGGAATGAAAAGAAGGACTGAAAGTCGGAGAAGGATCAAAGAAGGCTAGAAATGTCCACCACAGTAAAAGTGGGAGTTAAAATGGCTTCCAAGACCCCAGGGACTAGGTCTCTAATGGGTCTAATGAAGACTCAGGCCTCAGAACTAAACCCATGTCACCCTGAGAACACTTTTACATCCTAGCAGCCCCAATGTCATCGTGGTCTGTGATGGCTTAGGAGGAGGTGTCAAGAGGGATGGGACGCCGGGCATGGTGGTGCACGCCTTTAATCCTAGCACTCAGGAGGCAGAGGCAGGCGGATCTTTGTGAGTTCAAGGCCAGCCTGGTCTACAGAGTGAGTTCCAGGACAGCTGAGGCTACAGGAAGACCCTGTCTCAAAAAGACAAAAATAAAAGAGGGATGGGACAAAAGTCTCAGGCTCTGAGCTAGGCATGGTGGCATGTGGCTTTAATTCCAGTTCTCAGGAGACAGAGACAGGCAGATCTCTGTGAGACTGAGCCTGGGATGGTCTACATTGCAAGTTCCAGTCCAGCTGAGGTTACAGTGAGACTCTGTCTCAAAATAAATAAATAAATAAATAAATAAATAAATACAACTTGGCAGACAGATCTCTGTGAGTTCAAGGCCAGCCTGGTCTACAGAGCGAGTTCCAGGACAGCTGGAGCTACAGGGAGACTCTGTCTCAAAAAAAGACCAAAAAAAAAAAAAAAAGAATAATAGAATAAATTAAAAAACAAGCCAGGTATAGTAGAGCAGGCCTTTAGTACCAGCACTCAGGAGGCAGAGGCAGACAGATCTCTGTGAGATCAAGGCCACCTTGGTCAACATAGCAAGTTCTAGGCCATCCAGGGCTATAGGAAGACCCTGTCTCAAAAAGACAAACAAACAAAAAGTCTCAGACTTCAGGAGAGACAGAAGTAGATGTCTCACAGAACTCTGCATGAAGTGTCCAGATTCTGAAAAGATTCTAGGTCATTCATCCATCCACCTACCCATTTATTCATACATTCCTTTCATCCTTCATCAAAAAGGTATTCAGTGTTGGTCACATATTATTCCCTCTGCAGGTCACAGTCTAGTAGGAGAGAGCCAAGTCCTGTAAGAGTGATGCCAGCACACCAGGAATCCTGTGACTTCAAGTTCAATGAGAGATGGTATGGGCTGGAGAGACCTGGAATTCTGTTGAGGAAATGATTTAGTTCTACAGCAAAAACTATCCCAAGGCCAGCCTGGTCTACATAGCGAATGCCAGGCCAGCTCAGGCTAGCTAGGGCTACAGGGAGACCCCATCTCAAAATAAATAAATAAATAAATAAATAAATAAATAAATAAATAAATCTAATTATCCATTTGCTTTCAGTTCCTGGACCAGACTCCCCATCTGAGCTGCCAATGCCTGAGATTAAAGTAACAGAACTGAGCTCCTCTCTGGTCTATAGACACCTAACGAGGCCTCCAGGGTAGTAAGGTTGGGTGGTGGCTACAGACATGTCTTGTGGCCTGTGTAACCCTGATTCAGCCACTGAATTTCTTGTATGGGTTTCCCTATGATAGGATACATGGCAAATGATACTTGTCTTGTTTGTAAATTAGCCTTAAATATTAATAATGGCCTGACTTTGAGACAGGGGTGCTGTTGAAATAAGCATCGTCTATTACTATTTGCCTGCAAGAGAGAATTCCATGGGCTGGATGGAAACCGTGAAGGACAAGAGGTGGCCACGTAGAACTTTTTCCTTATTTTGTCCCCTTGGTAGCCCTGAGCTTGCTGTGGAGAGTTTAACTACAGCACAGCAATTGGTTAATGGCCTGGAAGCCCCTGTCTAGATATGTTCTCCAGGATGAGTCTTACCAGAGGGAGATGTCCTGTGGACTTAGCCTAGATGTGGCTCTCATGCCAATATACTGGCTGCTTCCACAGGCTTAAGGTCTCAGGCAATCAATAAATCATTGTTCCCCAGCATGTCTCACAGGAAAGTTCCAACCCTGCCCTGTAGCTCCCCAGGATCACCAAGAGTGGAGCCTAGGAGAGGGGTCTAGAGCCAGGACTCCCTGGTGCTTACCTCTCTCATGAGGATCCCATGGTTTCCTCCACCAGGCCCTGCCTGAGTCATGCAAGGCCTTTCTGGAGGCCATATTTATAGTGAAAAACCCTAGAATCTTAGGATCAGATTGATTTCCATAGGCTGTTACCCCACCATGTCATCTCATTGCCACAGAGTAAATTCAGGTGAGGGAGTCTGACCTATTGAAGTTTGTCTACACTGTCTTTATCTTGAAGAAAGTACTCAAAACCCTAGTTGGGGACACAGTGCAGATTGGGCAGGAGTAGACATATCCAGCCATGACAGTCCTGTGTGTTTGAAATATGATTATTCCCACCCCAACACTCGGAGATCTAAGGGAATCACTCACAGTATACATGGAGCTGCACAGATACTTCTTCATTATCAAGGTCTGTACTTCAGGATTGTAGGGTGTAGAATCCTGTGTCCTTCTTGGTGAGGTTCTAGAACATCTGGGATCCATTGGAGAATATTATCTCTCTACCACTGTATGCAGGTCCTGTCTTGTTTGAATTAGTGAGTACCATCGATTGTACAATTTCATCGCCGTTGGCCGCATTGTCCCCTTTGTACCAGGAATAGCCATGAACTCTGTCTGGCAGATGGCAGACATGCAGAAGAACATTCTTCCCTTCAATGATGAGTTAGGTAGTAGTGAGAGAGTTTCAGAAGGTTAAAAGTAAGGCTAAAACAGAAGAAATAGAAAAACATCAATCCTGGGACCTTTGTATTTGGTGGAAAGATGGAATGTTGTGCCCTGAGTCCTGAGTGTGTGTGTGTGTGTGTGTGTGTGTGTGTGTGTGTGTGTAAGTCAGCCCGAATCCCTGCTCTCATACAGAAGGGTTTAGGGTGTGTATGGAATGACTTTTCTGACCTCCTCCTGCAGGAATCCCATATCTACACTTTCTAGCCTAACCCTGCACTGCTTTCTCTGAGGTTCTTATCCTCTCTGCTCTGTATTCCTGTCCGTTAGAACTAAAGTTTTGTGGGACAGATTGATATCATCTTCATTGAATCCCCAGTGCCTAGAAAAGGCTCAGATACCTGTGAATAAATAAATGAGTGTCCCAAAGCCCTTCATGTCCACAGGTCTATTTAAGAATTTCTCAGATTGATAAGTAATGACAATGTTTCATGCCCCACTTTGATTTTTTTTTGGTCTTTTTGATACAGGGTCTCCCTGTAGCCCCAGCTGGCCTGGAACTTGCTATGTAGACCAGGCTGGCCTTGAACTCACAGTGATCCACCTGCTTCTGCTTCCCGAGTGCTGGGATTAAAGGTGTGCACTACCACACCCAGCCACCATTTGATTTACGTTTGGAGAGTCAGTCATGCTGACGCAGTTGTGAGCATCAGTCTTCAGGATCTAGGAGCCAGTGTTGATCAGCTTAGAATAGGGAACCCCTGAGTTTTCCTCCCCCTCACCAATTCCTGTTCACTGAGAGCTTCCTCTTGGCGAGCCTGTGTCCCTCTCTATGCCTTCCACTTTCAGGCTCCAAGTGGGAGCCTTGTATCCCTTCTTGGGCTGTTTTTCCTCCATAGGAGACCAGACACAGACTGTATACTCCCTTCCCCCCACCCACTTGCAGGGATAGGTCTCCTTACCTGTGATCAAGAGCCCCTGCCGGAGTATGTGTTCTGTGCAGGGAGGAGCTGACAGGAGCTCCATGTCTCTGCTGCCTGTTCTGTCCTCCCTTTGTGGAGAAGAGCTCTGGGTCCCATAGTGCTCCTCAGTCCTGATGCTCTGGTGTCAGCTCTGGGGGCTGAACAACAAATTCATAATAGATTGTGTATAGATCGTAATGGTTGAACATTGATTCTGCATAGTACCCTGTGCTGAATGAAGGCTTTGAGTGAACTAATATAATAATTGCCCTCACGACCACCTTAAGATGCAGATTGGTATTATAATTTTACAGATGTGGAAACTGTGGTTCATACTATTGAGCATACTGTCTGAGGTCAAACATCTGGTACAGATCAGAACCACGATCGTAATGAGGAAATGGGGCATCTGGTTCTAAGCATGTTCTTTTCGGTCTCTGGGGGGATTCCCTGACCTCCTTCTAGGCTCAACAGTCAAATGCTCAAGGGTGTTTCATGGAACACCAGGTCACTGACACTTCTCAGCCCATGTAGAATCCTTGTGTGGAATCTACAGAGAATGCCGGCATCCAATCAGGGAGACCTGTGGTCAGAGGGAGCTGCAGATCTCTTCTAGCAAATCATCCCCTGAATCCAGACAGGCAGCCCTGAAGAGGCTCGGGGTTGCCTCAGGCCTCAGTATCTGATTATCTAAGGTAGGACTACTCTCATTCGCTCCCCTCCCTCTCCGTAGCCAGTGTCACAGCCCTCCATTGAACCCAGAAATACCACAGTCCTGACCTGCCCCTCAAATGACACTGGAATCTCCATCTGGTAGGTCGTCCTTGGGGAGAGTCTGAGGCTCACGGAGAAGACGACTGTCTCTAGACAACAGCAGGCTCAGCATAGACCCTGTTATGAAGGAGGATTCGAGGAGTATCATTTGAGATCTGTAACCTGGCCTCTCTCAGCAAACCATGGTGCCCTCAGTTTGCTAGTGATCTGAGAGTGATATTTGAGGGATCTTCTTATCAAAGTCTGTAATTTTTTACTGTGTCCTATTTGCACCAGAGGCAGTTTTATTTTTTCCTACGTTTATTGGCCATACATCATCTTTGGAGGTATGTCTATTTAAGTCCTGTGTCCAGTTTGAAATGACTTGTTTTCACTTTTTCTTACCGAGCTGTACTAGTTCTTTATTCTGAACAGGAAAACCATATCATATTCATGATTTACAAGTATTTTCCTCTATTCTGGAAGTAATTATTTCACTTCGAGTTTTAAGTCATTCACTAAGTAATTTTAACTAAAATTTGTGGAAGATTTTTCATTTATAAAACCACGTTTAGATCTTTAGAGTGAATTCCACTAGAATTTTAAAAGAAAATTCATTCTTCACATTTTGAATGTCTTTGAAGGTATGCAAAGCATTTCTTCTCCTTCTGCATTCTGCTTCTGTGAGAAAGCTCTTTGGAGGTAGACCTGTTCTTAGCACTATATCTTTTCTCAAGGTTTCTAGAGTCTGGGGAGATGAGTTTGTGCTCTGTGTCTCCTCCTCCTTTTTCTCCTCCTCCTCCTCCCCCTCCTCCTCCTCCTCCTCCTCCTTCTCCTCCTCCTCCTTCTTCTCCTCTTCCTCCTTCTTCTTTTCCTCCTCCTCCTCCTCCTCCTCCTCCTTCTTCTTCTTCACAGTGAAGATGATTGGAGCCACTTACTTTTTATTCACATGTGACCAAATATCCAATATTTATCTCAGTCTTCCTTTTTTGTTTAATATGATGATCACAGTTCATTCCATTTTCATGCAGTCGACATAATTCCACTCTTATTTATGGGAAAAATCTATTGTGTGGACATACTTTCTTTTTTTATCTTTTTGATACAGGATCTCCCTGTAGCCCCAGCTGGCCTGGAACTCACTATCTAGACCAGACTGGCCTTGAACTCACAGAGATCCATCTGCCTCTGCCTCCAGAGTGCTGGGATAAAAGGTGTGGGCCACCACACCCAGCTGTTTATACATTTTTCTCTCCACTCATCTGTTTATGGATGTCTAAGATGATTCCATCAGTCAGCTAGAGTGAATATTGCCACAGTGAACACTGACATGCCTGAATCTGTAGTCTGTTCACTTAGATTCCTTCTGGTATGTACCCATGAGTGGTACAGTTGAGTCAGATGGTAGTTCTGTTTTTATGTTTTTTTAGTCTTTTCTTTTTTTTCTTTTCTTTGTGTTTTTATGTTTTTGAGTAATCCCTGTGCTTATTTGTACCCAACACACACACACACACACACACACACACACACACCAATATAAATAATTCACAGAATATGACTAATATTATATCTCATATTATGATGCTTGACTATTGCATGTTCACTAAAGAGATTTCCTGCCTGAAGAGTAAACACTACTTAATAAGTGCTTTGGAAAAGTCCTGCTCTGTCTTTAGACAAAACTGTAGCAAGAAAAATGTAATAAACATATACAGAAATATGGATGCCTTTGCTAAATACGAAAAACAAAAGCAATTTAATGAGCTAAGAGAGAAGGCTCAGCAGTTAAGCATACTGGCTGCTCTTGCAGAGAACCTGGATTTGGTTTCCAGCACCCACACAGCAACAAAAAAATATCCACAACTCCAGTTTCATGGAATCTGATGCCTTCTTCTGACCTCTGTGGTCACTGCATGACATGGGTGCACATATATACATGCAGGTAATACACTCATACACAGAATTTTAAAAAAATAAAATATTTAACCCAATTTAAAATGAAATTGAAAGGTAATCATAACAATGAGCACAAAAAGATTAAAACTTTTATAAAAACCTCAAAAAAGTTAAAATGGTGTGGGGCAGACCTTGCTCTGCAGAAGCAAAATTGCTTTAGTGGATACAGTGAGCCCTTGAGCTAGAGGGAGATGTGTGAAGATGCTGATGGAGTGACCCAGGGCTCCTTGACTCCATTTCCAGAGGCCCAGGGGAGGTGAGGAGTGCCTCGGGTTGATTCTGGATATTGTGCCAAAGTCAGGCTCTGGGGCCAGAATTTGACCATGGAAAGTCCCAGTCGGTTATAGGCAGAGACTAGCTGCGTCTCAGGGGCAGAGCACCACTGTGAGATTTCAATCAGCTCTCAGGCTCCTGGAGGACACACTCGAGGTGCAGCTGTCTGCTACAGACAGAGGAGCAGTGCCACCCTGATTTATGGACTTGTGTGGATGGCACACAACACACGCACTGGAGGAGACTCAGCAATGTGCTATAATAACTTTCTTACTGAGTCTTCCTCAAGTAGAAGGGAAAAAAAAACAGCTTTCTGTGAAGACTCTTTTCTGATTCTTTTGCATGGCAGGTATCGGGAGCCAGAGACTCTGACATGGCCAGGAGCTGCTGAAAGGCAGGGGAGTTCAATACCATTACCAAGACGAGGGTGTAGAGGTGTTGGAATGCTGTGTGGCCCCCATCTCCCTTTCACGAACTAGGAGTGCTGCGGGTGTCACTGCAGTAACCAACAGTTCAGTCAGGGAGGCCTTGTCCAGCTACTCATGGGTATTTATTAGTAAAGAAGAGTGAGAGAATGGCTTTGAGAAGAGTGAAGGACGGAGCAAAGTCGCTCAAAGATGTCTCCATCCGGACTGCAATACAACTCAGTGGTAGAGCACTTGTCTTCCATATGCCCAGACCCTATATTCATTCAATCGCTTGAATCTCCCTGCAGAATGAGACCCATCAGCATTGGGTAAGAATGGAAAAGATCTTTACAGTTTCCATTGAGCCTCACAGGTTTGGGAGATCCTTGTGATGTGTGCAGATTGTAAGATCTTTTCCTTACAAGTGAGAAGGGAGGGATGCAGAACACGGAGGATGAAGAGACCTCAGGGGGCCGTGCTTCCAGCTTCAAAAATGGAGGAAGAGGGGCTGGAGAGATGGCCTAGCGTTAAGAGCACCGACTGCTCTTACAGAGGACCCGGGTTCGATCCCCAGCACCCACATGGTGGCTGAGAACCGTCTGTAACTCCAATTCCAGGAGAACTCCAGTTCCAGGGGAATCCGACACCCTCTTCTGACCTCCATGGCATTGCACGACACGGGTGCACAAACCTACATGCAGACAGTACATTCATACACATAAATAAATAAATAAAATATGTTTTAAAAATGGAGGAAGACAGTTTGTCCAGGGGTAACCTTTCGATCCTACTAATGAAGCACAAGCAGTTAGATATATAGGTATTTAAGCAGCACTAATAATTATGGTAGGTTACTTTGGCATAGACACATATGTTTGGATGATATGTTAATCCATGAATTACATTTTTCCCCCCTGTTAAATATGACAGGGTCTTACTGTGGCTTATAACATCTCCTAACCTGTAAAGGATGTAAGCTTGTGGCATCAGCCATGGGTTATTCCTCCAAGGAGAGAGCCAATAGCCAATTAGATTTGGGATATACAGGCACATGGCTGTCCTCCGCTGCACAGTATTTCCAGGCAGGTGAGGTGTGCTGGTGCTGACGGTGAGTCTTGCTTGACTCAGGATGACCACGGAGTTATTTGCTTTAGTTTTTCAGTCGGCCTTTGGTAATCTTCTCTGGCATTCCAGAGGCCACTCTGGACACTGGCCTTCCAGAGGCCATCCTGTACAATTGCTGTCAGCCCATGAAAGGAAACAGCCACAGAATTGGACCAGAAGTCCAAGTCAACAGCTCCGAGAAGAAGGAGGGACTGTTTTCTTCTCATCCACCTGTGCCCTTTTCTAAGCCTAGGGAACACCTGCGGAAGAGGGTGATGTGGTAGAATGTAAAGGCTCGCAGTTGGGGTGAATGGTGAAACACAAGGAATGTCTCTGGACATACATTTGTTTTTAATCAACTTGATTGTAACAAACACCATGTCACCCCCCACTGGCATGGTTGGGGCTGTGGGGGTTTGGTACAACAAAGCCTGTCGATTGTGTTTGCACGAAGGATGCTTGTACTCATGGATTATCACTTATAGCTAAAAAAGGAAAAAAAAAAAAACAGAGAACGATGCAAGACAGTTTATGGCAGAATACCATGAATCTCGGGATGGGGTTGGGGGTGGGGGGGAGGGGTGAATGGATAGGAAACATGCCTAGCTTCTTATCTGGGTAAAATTATGTTACGCAATGCCACAAAGCATAGCAAAAACAATTTAAAACAAAAACATGGAGGAAGAGCCAGGGCTTGGTATGCAAGCACGCCATTTAAATCCTAGTCACTTGGCGCGAGACTCTTCCCTCGCAGTAGGCTCTCTCTGTCTCTCGCACGTTCTCATCTCTTTCTCTCTGTGTATCTTCTTTCTCGCTTGTCGCCTGTCGTCTCTCTCGCCAGCCTCGCGGGCTCTGCATCGTATGTGGTAACGCATGGCCCGTCTCTGTAGGACAGACAGCCGGCGTCGAGCGAGAAAGGGCTCGCCGAAAACGGACCCGGGGGGGTGGCAAGCGGACATGTAGAATAGAGCAAAACTCGCCAAATTCAACCTAAAAAAAAGGGATGAAGCAAGAACGTCTAACACATGTCCAGCAGATCATAGGTGAAACGCAGAAAGAAGAACTGGGATACAGATGACGAGGAGGGATTATGCACCTGAAAAGTACGTAACACACGAGCACAAGAAACGGGGGGCAAAGACAAGCACCGTAGACCAGCCGGGCGCGAAGGGACGGTCGGGGCAACGGGAGACGGAAACAGAGAGTACCAGATGGAGTGTTAGGATCGTAAACACGAAAACAGAAATTGAGAGAATTCACGAGACCAGCAAGAAAAGTGGTTCTGTGCCGTGGGGCGGGGCTCGAGGCCCGGAGGGAGGAGCTACTTTTTCTGGGGCCGGAGAAGGACGGGGGATAGGGTAACGGAGGAAAAGAAGAGGGGATGTGGGGCCTTACAAGGGGAGATTGGAGGGTTCGCAATGCAGGGCGGGGCATTAAGCTGCAGGCGTGGGGCAGATCAGGACGTCACATTGTCGTTGCTTGTGTTGTCTTTTTTTTTTTTTTTTTTTTGGTCTTTTTGAGACAGGGTCTCCTGTAGCTCTGGCTGTCCTGGAACTCACTCTGAAGACCAGGCTGGCCTCAAACTCACAGAGATACGCGTGCCTCTGCCTCCCAAGTGCTAGGATTGAAGGCGTGCGCCACCACGCCTGGCATTTATTTATTTCTGTATGTGTATCAATGTACTGCCTGCACGCAAATCTGTGCACCCATGTCGTGCAATGCCACGGAGGTCAGAGAGGGTGTCAGGATTCACCTGGAACTGGAGTTCTCCTGGAATTGGAGTTTCAGACGGTTCTCGGCCGCCATGGGGGTGCTGGGGATCGAACCCGGGTCCTCTGCAAGAGCAGTCAGCGCTCTTAACTGCTAGGTCATCTCTCCAGCCCCAAGTGCTAGGATTAAAGACAGTTCTTAGCCACCAGGTGGGTGCTGGGAATCGAACCCGGGTCCTCTGCAAGAGCAGTCTGTGCTCTTAACCACTGAGCCATCTCTCCAGCCCCCATAGAGCTCACATTTTACAACAAACAGGCCAACACAAAGTCAAGAAAGCAAACTAGAAGTGAGTAAGGTTATAACTTCGATAACTTCTAAAACACAGTTTTCCAAGAGCAGAAAACTCATTAGACCTTTGCTGGGTTTTGTTTTGTTTTGTTTTTTGGTGTTTTTTGTTGTTGTCGTTTTGTTTTGCTTTTTGATTTTTGCTTTTTGTGGAGTTTTTTGGTCTTTTCGAGACAGGGTATCCCTGTAGCCCCAGCTGTCCTGGAATTTGCTCTGTAGACCATGCTGATCTTGAACTCACAAAGATCTGCCTGCCTCTGCCTCCCAAGTGCTAGGAATAAAGGCATGTGCCACCATGCCCAGCAGTCTTTTCGTTTTTTAATTGAGCATTTGTACAACTCAGACAATGGTTCCCAATCAAACCCAGTGACCCCAACCCCCCATCAGAACTCATGCATTACAACATCCAAGCTAATACCTATCCAGTCAAGCTCTTGAACTCAGATGTTCTGGGAAAATTCATCCACCAGTGTCTATCTAGTCAGCACATCTAGAAATCCTAGGTAAGGCAGCCAAGCATGGTGGTGTGTAGGGGTCCTACCGAGATTTGGGGGGAGGGGCATTTAATCCCAGGATGATCCATGTGGAAAACACTCACAGGAAAGCACACCACGTGGACACATGTTAAGGTCCAAATGCAGAGAGAGTTTTTATTCCAAAATGTCTGGTTATATAGCCAACATGACTCATATCCCAGGGCCAAATCCTAAACTTAAACCTTTTTGTCACTACATCCCACCCCATGGGTGTGGCCAGGGAGGTCCCATTGGTTAAGAATGCTACCCATCTTAACTAAGTTTTCCCACAGTGGTACATGCCTTTAATCCCAGCACTCGGAAGGTAAGGCATACTCTTCCTCACCCAGCAGTCTCTTGTAGTTCTCACTCCCACCCATTTCTCTTGCTCAATAATAACCAAACCACAGATTCAATGTTATGTTGTCTTGAAATGTCCTCCAACAGAGAACGAAGAATCTAGTCTATCAGTTTTTAATTTAGCCTCAGGCAAGTCCGTGTGGCATGGCAGAAGGCAGACAATTTCTTTGCCACAATAGCACATGAATGGCCTCTAGCCCAGTCATCTCAGTAAATTTTCCCTTCCTGGCATTTTGGGGCTCCACCTCCTCTCCTGCCTCTGCTTCAGACCCAGAGAAGCAGACTGGGGACAGAATCTAATTCATGGATTGTTAGCGAATTGAATGAGTTGCTCCTACAGAGCAAATGGGGAAGCTGCTACTTACAGGGTGACATGGGTGCCAGATTCGGTCCGTACCACGTTTCAAGCCCTTAGTTTCTCCTCCTACATAAAGCTCCTTGAGAGAGGTTGCTGCATCTGTAGCTCTGCCTCTCCTTCAGTAGCACTGGGCAGGAGATGGGGGGGGGGACCAGCTGCCTAGAACAGGCTCAGATTCCTGGGGATGAATGAGTAGATGTCCCATTTATGTAAATTTTTCTCAAATTGGAAGCTAAGGACAGAATTCCATGTCCAATTTGATTTGATTTTTATGTTCGTCATCCACTGCTCCCACGACCCACTGCTCCCACGACCCACTGCTCCCGCGACCCACTGCTCCCGCGACCCACTGCTCCCGCGACCCACTGCTCCCGTGACCCACTGCTCCCGCGACCCACTGCTCCCATGACCCACTGCTCCCACGACCCACTGCTCCCGTGACCCACTGCCACTGCTCCCATGACCCACTGCTCTGGTGTCCGCTCCCCCATCCTCCTTTCTGAGCTGGGACTCCTCACTGGTGGGAGCATCTGCCAGACTCGCATGGGCTGGGGACAGAGTGGGCACAGCTCTGTTCCCTCCTCTCTCAGTGCTGCCTCTTGTCCCTGTCCTTCTTTTCTCTTTATCGCTCAGTCCTCCACTCCACACTTTGAGTATCAAGGCTGACCAGGATTCCTTGCCGCTGAAAGGCAGCAGATGACAGCTCAGGTGACGTCTGCTGTGTCCTGGTCCTGGGTCTGTCAGCACCAAAAACGGAGCTGCCACACTCCCTAAACCCAAGGCTCTATTTCCTTTGGTGACTGAGAAACTCAGCTGAGCACCCAGTCTTCCCCGTGCTTCAATGGTCTGGGAAGGCAGGATGTGCCTCCTGCAGGAAGTGACAGAGATGTCTCTCAGGGCTGGAAAGGAACCAGTTGAGTGATGGCTGGAGAAGGGCCCAATCTGGGTGACTGGTGTCACCTGTCAAATGTCCGATCCAGGACAGAGGCCCAGGAGCTGTTGTCCCACGAGTTTCATGTCCTGAATGTGAAGGGACCTACATGTCCTGGAAAGAGGACTGTGGGATTCCTTGTGCTATGGGGGGTTCAGGGAGACCCTCCAGCTTCCTGTGCTGGCTGAGCTGTGGTTCGGGTCTACCCCTGTCCTGCCTGACCTTACTGGGGCGCCTCTATTTTCTCCCCGAATGTTTCCCCCGTGGTCACCCTGCCAAGAGTGAGGGGACTAGATAGGACCCCACACACCGGCAGAGCAGTACCCTCAGAGACACAGGAAGGAGCCAGGAAGTCAGAACAGGATTTTTGGAGGGCCCTTCAGATTGGTTGACATGGGGATGGAATCCAGGCTACAAGATAAGTTCTTTTTCAGGGAAAGAATTCTGAGTGTTGATTCTGTGTCTCAGTGTCGATCCCTGGGGATCACTGGGTGATCTGAAGCTCATGTCAGACTGCAGCAAGGATTGTGTCCAGACTCCAAATGCTGTGAGCATCTTCATTGGTAGAACTGAGCTCAGAGGACTTCCCAGAGGGGAGCTCCCATCTGTTAGAGACCAGAACCTTCCCAGCTCAGCTTAGCAACTGCTCACTGAGGTTTGAACCTTGATGAGCCTCTCTTTCTGGCCCCTGACATCTGCACTCCCTCCTCCCTCAAGCATCCATCCTTGGCCCCAGGGCAGCCATGATGCCTGTGAGGAGAGTGCTTGTAATAAGGATTCTGGTCCCTCCGAGCCAGGTTTGGGATGAGCTCTGAGATTTAGGAATCAACAGGGGAAGGCCAATCAGGGGTGATGGAGAAGAAGAGGAGTCTGGGAACAGGGACCACACAGCCAGGGCAGAGAGTAGCCCTGGGTGGGCTAGGGACTGGGAGATGCTGGACACTTCTAAGCAAGACAAGGAGCTCATAGACCGCTTCCATTCTTTAACAGGAATTACAAAAAACAGATGCAAATATTTTTACCTAGATCAACCACACAGATGTGGCTTCTTAGAGAATTCCAGAAACAGGTATGGGACAAAATAGAGTTCCTTTGGCACCCAGACACAGGTTTGGTTCCCAGCACATATGGTGGCTAACAACCATCTGTACCTCCAGTTCCCAAGGATTGGACGCCTTCTTCTGGCCTCCACAGGCATTGCATGCATGTGGTACTCTTACATATATGCAGGCAAAACACTCATACACAAAAAATAAAAATAAATTAATTTTCAAAAAAAAAATTTGGTCTTTTAAGACAGCCGCAGCTGGCCTGGAACTTGCTATGAAGACCAGGCTGGACTTGAACTCACAGAGATCACCTGCCTCTGCCTCCCAAGTGCTGAGATTAAACACATGTGCCACCACGCACGGCAAATTTAAATATTTTAAATTGGGATTTTCATCATCTTGTTTCTGTGTTATAGTGATTCTTTACATACTGTGAGCATCAAACCTGTCAGATATAGATATAGGCATAGATAGTCCCTCTACAGGGTTTTTCAATTTTCTTAATAATATCTCTTAACACACAGAGGTTAACAATAAAATATCATTTTTCTGTTTTGCATTATGCTGTTCATGCTTTTGTGTAATATTTAAGAATCCATTACTAAATTCAAGGTCATAAATATTTGCCCCATCTTTTCTTCTCAGGTGATTTGAGGGTGTATGTGCCTATGTGTTCATGTGTGTTCACATGTGGCTGACAGAAGCTAATGTCAGGTGTTTTCTTCAACCACTCTCCTTCGCCTTATTTTTTTGACACAGGCTCTCTCCCTGAACCTGAAGATTAGTGAGAGTCACCCTGACAGTTGTGAACATGTATTCAGAATATAGTGTCCCCAGTGATAAACTTAAATAGGAAGCAAGTAAGCTTTTCCTTCTCGATGGTCACCGAGTGCTTCCTGTTGCTGAGCCTCTGTCACTCTGCGTCCCTGCACCTCAGGCTCCGAGCAGAGGCTCTGTGTCCACCTTAGGAGACCCAGCTAGTCTCTCTCTACCCCCCTCAGGAAATGGCTCAGCTATAGCAGCTGGCCGGCAAACCCCATGAAACTCCTTGTCTCCACTTGCCCAAGACTGAGATTACAGGATCATGCTACTGCGCTTGGCTTTTTTTTAAAAAAATGAGGATTCTAGGGGATCAAACTCAGGTTCTCAGGTTTGCATGGAAAACACCTTACCAACTGAATCCTTAAGAGAGTTTAAAATTAGAGTTAGTGGAGGCTGGAGAGATGGCTCAGCAGTTAAGAGCACTGGGTATTCTTTCAGAAAACCCAGTTTCAAATCCCAGAACTCACATGCATCATGGCTAACAACCACGCATAACTCCAGTTCTGGGGGATCCAAGGCCCTCTTCTGTTCTCTGCAGGAACTGCATTACATGGGTGCACTTACACACATGTAGGCAATATGCTCAGAAACATAAAATTAAATAAATAATTAAAAATCAATTAAAAAGGAGCTGGAGAGATAGCCTAGTGGTTAAGAGCACCGACTGCTCTTACAGAGGACCCAGCTTCAATCCCCAGCACCCACATGGTGGCTGAGAACCATCTGTAACTCCAATTCCAGGAGAACTCCAGTTCCAGGGGAATCCGTTGCTCTCTTCTGACCTCCATGGCATTGCACGACACGGGTGCACAAACCTACATGCAGACAGTACATTCATACACATAAATAAATAAATAAATAAATAAATAAAATTTAAAAATAAATTAATTAATTAAAAATAAAATTAGATTTAGCACTTATATTTGGCTCAGTGATGTCTTTTGAGTTAAATTTTATTTTTTTATTTTTTAATTTTATTTATTTATTATGTGTATCAATGGTGACCGTCTGCATGCAAGTCTGTGCACACCCGTGTCGTACAATGCGCGGAGGGCGAGGTCAGAAGAGGGTCTCGGATTCCCCTGGCACTGGAGTTCTCCTGGAATTGGAGTTAGTTCAGCGAGGATTCTCAGCTGCCATGTGGGTGCTGGGGGATCGAACACGGTCCTCTGTAAGAGCGGTCGGGCTCCTAACCACTAGGCCACCTCTCCAGCCCCTTGAGTTAAATTTTAATACAACCAAGCACAGTTCTAAAAATCACTACTTTGCAAGCGATTATCCTGCTGCCCCAGCTCTGTAATTTGAATTTTTTTCTTCACTCTTTACATGACATCGTTGACAAGATCAGTGTGGCTGAAGGCAGTGGGGACTTGTTTCTGGTTCATTTTCATTCTTGTGAATTTTACCCAAGTACTACCAGCTTCTAATTGCTGTCACACTGTAGGGAGTTTTTAAATAAGGAAGTGTGGGGCTGGAGAGCCGGCTCAACAGTTAGAGCTTGGTGTTCTGCAAGAGGACCCGAGTTAGTTCCCAGCACCTAAAATGGCAACAGAACAACATGTCGTAATTACCATTCCAGATAATCTGATGCCCTTTTCTGGCCTCTGCTGGCATCGAATGACACAGGTGTACTTACATACATGTAGGCAAAAACCTCATATATAAAATACAAATAAATGAACCAAAAATAGTGTGTGCATACATGTGTGTGCGCACGTATGCCACAACACACATGTGGAGGGCAAAGGACAACTTTGAGGGGTCTTAACTCTTCTTCCACATGGGTTCTGGGGACTGAACTCAGGTTGTCAGGCTTTTGTGGGAAGTGCTTTAAACCTTTGAGCCACCTCACCAGTCTGAGATTTAAAGTTTAGACTGTAGAAGCCTTTCATGTTCCAGCAATTTATTTTGAATTTATCTAATGTTTAATATATGCGTTTTTTGATTAATCCGATTTGTTTTTTTTCTTTTTTCATTTTTTTTTTTTTTTTTTTTTTTTTTTTAATTTTTTGTTTTCCTTTTCAATTTTTTTTTTTTTTTTTTTTTTTTTTGTCTTTTTGAGACAGGGTCTTCCTATGGCTCTGTCTATCCTGGAACTCACTCTGCAGACCAGGCTGGCCTTGAACTCACACAGATCCACCTGCCTCTGCCTCCCAAGTGCTGGAATTAAAAGCGTGCACCACCACACCAGACCTCAATATTATTTTGAATACTCTTTTCAAAATTGCACTTCAATAGTTCTTTCTCTAACTTTGTCCTTATTTTTTGAGAATTTCACACATCTACAATGACCATGTGATCCACTCTCTCTAACTCTTCCCATAGCCCCTATGTGCCCCTTCCCAACTTCATGTCTTTTTTTTTAAGCCACTACATCTAGTTCATGCATAAATGTGCATGTGTGAGCTGCCCATTGGCGCACAGGAAACCTACCAACGATTCCCCTCCCCCTGCGGCTATTAGTTGCTCCTTGGTAAGACCTGGTGTCGGGCGTGGTGGCGCACGCCTTTAATCCTAGCACTCGGGAGGCAGAGGCAGGCGGATCTTTGTGAGTTCAAGGCCAGCCTGGTCTACAGAGTGAGTTCCAGGACAGCTGGGGCTACAGGGAGACCCTGTCTAGAAAAGACAAAAAAAAAAAGTTAAAAAGAGCTGGTGCCTGGACATCATCCACCCCATCTATGCCAGGATTTGAGCTGCCTTGATTTTGTGCAGGTCTTGTGTCAGTAACCACAGAGGCTATGAGTTCATGAGTACGATAGCCTCGTCATGTCCAGAACACGGCACTGCACAGCACACATGCCCATCCTCTGTGCTCACAGTCTCCTACCTCTCTCCAGAAATGTTCCCTGAGCCTTGTGGAGTGGGCATGGCGTTCCTTATTATAAATGTCTTGTTCAGGGCTGAGCTCTCAGTCTTCTAGTCTCAACACATCTTGAATCCTTCCTTCTTAGTTGGAGTCTGTCTCTGCAACTCCAGGGAACTTGATGGTCTGGACACACTTTTAGAAAGTTTAAGCAGGGGCTGGAGAGATGGCTCAGCAGTTAAAAGTGCTGACTGCTCTTACAAAGGGCCCGGGTTGGGTTCCCAGCACCCACATGGTGAACTGTCTTTAACTCCATTTCCAGGGGAATCTGACACCCTCTTCTGACCTCCTCAGCATCGTGCAACACATAAAAATAAATAAATAAATAAATAAATAAATAAATAAATAAATAAATAAATAAATAATTTAAGCAGATATGGTCATTTTTGCATTTCTTTTTGAAGGGTGTTGCATTAACACAGAGGTTGCCCCCCATAAAGGAATTCAGACCCTTGAAGCACCTTTAAGCGCAATGAGGGACAGTGGGTTTGTACCCATGGGAGCATGAACTATGAGGATACAGTTCTGTTGACGGGTTGTGTCCCTGCCGTGTATTTCTCTAAGTGGCTGCATCTCCTCAGGCCTTGGTACATATTTATTCTGTTGCTGATTCCCTGAGGGCTGAGGACGTGGTGCACCTGGGAAGTGGAGCTGGAATAGAGGGCCTCTCTGTTGGGCAACAGCGGGGTGAGGAGAGCTGGAATGCAGCTGGACCGGAAGTTTTGACTCGGGAGGCAAGAGTAGCAAGTAAACATCCTTGCAGACAGGGTGGCACCGGTGTCTGTGGCTGTGGACTGGGGGAGGATGCTCAAGGTGTTGGTCCTTCGACATATTCTCCCAGATCCCCCTGCTGAGGATATGACCCTGGGCTTGTGCTGCCCTTGCAGCAGGCTGAAGTAAACAAGAATGGCTGCCTGTGCATCTCATCCCCACACCCAGATCTGGACAAAGGTCAGCCTGTCTCTGACTTTCCCACAGAGGTGTTAGAACTTACAGAAAAGGGGTACCAAAAGCCAGGGAGCACATATGGAGGTTAACTGTGCTCTCCGGTCACTGGAACTGGGTGACAGTCTTCTTTCTGTCTGCAGAGCCCTTGACACCAGCCACTTCACTCCCTGAATGAAGTTCTTATGGAGACATAATATCTACCAATCGCTGGGCATGGTGGCGCAAGCCTTTAATACTAGCATTCCGGAGGCAGATGCAGGTGGATCTCTGTGAGTTCAAGGCCACCCTGATCTACAAAGTGAGTTCCAGGCCAGCTGGAGCTATAGGGAAACACTATCTCAAAAAGACTAATAAAATAAGCTGGGTGTGGTGGTGCACGCCTTTAATCCCAGCACTTGGGAGGCAGAGGCAGGTGGATCTTTGCGAGTTCAAGGCCAGCCTGGTCTACAGAGTGAGTTTCAGGCCAGCTGGGGCTACAGGGAGACCCTGTCTCGAAAATACAAAAAAATACTAATAAAATAATAATAATAATAATAATAATAATAATGATAATGATAATGATAATGATAATAATGATAATAATAATCCTACCAACTCCACAAAGCAGACAGTGCCACAGGAAGGATCACACCCAGGTCTCTACGGAGAAATTCAAGCCCTACTGTGCACCCTTCCCAGCCTCTCATGGGGGCTTCTCTCACGCTGCTCCTCCCCATCCTTCCCCGTCACTCCCCCCAGCAGCCTCCTCCTCTGCAATCTTCGGTTCCATCATCTGAAGGTGCCCTTTGCCCCAAGCCAGCCCTCCTATGTCCTTTTCCCGCTTCAGACAAGAAACGTCCACTAGAGGGAGCCCCCGCTCCTCCTGGAGAACATGTTACCCTCATCAGCCCAGAAACAACTGCAGCTGCTTCTAGTGCCCCTACCCCAGTTCTCAGAAAGGCCCAGGGTGAAGCTCCCGAGAAATCACCAGGCCACAAGGGGAAACCTCATGTAGAAAGTGTAATGACACAGCCTGGCCAGGACATGAACCAAGGCTAGGGGTCAGGTCGTTGGGGGTGGGGAGGATTTAAGGTAAAGTGGCTGAATACCCATGCTCTAATAACCCTGGAACAGACTCCAGATTCCACACCCTGGTGCAGGCTGGACAGTGCATGCACCATCATCTTGCTCCAGGAAGTCACAGCCTTTTCAGCTGTGTTGGAACTAGTTCCTTCCACCCAGGGCTTAGGACCCAGTTCCTTGCTGTTCCCACCTCAATTTGTGCCCTTTGCTCAAAAGCCATGTTCTTCTCCTAGGCCATGTCTGTCCTGAACCCCAAACCCAAAGCCCCTCGTCTACTCTCACAGAGGGCTGTGCCAGGGACATTGTGTAGGAATTTCTATGTTTGCTTCTAGTGCTGGTCAAGACCCTGAGTATTCTCTCTCTCTCTCTCTCTCTCTCTCTCTCTCTCTCTCTCTCTCGTGTGTGTGTGTGTGTGTGTGTGACATTTCTGGTACTAAGGAAGACATCTCAAGGCAATGGTACAGAATAAGCAGTGAGCATGCTCTGTATTTCAGGGTTCACCCTAATATGTCTCACCCTGGGCTTGTTTCTCCTATTGTAGGTACACGTGAAAACAGGCGTGAATTTTCTCAGTAGCTCTCTCTCTCATAGAATCATCCCCAGGTGTTCCTCTCCCTATGGAACCTTCCTATCCCTGATCCACACATGGCCCTTTAGAGAGATGTCTCCAAGCCAAGTCAGTCCATAGCCGTGGGTGGGAACCCGTCTCTAACCTCTCTTGAGACGGCCCCTTCATTGGGGAATTGCTTCTCATTCTGGGGTCTCACTTGACATCCGGGCTCCTAATCCTTTCTCCGACCTCTACCAAGACCAGATTGGGTGCAGAGGCCCAGTGTGAAGGCTCTGTCATCTGTGTTGGTATCACCCTTAGCTCAAGTCAGAGTGGAGGACCCCTCCCACACTTCTCACTAAAGGAGAATGAGAACTGTTGACTCCCACGGTGGACCATGGGGGCCCACCTGCCCGTGATCACAGCTCACATGTGACGTGAGATGCTGAATGGGGCCTTAGGCCAACAACAAGACAATGTCAGTCTGTGATTTTGAACATTTATTGAGTCACCCAAGTCCAGTTACAAAAGATCTTTCACCTGATTTCATTAACTGTTCACAGCAGATTGATGGAATCATGACTATTGCATTGCTAAGGAAAAAAAAAAGATTGGTTTAGAGTTTAAATCATAGAAGGGGACCTGAAAATCACTAAAATCTCACAGTCAGCCTGAGGGTGTCACATCTTCTCAGACAGACTAGATTGAAGAACTCACACAAATACTCCCCAGCACCCTCCCTCATATGGGAGTCTATGCCGAGCAGGTTCATGTCTTGGGACAGCGTCATCCTCTCAGGGAAGATGCAGGCTCTGGTCATGAAAGATTCCAGTGTCTTTGGAAAGGCAGACTGGGACCACAGAATCCAGTTCTGTGATTGCAGTGGTGTGGTGGCTTAGACAGAGGGCTGTGTCTCTTATCCTGTGAACAAGCAGAAAGGGACTCAGAGGAGGACAAGGACAAGCCATATTCCTTCCTCAGAGGGCTCAGCCAGCTCTCAGGGACACAGTGAGCCATGTAAGGTGGCCCAGAGGGTCCCAACCCTCTGCAGAGATTTTAATAACCCTCTTTAAGCAGAGGACTGCATCTCCTTCTAAGCCCGAGTCACTCGGGGCACCCTTATCTGTGCATCTCTGTGAGATACACACCTAGAACTTCTCCCCAGCTCATGTGTCTAGTGCCTTCATCATCAGAAGGAATTATTCTCCTGTGAATTTCCATATGTACTTTTCAAGAACATTTTTGGCTTTCTTAGACATCAGATCCCTCTATTCCCTTTCATTTCTGTGTATATCCAGGAAAGCTAGTTTGGTGGCCTGAGTGCATGTATGGGGCCAGGGAAGATTTCCGTAGAACAACAAGGCATTTATGTCCAATTAGATCATTTATTAGGGAACAAAGGCATCCCAGACAGGTGCTGTGGATTTAGAGCTGGAGGCTTCCAATTCAAAGGATTTCTCAATCTAGAAGGACTTTCCCTTCCTGACCTGAGGGCTAGTTGTCTCTCCAGAGCCAAGTACTCACAGTTTCAACAAAAGACACTAAACAATAGAGGGAAAGTACTGGCACAGCAAATGCCACTTGTAAACCTCTCACAGGTAACCTGACACTTAGTGGTAGTGGTAAAACAGAAAGCTTTCACCTCAGGACCAGGAAGAGCGCAAGGCTACTTTTCAACCCAGGACTGGATGTCCTACCTAGATAAACTAACCATATAAGGAGCCACTTAAGGTTCCAAGAAGGAAAACTGTTCTATACACAAACAACATGATTTTTTTTGTCTTTTCAAGACAAGGTCTCCCTGCAGCCCCAGCTGTCCTGGAACTCTCTATGTAGACCAGGCTGGCTTTGAACTCACAGAGATCCACCTGTCTCTGCCTCCTGAGTGCTGGGATTAAAGGCGTGTACCACCACACCAGGCACGACATGATTTTATAAGTAAAACATCCTAAAACCTGTCAGAAATAACAAATTGAAAACAAATAATGAGAGCAAAACTGGACATCCATTTGTAGAAGAATTAAATTAGATGAATCTATCTTTCACCTTGTACAAAAAAAAATTCAAAATCAATCAAGGATCTTCATTTTAAACCTGAAATACTGGAACTTCTAAATGAAAACAGTGGATAGTCTTCAGGACATTGAGGCAGGCAAGGATTTTTTGAACAGAACATTAATAGTGCAGGGACACCCTGGGAACACACTTCTTCCCCTCTATGTCCACAAAGCTGACTCCAACCTCGTAACTAGTGTCAGTGGTCCTCAACGGGGTCAGAGCTTTTACTTGTCATGAAGAGTTGCAGTAACATTCTGCCCGTGTGATACCTTTGATTTCTGCAATGGCCTCTTCCCATTAGTGGGCCACTACATCTCAGCCAACCTGAGTCCTTAAAGAATATGGAAAAAATGAGTATCATGAGGAGATGCAGGAGGATCTGAGTTCTCAAAGAACCAGAGGCCGTCAGCCTCTCCCTGTGGGGAAGGGAGAGATGT
>VZQC01015662.1:4865-63501 GCA_009823505.1 Rhizomys pruinosus
TACTGTGAAGAGAGCTGCAATAAACATAAATGTGCATGTATCATTGCTGTAGGAAAGAATTGTGGGTATTCACCCAGGAGTGGAATGACTGGGTCAGGTGGTAGACTCATTTTGAGTCTTATTTTTTTTTTTTTTGGTCTTTTTGATGCAGGGTCTCCCTGTAGCCCCAGCTGTCCTGGAACTCACTATGTAGACCAGGATGGCCTTGAACTTACAGAGATCCACCTGCCTCTGCCTCCTGAGTGCTAGGATTAAAGATGTGTGCCACCACGCCTGGTCATTTTGAGTCTTTTAAGGGTTCTCCACACTACTTTCCGTAGTGGTTGTATGAGTTGACATTCCCAGGACCAGTGGATGAGCATTCCACTTTCCCCACATCCTCTCCAGCATTTGGTGTCTTTTGTTTTCATGATCTTACCCAGTATTATAAGAGTGAGATGATATCTTAAAGTGGTTTTAATTTGCATTTCCTTAATTATTAATGATGTGCAACACTTTTTAAGATGTTTCTCAGCAATCTATATTTCCTCACTTGTGAAGTCTCTGTTCAGCTCTTTATTTCATCTCTTGAGTGGGTCTTTTTTTCTTCTTAGTTTTTTGAGTAGTTTATATATTCTGGATGTTAATGCTCTGTCAAATGTATCATGGGTGAAGGTTTCCTCCCACTCTGTGGGTTTACTTTTCACTTCATTGACAGTTTCTTTTGCTGTACAAAGCTTTTTAGTTTAATGAGATCTGACTTGTCAATTGTTGTCTCTCCCAGCTCCCTTTCCCCCCATGAGAATGGAAAATCTCTGAGGGTTCACTGTGAAGGAGGGAAGTAACCCCCCTTGAAAATAAGGTTCATGTTAGTGGTCAGGCTGTTGACACATCTCTGTAGAAAATCTCTTTTTCACATGGGATAAGTCTTCTAAATAACTTCAGTTCCCACAGAAGAGAAACTGTTCTGTCTGAAGGGCCATCAAACTCTCTGCTACTAAATGTTTCTCTAACCATTAGCATTCCCTGCTTTTCTTCACCATGGGAAACAAACAGGCATACCAAAAAGACCCACAGGATAAGAAAATAAAGACACTCCTCAAAAGTCCAGGTGTTAAAATTTCCATGTGTGAAGCTGCCTCCTTTTGGAGTGAGACTCTTAATATCACGCCATGGATATCCCCTGTGGACTTATGGAATTCAGAATCTTGGACACGTGTGGCACAGGAGGCTAGGCAGCAAGAAAGCGCTCTGGCATCTCTCAAGTTTTGCCACTCAGCTGCATTGAGACAATGTTTAGGGCCCTCCTACCAGGCCCCACAAGGAAGGGAAACTAACAAAATTAAATGGCAGACCCTCTCCTCCCAACCTGCTCCAGACTCAGTGGTAAGGCAACAGGCTAAGCAAACATCGAAGCTTTCTCTTAAAGGGCCAGAAGCAGCTATTCCTTCAGCCACTTTCTCTCTCTCTCTCTCTCTCTCTCTCTCTCTCTCTCTCTCTCTCTCTCTCTTTCTCTCTCTCCCACAAAACACTGTGCCAGATCAGGGACAACCAAGACCTTCATTTGCAGGTATTTTCTGTTAATGTAGCCCCAATTCGGAGCCACAAAAATTATAACCAAAATCATGTCTCAGGAAAGAAAGATGCCATGCACACGCCAAGTTCGAACCTGAAACTACATTTCCCAGAACTCCTAGGGCCTGTCGCAGCGATGTTAACTCCCTGTTGTGGCCATATGCATTTCCTTTCCTTCCAGGCCAACAAAACTACATTTCACAGAATGCTCTAGGTCTGTCACCAAACCAAAAATTTCAGTATGATCCCGGGTTTTTTTTTATTAACAGGTTTTCCAAAAGATACACAAAGAAAATGTACCTTTAAACTTTGTATTTTTTTCTCATGATACTTGTTCAAAATTGAGTTGATTCTACTGTTCCTTGCATGTTAATTTTTATCTAGAGATAATATATTTTCATGTGGCCTTTCAAAATCTATTAAGTTAAATTCCACTTCAAGCATGCTTTTTGAAATCTGATACATGGGTACCAAAAACCATCTTTAAATAAACTGTGCACAGTCATCAATTAATTAACCCTAGCCATGTCAAAATCAATCAATTAAGGATCCTAAAGTATTCTAAAATTAATTAATAAAAGAATGTCCTAAATAATTTTGGAGCCTTTTTAGATTTGTTTTCATCTTTAAAAATTCACAGGCCCCCGGACCACGTGGTTTGTAACCTACCACTTAGCAGAAATAACAAGTCATCTTAATTCATGTCTGTCTGAATTTACTACCATTGTGTTTCACCATGGCAGCTTTGTATGAAGATTTTCAAGCCAGCTTGATCTAACAAAAAATTAAAACTAATAAATATTCTTCAACAACTATTTGACATTTTTAGGTTTTGGTTAAAAAATAACTTATGTGATTTTACTGTTTACATAAATTTAGTAAAAGCTAAGTCTCAAACCAAAATTGATATTTTTCCTAACTCAGGTCTGCCAGTATATTTAAACAGCTAACAAATTAATTAATTTATTAAGGGCAAATATAAATTTACACATATAATAGTTCAAAGTTTTATTAAGTATGTACTGTCATCTACTATATGTGATCCATCAGGGCTCAGTAGGAACTGTAGAACCCATTCTCTAAATTTATACCTTAAAATTATACATCTAAGGATTGCCTTATGTATAAAGGTTAAAAATTATTATATATATATATATTATATATATCTATCATATTAAATTTTATTTCTTAGAAAAGGATCCAGTCTTAATCAGGTAACTTAAAGATCACAATGTATGTTTAATCAAGGTTTCTCTAACTGATTTTGACTTTTATTCAAAATCTACTCACACATTATGTAATGGTAAACTAAATTGCTTACATTGTTTAAAAATTGGTCTAATACTGTCAATGTAAAAGATTGGTCACACTTAAATGTATGCAAATTACAAGCTACTTTTACCTCTAATCCATACTCTTTCGAGGTAACAGCCACAACAACAATGTATATCTAATGTCTTTTTATAACGTTATCTGTAACATCACCTTTTATCTACAAGATAATTTAGTTTTAAAAGACACTATTTCATCTTTTCATCAACAATGAATCTCAGGACATCGATTCCCATATGGGTATGTATGTGGTACTATGGATTTCAGAAAAAAAAATATCATCAGAAAATACGTTAAAATTAATGCAATGTCCTCCAAAGGACAGCTTAACTTCTTTCTTACATTAAGAAACATAAAATCTATTGGAAAGATATTCTATTCCTCAAAAACATCTATTAAATATGTACTAAGGCCAGATACTATACTGGCTGGGATTTCTCCCAACAGCAAAATACATCAGTAAAAATATTACAGCTGTCTTTTATCAAGTTCAAAATCAGGCCCAATAAATCTACCAAGGCTAAAAGTCCATGGGCAATTTCAAATACTAAACTAATATATTATTTTGTTTTTGAATCTTAAAAATAAAGGCTAATCTATGTTATTCTTAAAAGAATTTTAACAAGCCTTCATCCATTTATCTACTGGAATGATAAACGAGGTATTCTCTACCCACAATAATATGAAAGAATGGGATCTCTAACCACCTGTGTTATGCCATCAGCACAACCTAATATAATAAATAATGTTTACTCGACTGCCTATGCTATTACTATTCATATTTATTCAGTAAGCTGCAAAAGGGCATCCATGATAGCCAAGACTCCAGCTCAGTAGAAGGGAATCTGCAAACACATTTGCTTTGCCTCCAGGCTCACGATCGATGCCTCTGGAGAAACTAAAAGCCAGACCTGAGTCACCAGCCTCCTGCTGGGAAAAGGCTAAGACAACCTAAGTGCTATCTTCAACAAAAAAGTATGGTTTACTCCTTTTTCTCATCTGTCCTCCCCACAAAACCTGGAAAATCCTGGCTAAAGAAAAACCTACAGGAGACAATTGTGACTGAACTTTATTCCATTAATGTAGTTGCATGTACAGATCTCTCCAGGCAGGCTTGGGACTTTGCAGATGCAAGTAAAAAACACCATCTATGGTAAAAGGGATATCAAGTGATATCTGTATATTTTCATGTATAAGATTAGGAATGTTACTCTTAGAAGTGATATCATTCAAATACCTGTATGTCTTTATATGTCTTTATTTGTAGGACAAGCAATGTTATTTTTAGAGACAATGTCACTCACATACTTGTATGTTTTGATGGGAGAAAATGTATTAATTTTCTTTGTCATTTTTTAGAGTTCCACCACTTAGGGGCAAAGATGCATACTCAATGGGTATCTTTTGCATCTTTTATGGTCGGATTATGATGCATTGGCATCAGTTTCTGTGTTTAAATCAATAGTTGTGAATGCACTTGAGAGTTGTTCAAACTGGCCTTTTGCTGCTTCTGTGTTCAGAGGAAGATCAAAGGATACCTGAATGCTTTTATGTTTGCGAGAAAAATGTTATCTTTTTAACAAAAGCCCTGTTACCTACAACCTAATTTCCCCTAGACCACCAGGATAATCCTTCAGTTAAAACTAATTCTCAAGAGATGAAAAGCATGTTTGGCAAAATGCATGAGCTTTGCTGGGGTGGGGAGATAGGGTGGGGGACACGGGTCTAGAGCAGAAATTCACCATTTCAATCAGTTCTTTGACCCAATCTTTTTTTTTTTTTGTTCCTTCCAATCTGCCTCCCTTCAAAATATGCATATATGACTGCCACATTTGTCTCTTAGCATCTTCAGCTCATGATTTCTTCCTTCTTTTATGTTTTGCTCTTTCTTTTGAAAGAAAGTGAACTGGGCTAGGGGGTCTATCTATCTTGTTTATCCTTTCAAGGAACCAGCATTTGGATTCATTGATTTTTTTTTGTATTGTTTTCTTTGTTTATATTTCATTGATTTCTGCTCTGATTTTTGTGATTTCTTCCTCTCTGCTGGATTTAGGCTTCATTTTTTTGTCTCTGAAGTGTATTTTAGCTGCAATCCTAGATCATTTTATATGTCCTATTTCTGCATTTTTAAAAGTGTTTTAAGTATTTTATTAGCTTCATATTTACATATAGTAAGTAAACTATCACTCCAATCAGAATAATAAGCATGCCCATCATTCCCAAAAGATTTCTTTTGCCCTTCGGCACTCCCTCTCTCACATCCCTCTTTTTACTCCTAGTGGCCACTATAGTAATTTCTGCCCCTAACCAGCTATTTGCACTATCTAGAATTTTTTAATTTTATTCATTTTTTACTTATTTATTTTTAGTTTTTTTTCACAATGTTTATTGACCTTATTTCCTGTGCAGCTGCTGTCTGATTTAGAAAGTCTCTTCCTACGCCTATGTCTTGTAAGTTGCTGCCAACTTTTTCATCTAACACCTTCAGGGATTTGAGTTTCAAATTGAGGTCTTTGATACATTTGGAGTTGATTTTTGTGCAGGGTGTGAAATAACGGTTTAATTTTATTTTTCTACAAGTGGTGATCCACTTTTGCCAGCATCATTTGCTGAAGATGCTGTCTTTTCTCCATTGAGTATTTTTGGCCCCCTTGTCAAATATGAGGTGGCTGAAATTGTATGTGCTCAAGTTTGGATCTTCAGTTTTGTTCCATTGGTCTAGAGGTCTGTTTTTCAGCCAGTACCAGGCTGCTTTTATGACTATAGCCCTGTAGTATAGTTTGATGTCTGGTATAGAAATTCCACCTGTATTGCTGTTTTCACTCAGAGTTGCTTTGGATATTTGGGGTTTTTTGTTGTTCCAAATGAATTTAAGAATTTTTTTTCCAAGCCTGTGAAGAATGTCCTGGGGATTTTATTTTATTTTTTTTTTGTAAANGTATGAATGTACTGTCTGCATGCAGGTTTGTGCACCTGTGTCGTGCAATGCTGCGGAGGTCAGAAGAGGGCATTGGATTCTCCTGGAACTGGAGTTCTCCTGGAATTGGAGTTTCAGACGGTTCTTGGCCACCATGTGGATGCTGGGGATTGAACCTGGGTCCTCTGCAAGAGTGGTCGGCGCTCTTAACTGCTAGGCCATCTCTCCAGCCCATAGAGAATAGGTTTTTGAAGTACTCCCATATGATTGTCTGGACCTTTTCATTGTCTGTTGTGATATTTCCCCTTTCATCACAAATTCTTTTGATTTGGAGTTGCTCTTTCTTTCTTTTGGTTAACTGGGCTAGAGGTCTATCTTGTTTATTCTCTCAAAGAACCAACTTTAGGATTCGTTGATTTTTTGTATTGGTTTCTTTGTTTCTATTTCATTGATTTCTGCTCTGATTTTTGTTATTTCTTCCTGTCTATTGTGTTTAGGGTTCATTTGCTGTTGCCTTTCAAGTGTTTTAGCTGCAGTGTTAGCTCATTTATTTGCGCTCTTTCTATTTTTTTAATGTGGGCACCCAGGACTATAAACTTCCCTCTTAGGACTGTTTTTAAAGTGTCCCATAGGTTTTGTTGTGTTGTACTGTCATTGTTGTTTAGTTCCAGGAATGCCTTTACCTCTTTCTTTATTTCCTCTTTGACCCATTCATTATTCAGGAGTATGTCGTTTATTCTCCATGTGTTCCTGTAGATAACAAGACTTGTCTTGGTGTTGATTTTGGGCTTTATTGCACTATGGTCTGATAGAAAGCATGGAATTATTTCAATTTTTTTGTATTGGTCAAGGTTTTTTCTGTGTACAAGTATGTGATCAATTTTGGAGAATGTTCCTTGGGATGCTGAGTAGAAAGTATATTCTCTGGTGTTTGGGTTGAATATTTGCAAGATGTCTGTGAGTTCCATTTGCTGTGTTGTATTGTTCAGTTCAGATGTCTCCCTGTTTATTCTTTGCCCAGTTGATCTGTCCAAAGGACTGAGTGGGGTGTTGAAGTCCCTTACTATGAGTGTGCTGGGGTTAATCTGTGCCTTAAGGGCCTGTAGAGTTGTGTTTATATAAATCAGTGCACCAGAATTTGGTGCATATATATTCATGACTGTGAAGTTTTCATGGTTAATTTTGCCTTTGATAAGGATGTAATGGCCCTCTTGGTCTCTTCTAATTGCTTTTACTTTGAAGTCTATGTTGTCTTATATTAAAATAGCAATTTCTGCTTTATTTTGATACCATTTGCTTGGAATATTTTTTTCCATTCTTTCACTTTAAGTTGGTGCCTATCCTTAAGGGTGAGATGGGTTTCTTTTAGACAACATATAGACAGATTCTGTTTCCTAATCCATCCTCCTAGTCTATGGGTTTTGATTGGAGAGTTTAGTCCATTAATATTTAGGGTGATAATTGAGAGATGAGTGTTGCTTCCTTTGACATTATTATCCATTTGTGGTTTTAATCCAGCTTTCTACTTCTGCAGTTCTGCTTCTAATAATTTCTGTTTCGAAGTGTCTGGGGGTAGTTGCTTTTCTCCTTCGTCCTTTGAATTGCTTCAAGTATTCTCTGAAGGGTTTGTTTTCTGGACATGTATTCTTTCATCTTGTTTACATCATGGAAGATTTTTCTCTTTCCTTCAACTCGAATTGACATTTTTGCTGGGTATAGTAACCTGGGTTGGGATTGATAGTCATTTAGCACTGGGAATGCTTTGGTCCACATTCTTCTTTCTTTCATAGTTTGCACTGAAAAGTCAGCTGTAATTCTGATAGGTTTCCCCTTATATGTAATTTTGTTTTTCTTTTGTGGCTTTCAGAATTTTGTCTTTGTTTTGGGTATCTAATGTTTTAAATATGATATGGTGAGTGGAGTTTCTTCTCTGATCCAGTCTATTTGGTGTCCTATGTGCTTCTTGTATTTGTATGGGTGTATTTTTTTTTTATTTGGGGTAATTTTCATCTACTATTCTGTTGAAGATCTGATCAATACCATTATCTTGGGATTCTTCTCCTTCCTTTATCCCTATGATGCAGAGTTTTGATCTTTTCATCATGTCCCACATTTCCTGGTTATTCCATTCTTGTGTATTTTTAAACTTTTCATAATCTTTACTTGAGCTTTTTAGTTGTTCTGTGTTATCATCTAGGTCTGATATTCTTTTTCCTGCTTCCTCCATTCTGCTTCTGAGGCTTTTTTCCCATTCTTTCCTGTTGATTGGATGAGTGTTCGATTTACTTTTTTATTTCATCTTGTGTTTTCTTTATTATTTCCAAGTCCTTTTGGAGCTTCTCAATCTTTTGTTTTATCTCCTTGTTTCATTTGTTGTTTCCATTGTTATTTCAGTATGGTTTTTTTTTCAGTGTTTCCACTTCCTTCTGGAGTTTCTCATTATCTCCTTCTAGGTCCTTTCTGAATTTTTCATTCTCTCTTCTTATTTCTATGATTTCTTTGAATATATTTGTGATTGTTGATTTACATTCTGTATCCTGGGCTATCTCTACAGAGATCCCATTGAAGGGGTCCTCCACAGGCTCTGTAGAGTTTGGTGTGGGGTTATTCTGGGCTTTTCCCATATTGGTTTTGTGTTGTGCTTTTGGCATGTCCTTTGCTTTTTGCCTGTGTTCTGGTGTGAATCTCTAGTGTCTCTTCACCGTGTTGGAGGATTCCTTTCCTTGATTCCTTCAGGCGCCTGCCTTGTAGTTTCCTTATTTATGGAGTATTGGCTTGTTTAGGTTTTGGGTTTTCAATTTTGGTTATATATTGGAAGGTTTAGTTCACTCTTCCCTTTCTGTTTCACAAGAACTCCCAGGGTTCTCTGCTACCGACTAACCTGCCTGCCCGAGGGCCCATGCCCCAGCTCTCTGCTGTGCCCCAGAAGCAACCTCTATCCTTTTTCTGCTTTTTTAATGTAGGCACTGAGTGCTATAAACTCCCCTGTTAGGACTGCTTTTAAAGTATCCCATAGATTTTGCTGTATTATATTTTCTTTTTCTTTTTATTATTATTTTTTTTTATTTTTTAAGTGTATGAATGTACTGTCTGCATGTAGGTCTGTGCACCTGTGTTGTACAATGCCACAGAGGTCAGAAGAGGGTGTCGGATTCCCCTGGGACTGGAGTCAAAGACGGTTCTCAGATGCTAGGTGGATGCTGGGGATCAAACCTGGGACCTCTGCAAAAGCAGTCAGCGTTCTTAACTGCTAGGCCATCTCTTTTCTTTTTCTTTTAGTTCCAGGAATATTTTTATTTATTTCTTTATTACTTCCTTGACCTATTCATTATTCAGGAGTGTGTCGTTTATTCTACATGTGTTCTTGTGGGTAGTTGGGCTTATTCCAGCATTTATTTTGAGCTTTTTTGCACTGTGGTCTGATAAAATTCATGAAATTATTTCAAGGCTTTTGTATTTGTTGAGGTTTTCTCTGTGTTCCAGTATGTGGATGATTTTGGAGAATTCCCTGCGGTGATGAGTAGAAAGTATATTCACTGGTGTTTGGGTGGAATATTCTGTAGATATCTGTGAGGTCCATTTGGTGTATTGTATTGTTCAGTTCAGTCTCTCTGTTATTCTTTGTCCAGTTGACCTATCTAATGGTCTCAGTGGGGTATTGAAATCCCCCACTATTAGTGTGCTGGGATCAATCTTTGCCTGGAGGTCCTGTAGAATTGTTTAAAAGTTCTGTGCACTGGAATATGGTGCATATATATTAATGATTGTGAAATTTTGTGGTTAATTGATCCTTTGATAAGGATATAGTGACCCTCTCTGCCTTTTCTGATAAGTTTTACTTTGAAGACTATTTTTTCTGATATTATAATAGCAACTACTGCTTGCATTTTGGTACCATTTGCTTGCAATATTTTTTCATCCTTTCTTTTTAAGTGGATACCTATCCTTGAGATTAATATGTGTTGCTTATAGACAGCATATAGATAGGTTGTTTTTCCTAATCTATTCTCCCAGTCTATGCCTTTTTATTGGGGAATTCAGCCCATTGATATTTAAAGTTATTACTGAGAGATGTGTGCTGCTTCATTTTGCCTTATTTTCTGTTTGCATTCTTGTTCAAGGTGTGTATTTCTGCAGTTATACTTTTATTCATTACTCTTTCTGATGTTTGGGGACAGTTGTTCCTTTCCTCTGACCTTTGAATTGCTTCAAGTATTTTCTAAAGGGTTGGTTTACTGGACATAAATTCTTTCATCTTGTTTTTTTCATGAAAGATTTTTCGTTCTCCTTTAACTATAATTGACATTTTTGCTGGGTATAGTAATCTGGGTTGGCATCAATATTCATTTAGTGCCAGGAATACTTTTGTCCAAGTTCTTCTAGCTTCCATAGTTTGCACTGGAATGACAACTGTAATACTTATTGGTTTTCCTTTAAATGTAATTTGTTGTTTTTCTCTTGCAGCCTTTAATAATTTGTCTTTACTTTGGGTGTCTATTGTTTTAACTATGATATGGGGTGGGGTATTATTTTTCTGATCTCGTCTATTAAGTGTTCTATGTGTTTCTTGTACTTGTATGTTTGTTATTTTTCAGTTTGGGGAAATTTACTTCTATTATTCTGTTGAAGATATGATCAATACCTTTGTCCTGAGATTCTTCTCCTTCCTCTGTCCCTATGATGTGGTTTCATCTTTTCTTTTCATAGTGTTGCGTATTTACTGATTGTTCCACTCTTGTGATTTTTTTTTAAATTGCTTATACTCTTTGAGCTTTGAAGTTCTTTTAACTTGTCTTCCAGTGTTGATATTCCACTTTCTGCTTCATCCAATGTGGTGGTTTGAATGAGTGCCCCCCATAGGCTTTAAGTATTCAGACATTTTGTCTCCAGTTGGTGGCACTGTTCTTGGAGGTCTTAGAAGGTGTGGCTGTGCTGGAGGAAGTACGTCATTGGGGGCAGGCTTAGTGAGTTTAACAAGCTTTGCGGTTTCCAGCCTCCTTCTCTCTGCTTCCTGTGCTCATTGCGAGATGTGACCCTCGGCTTGCTGCTCCAGCTCCAGCCGCCATGCCTCCCGCCACAATGGACTCTAATTTCCTGGAACCATCAATAGTAAGCTCAAATAAACTCTTCCTTTTATAAGTTCCTTTGGTCATGGTGTTTTATCACAGCAACAGAAAAGTGACTAATACATCCAATATGTAACTGAGGCTTTTTCCCATCTTTGCCTGCTGATTGGATGAGTGTGCAATTTCCTTTTTCACTTTATCCTGTGATTTCTTTAGTATTTCCATTTCCCTTTGGAGTTTATCATTATCTCCTAGTTACTTGATTCCCTGGTTGGTTTCCTGTTTCTTTTAAGTGTGGGATCTTTTTAGTGTTTCTACTTCATTCCTGAATTTGTCATTCTCTCCCTTGATTTTTTTTTTTTGAGTACTACGAATATTCTTTTAAGATCTGTGTCCTGGGTTATCTCCAGGGAGAAATCATTGCTGGAGACTTCTATAGGACTGCTAGATTTTGTTGGGGATTTATTATTTGCTTTTCCCATTGTTTTTCCTTTGTGCTCTTGGCATGTGGATTTGATTTGTTGTTTATAGTCTGATGCAAAATTCAAGTGCTTCTTCAATTGGTTGAAGACTTGTTCCTTTAGGTTGGAAGACTTGCTGTCTTTTCTGTTACTTTGTGCTCCAAGTCACCTTCTCTGTTCCCACCAGGATGGCTGCACAGTTTGGGATGCACTGGATTTTGACTGCCCAATCCTGTTACTGCCAAGGTGACCATAGGCCTTACCTGATCTGGTCTGGAAGTTGGAGTATCTCCAGAGACCCTGCACCTGAGGTGATGGGGCTTTGATGATATTGGCACCCTGCACCAGAAGTGACAGGGCATAGATGGTACTGGAACCTGTCCTGCACTGGAAGCTACTAGGATGGATGGTCCTAGAACACTGGGCTAGAAGCAATAGGGTTCCTATGGTCCTGGAATCTTGTGCTGGAGGCCCTGGGGCAAGAAGGTCCTAGAACCTGTGTGCAGAGAGGCATGTCCTATCACTCTCCCTGTGCTGAAAGCAAAAGTGCTAAGATTGGCCTGGAACCCTGCACTGGAAATGATTGGGCTCAGAATGTCTTGGAAACTTGGGGTGGAAGTGATGGAGCTGGGATGGTCCTGGAACTTGCCTGCTGAGAAGCCCGGCCTGTCACTCACCCTGCACTAGAAGCAACTGGGCTGGGATGGTCCTGGAACCCTGGGCTGGAAACAACAGAGCTCAGATGGTCTTAGAACCCTGAACTGCCAGGAAGGTTTTGAAACCTGCTGTGGAGAGGCCTGCCCTGTCACACTCGACCAATTCTTTATCATAATATATAGATGAACTCACAGTGGGAGATTCTTGCAACTGAATCTGTTGCTGGATCTGAAATAATCTAAATGTTCTCAAAGATCATAATTAAAGTAAGTCTGGTAGCCTCAAGGCCTTTTATGTTTTAAGCATTCCTTCTTAAACTTTAAAATGTTTGAAAATTATCCAGTAATCTTTAGAAAATGGTTATTTGAAAGGATTTATTTAAAGTTATTTTAACTGGTATGGAGAAACAAAGAATCTACACATTAGGGAGATATTCTGTAATATACTACAAATATACATTGTGTAACGTTTAAATCAGTTTAAGCAATTTACCTCCTGTGGTGGTTTGAATGTGTGTCCCCCATAGGCTCTAGGTATTCAGACGTTTGTCTCCAGTTGGTGGCGCTGTTTTTGGAGGTCTTGGGGTGTGTGGCCATGGTGCAGGAAGTGTGTCACTGGGGGCAGGCTTAGTGAGCTTAACAAGCCTCGTGCTTTACAGTTGCTTCCTCTCTGCTTCCTGTGTTCTTTGCAAGATGTGACCCTCGGTTTGCTGCTTCAGATCCAGCTGCCACGCCTCCCACCACAATGGACTACTTCCCTGGAACCGCCAATTGTAAGCTCAAATAAACTCTTCCTTTTATAAGTTCCTTGGTCTGGTGTTTTATCACAGCAACAGAAAACTGACTAATACACCTCCTAAACACTAAGTATTTCTGTATGATAAAAACATTTGATATAATTTCTTTTATCTTATAAAAATACACAGCACTTAATTGTTATTTTACTCTACTGTGTAATGGAATGCCAGAATATTTTACACCTATCAGTTGATCAGCAATTACTGAGCAACTTTTCCCCATTACCATCTTTGTTCTTCTCTGCCACTTTTGTCTACTCCCAACCTGCATGTCATCCAGTTTTCTAGGTTCCCTACATGAATGAGAGCACAAGGTACATTCTGGAGGAGTCTAGCTCATTCTACTTCACAGTTGACCTCCCTCAGACTCATCCAATTGACATAAATGACAAAATTTATTCTTTTTATGTTTTTTTTTATTTTTCTATGTGTATGAATGTACTCTCTGTATGTAGGTCTGTGCACCCGTGTAGTGCGATGCCGCGGAGGTCAGAAGAGGGTCTTGGATTCCCCTGGAACTGGAGTTCTCCTTGAATTGGAGTTACAGACGGTTCTCAGCCGCCATGTGGGTTCTGGGGATCGAACCCGGGTCCTCTGCAAGAGCAGTCGGCACTCTTAACCTCTAGGCCATGTCTCCAGCCCCTCTTTTTTATGTTTAATAATACTCTTAATTATGTTCTAAATTTTCTTTATTATTTGATGAATACTAAAGTTATTTCTGTTGATTAGCATTTGTAAGATAGAATTATTGTACAGCCTCAAATTTGCATTCTTTCTGTGCTTCCTTATCCCTTACCTATAATATTGAGATATAAGTAGTACTTACTTTATACTTTCATTTTTAGGATCATTTGTTATTTTAAGACAAAGAGAAAACTGTAATTTTTGCCTCATTCTAAGCATTTAGAAAATGATTAACCATATTAACTTGTATTAATTACATGATTATAATATCACCCTCTCTGCTTAGTATAATAAACTATAAATTGCATCTTATTGTCCTCAAATTATTGCTTATAGTCTTCTAGAAAATTAGGAAATTTAACTAATGTACATAAGGCACAATAATAAAACTAGAGTAAAAATTAAACCAGGTCTGGGGATGTACCTCAGTTGGCACAGTACTTGTTTAGCTTGTGTGGAACCCAGAGTTCTATTTCCAGCACTACACAAACAAGCCAGGTATAACCTCAACATCACAACGTAGAGACGGCAGCATCAGAGGTTCAGGGTCATTCCCAGCTACATAATAAGTTACAGGGCAACCTGGGGTAAAGTCAATACTGTTTCAAAAATCAAGCAAACTATTCTGGGTTTAATTGAACTTACATTCATGACTATGACTAGAGAGATATTTAAAACAATATGGACAGTTCATCAGTGCCTAAATTAATGAAGAGAATTATACCCTCTTTCCACAGCACACGTTAATTGTTCATAGACCTTCAGTGAAGGGTGGAGCCTTATGAGCCTTTTACCTCATATGCAATGAAATGGTGAAAGCTCCAGTCTTGTGCACATTATGTGCTGGGAAGCACAGCTACCATTTGACCAGGATTGAAATGGCTAGGTCATTCAGGAGACTGTTTAATAGCACTTTCCCCTATCTTCTTCCTCTCACATTCTTTCTCCCTCTTCTTCTGTGATATTCCCTAAGTCTCGCGGGAGGGGGTCACACAGAGATTGGATTGATATAAAACCTCATCTATAAATGAGTACTAGCAGTTGCTGAGTTTCATCACGTCTACCTTTTGTAATTCTCTGCATTAACTGCTAACCACTGCAAAAATTAACTTCCGTGATAAAGGCTGAAAGGAGGACTATTCTAAGTACATAAGTATGTATCCTGAAGGTATCTTGGATACAATGTCAATTTAGAAAACAAAAATTATAGATTTTCCTGCTAGGGTCCATGAATTCCCTAGAATCTGTTGACTTTTGACCAGGTAAACAGTAGAAAACTTCAATTCCCTCCTGTGGACCAGGCCTCATATCCAGTCAGAAAGAAATATGTTACTTCAAAATAATCATGTTACCTGGAGGCAGAGGCAGGCGGATCTTTGTGAGCTCAAGGCCAGCCTGGTCTACAGAGTGAGTTCCAGGACAGCTGGGGTTACAGGGAGACCCTGTCTCAAAAAGACCAAAAAAACAAAAAAACAAACAAACAAACAAACAAAAAAAACAAAACAAAAAATACTCATGTTACTACTGCAATGGTGAGTATGTTAAAAAGAAGGTTATGCCGGGCCTGGTGGTGCACAACTTTAATCCTAGCACTCGGGAGGCAGTGGCAGGCAGATCTTTGTGAGTTCAAGGCCAGCCTGGTCTACAGAGTGAATTCTAGGCTACAGGGAGACCCTGTCTCGAAAAGACAAAAAAAACAAAAAGGTTATTATTTTAACTTGCAAGGTCCACACGTAACTAAAACCAATGATGACTTTGCCCCCAGCAGCTTACATCGCACCTTCTGAAACTATGACAGCTAACCCTCAGGGAGGAAACATCCACCTCAGATCCGCATTGATTCATTAATATCTTGCAACCAAAGTGTGTGGTGTCTTTAGCAGTAGGATGTTATGATCATTATAATCTACTTCTGGTGAAAAACCAAGAGAAGGCCCAATGTATCTTATACCTGATACTGTGGTTTTCATTTATAATTTCTGGCTTCCAAGAGGAACATTATCAACCCATGCCAAAAGCCTTCATTTAAACACTTTTTTGTATCATAGATATTTTTAAGTTGAGCTTTCATATACTTAATAAAACAGTTCCTAATCAAATTTAGACCCCCCACTCCCATCTTTGCTCTGCAACCCCCTGCCAGACCTCATGCATTCTACCATCCAGGTTAAGTCCTATACACTCAAGCTTTTGTACCCAGACATCCTTCAATGCAAATTCATCCACTGGATCAGCACATCTAAATATCTTAATTAAGGAATGTTCTTCCTTACCCAGCAGTTATCAGTTTTCAGTAGTTATCAGTCTATGGCTGGCCCACCACCCATTTCTCAAGTCCAATCTGGGTCCTTTTCTGATTGAGTTGGTGTGGGTCCCATGCCTGAGGGCACCATCACTAATTCACATGTGCAAGGTTCCAGTACCCTAGAAGCCTCTGATCCTGTGTTCATGAACCAGCCATGGTTCTTACAATCTTTCCACTCCCTCTTCTGTAAAGTTCCCTTAGCCATGCTTGGGTGAAGTTTAATATAGGAGACATAATCTAGGAACAGCGTCTTATGTTTTAAAATAATCAAAATATCTTAAATTTTAGTTAATGCCTTCCTCTCTTCTTACATACTCATAGCATTCATCTGCATTTAAACATTTCCAGCTCCAGTATTCCTGCCATCTGCTTACATATCCTATAGTTTCTCCTATAATCACTCTTAAGGTCTCTTTCCCTCATCACATTTTCTAGATTCCTAATGTTTATAGGCACTCCAGTTTAAATAAACTAGTTTAAGAATTAGGATCTGTATATAAAATAAAAATATGAGGAACTTATTGGAAAAAAAAGAAAGGTTTCAGTGATAGAGACAAAGGATGAAATAGATTAATGGGGGATGAAAATGCCTCAAATTGAGAATATACATGTACTAAATTCTCAAGGAATAAATAAAATAAAATATAGTAACATACAGTCATTGGGGCAGAGTAGAAAAGTCTGAAAAGATTTTAGTTGACAATAGTTAATAAAATAGCTTTATTTTATGCCTCTTTCCATTATTATCTGCATGCATTTTCTTTTTAAAATTATGTTATTATTTTTATTTTATGTGCATGAGTGTATTGCCAGTATGTATGTAAATGCACCCATATTATGCAATGTCTGTGGAGATCAGAAGAAAGTGTCAGATACACCTGAAGTAGAGTTATGTACTTGGTTTGCCTCCATGTGTGTGCTGGGAGTTGAATCTGGGTCCTCTGCAAGAGCAGTCAGTACTCTCAACTGCTGAGCCATCTCTCCAGCCCTCTACACGCATTTTAAAATAAATGAAAGATTCAGGAAAATTCAAATCCAAAGCCTATATCATTTTAAGCTCATGCTCTGTAAATGAAGCTGTATCTGTTATTATTAAATATGTTCATATACTGTAGTATTTTCTATAAAAAGAACATAAACCATTTCCCAAAATATAAATGATACTGTGCTTGACAAACATTACACTTTGCTGCTCTCTCTCTCTCTCTCTCTCTCTCTCTCTCTCTCTCTCTCTCTCCCTCTCTCTCTCTCTTACAGTTGCTGGTATGGGTTTTTATTTTTAACATGTATTTATTGAATTTGATGTGCTTCATATACAATTTTTCGGTCTTAATATGTATTGCTTTTCTCTTTCACTGACTATTAAAATATATTTATTCATTGAGAAGTTCACCCAATGTATTTTCATCTTATTCAGATCCCTTTTGTCATGTCCAACCTCACCCTTCTCCCCATCTTCCATCTTTCATGGCATCTATTATATTTTTCTTTTTAAAGTTTCATCAAGTTATATTTCTGTTCCTTAAATTCTCTGGTTTTGGTCCCTCCTTTGGAGCCTGGTCAACCTAGCCTGTGCCACATCTTAAAAAATATTCGCTCTCCCTCTCCCAGCTGCTATCTCTTGTCAATAGTTTCTCAGCTAGGAACTGGGCTTCTTGCACACCTCCTCATACATTCTGGGTTTTTTTTTGTCTGACTTGAGAACCTGTAAGTCTTCTGTAAGCTCTTACAATCTATGTGGGTTCATATAGGGAAGTTGCACATATGAACACACATTCAGTTTATTATACCACATGTATCAATCTCTATTAGATATTAAATAACCAATTATAATAAGTTCTTGTGATCTATAGAAGACATGATCTCACCTTGATATGCATCATTACTATAAGTGAGGTTGGACATTATTGAATGGTATGTATGTAGAGCAAAGAAATCTAGAACCTTTGATACTGATTGAATGACAGTATGGTATGCCCAAGTAGCATATTATACAATTATTTATTTCATGATAAACAGCTAAAAAATAATGCAGTTTTCAAATATACTCATCCATGGGGCCCTGAATGATTCTCTTAGTGGCATTTATATGTAAAATTTGGATAATTTATAAATTTCTATGTATGATTTATAAATAAAATATACCATTTTGTACATGCTGCTTTCATTGAGGCTTGCTGGAAACATTTATTTTTATTGATGCTTTTTGTATTTCATACATCATTTTCAAATTCAGTTCAGGTGTATATCCCCTTCCCTTCACCCCATCCCACCCCTACCCATCCCAGATCATGCATTCTGCTGTAACTTTTCTGCATCTTTCTGGGATTTTTGTTTTGTTTTCATTTTTTTTTTTAAGAATGAGTGATAGTTTGTGAGTACAAGCATCCTTCATGTAAAACCAATTTGCGAGCAGTTGTGCCCAAACCCACACAGCTCATGGGTCCCACCATCCAGCAGGGGGGGCTTGTATGTTCAATCAAGTTGATCAAATGAGTGTCCAGTCTATATTGTTGTAGTTTCACCATTCACCCCAATCGCAGCCCTTACATTCTACCACGCCCCCTCTTCCGCAGATTGTTCCCTAGGCTTAGAAAAGGGGCACAGGTGGATGAGAAGCAAANTGGTTCCAGGACCATCCCAGCCCCAGCACCTCCGGCTCAGGGTTCCAGGACCATGGGAGCCTCGTTGCTTCCAGCACAGAGTTCCAGGACTATCCCAGCTCCATCACTTCCACCCCAAGTTTCCAAGACATTCTGAGCCCAATCATTTCCAGTGCAGGGTTCCAGGCCAATGCTTAGCACTTTTTGCTGTTCAAGACAACAAGGGGATAGTGAGTAGAATTGTTTAGGACATGCCTGCTCTGCACCAAGGTTCCAGAACTTTCTGGCCCTGGTGCCTCCAGCACAAGATTCCAGGACCATAGGAACCCTATTGCTTCTAGCCCAGTGGCTCCAGTACTAGTTGTTTAGGGCCCCATCCAATCCTAGATTAGCTTCCGAGATCGCCAGGAACAGGTTCCCCTGTCACAAAAGACCAATTAAAGTACACATCTAATGCACCTGATACACTTCATGGAATGCGAGCAAAGGATAGAGCCAAATAATCATCAAAGCCCCAAATACAATACCAAGAGCGTAGCAAGACAGTACACCTGAGATAAACAAATCACACAAACTATCCAGACCAGATCACACAAAGGTAAAAAGTGACCTTCTATCTTGAGTCATCCTTTGCCCCGTTACTACAGTTGCCACAGGAATTGATGGCAGTTCAGAAATCCATGTGCACGTTGCCACGTATAGTACTTGCAGCAAACCCATGCCTGACAGTGGTAGGAACAGAGAGGGTGACTCGGAGCACAAATTAACAGAAGAGATAGCAAGCATTCCAACCTAGAGGAACAAGTCTTCAACCAATTGAAGAAGCACTTGAATTTTGGGTTCAGTCGAACCTTGACAATACACCATATCATACAAAATATCCTAAAGACTCCACATGCCTCCCAAAGGCAGCACCCAAAAGGAGGCAAGATGCAATGGGAAAAGCCAAGGATCAAGATAGACAGATCCCACTCCTCAACCAAATTCTAGTAGTTCCTGTGAAGAGGTGTTTTCCCAAAGCCCAGTGCGATTCTACCCTGCACGTTCTAAGCCCAGGACACAGTTATCTGAAAAAAGAATATTTCGTTCTAGTACAAGGTGTACCTTCCAATAAGATATACATATGAAGCAAAATCCACAGGGATAGCAGCGAGAGACCCGAGAATGACAAATTCATAAATGACAGTAGAAACACTAAAAAGATCCCCCACACTGTAAAAGAATACAGGAAACAAACCCTGCTGAACTCTCAGAGTCAGAAAATAGAGAAGCATTAAATAGAATTAAAACATCCCCAAAGGAAAATGAGGAGTTATAATACTAAATAATTTTAAACTAGTTCAGCTAAAGGACAAAAAGGAGGAATATGCCAACACCCTGTACATTACCCATATCAAGACAAGGCCAAAACGCTGGGAGAGTGGAAAAAGCCCCCAGTATGTACATTGTTGGCACTGTGCTCGTCACTTTTCTGTTTGCTGTGATAAAACACCCGACGCCACCAAGCAACTACATATACGTAACGGAGAGTCTTATCTCTTTTTACCTATATGATCCAGGAATTATAGTGTGAACAGAGCGTAACCTCCATTGTCAGGGGAGGGAAGAGAGCTCCCACCTTCAGGCGGGCTGGATAGCCCGGCGAGCAATGTGCAATTCGCCGAGGTCCACATCTCGCATTAAATATGTGCTATCCACCAAAGGGAAGAGACCAGAAGAGGAGACTGGATGGGCCGCCCAACATGTCTTGTTGAGCAATGAGCTCACTAAGCCTTGCCCCTAGTCTTGACATACTTCGTCTTGGCACCAGCCAACCAACCGTTTCATAGAGTCACCTCCATAAACCCCAGTCCCTAACCTCAAACTGACATGACCCTAATATCTTATTAGCTTAAAGCGTATGGGGTGAGAAAAGGCACCTCCATTACCAAAACCAAGCCAACAGGCATGTCCGCTGAGAAAGTGGAATAGTTCGGAATTTATCAACACTGGTGATAAAGACAGTTCTTTAGAGAATTACATCCTCTAGATGTTTTAGCTAATTATAAGTCAAAAATAATAATAGAAGAATCACCCCATTACACTAGAAGACAATCAGTAAATGGAATAACCCGCCCAATATCACCTATTGAACAAAACGACCATAAAATCACAACACAAAGCTCCATTCATATATGAGGAACAGCGAGCTATTGTTGTAGTAGAATTATCCCAGTAGACAGAAAGGTATTGATCTATATCTTTCTATACTATTAGAAGTTAATAGATAAAGTGAAAATTTCCCCCCAAACCTTGAATAAATAAACCAAACATACAATACAGAAACACCTATTATTATCAGAACCACTTAATATAGTAATCGCATAGTATCCAGAAAAAACAATAGTTCCCCGCACCTCTACAATCAACTTTAGATAACCTCCATACCGTCTTACTCACACACTAACTTATTAGACTCCTAGACAAAGTCACCACCGTTAGACCAGACACTCTTCATTAGAGACATAATCGGCTTGCACATACCAAGGAGAGAAAACTCAATTCAAATTACATTAAAATGGACACCCATAAGTATTTACAGTTGGTCATTTCCAGTGCCTAAACTATGGAAGCCTAGTAAAGAATACTTGGACCCCCAAAAGTATTCCCCTTAGTTACACTCGCAAAGCCTTTAATATTGAATTAATTTTCGATGCCCAACAAGACCCAGATCCTTTTCAAATTGTACAAATCAATACCGTAGGGCCCAACATAAGATGTCAGAATTATAGTTAAAGCGAGAACGAAAATCAGACACACTATCTTTCATAGAAAAAATAACAAGTCCGATTAGAAATTTATGTCCCGAGATTGATTACCACTATCCCTTACAAAATACCTTGATTACCACCCGAACTACAAGAATTGGGATCAGGTTAGGAATTCAAAACTATCCCCAAACATCAGACAAAGAGTTAATGAATAAAAGGTTTATTACTTAACTGGCAGAATTTACCACACCATTGAACATGAATGCAAACAGAAAATAAGGCAAAAATGATAGCAGCACACATCTCATCTGGAGTCATGATTGACCCATTTAAAATTAGTACAACCGGCTGGAAATTCCCCCAACTCAAAAAGGCATAGACTGGCGCCAGAGACCATCAAGACTCTAGCGCCAAATATTAACTACAATCCCAAGTTATCCTATATCAGAGCTTGCTTCTGATAAGCAACATCATATTAATCTCAAGATAGGTATCCGAGTCTCTAATAAAAGAAAGTGATTGACAATAGAATTATTTTGCGAGAGAAGCGATATATGTAACCAAAAGCAAGCGCTGAGTTGAGTCTATTACTAATATCAGAAAAAGAGTTAGTCCCTTCAATAGAACGTAAAACATATGTTAATCGAGAAAAGGCAGGGTGAGACCGGTCACACCTATCCCCATTTACAACTCAATAGGATCAAAATTTACTCCAACAACAATTTCACAATCTAATTATATTATGCATGTCCCATATTCCCAGTGCACAGAACTTGTTAAACAGTTGTTCGTATCCCAGGAAACCCTTCCACGCGTAGGCAAAGAGATTCGCCTCAGTCCATAGCAACTTATATCAGTCTGGTGGTGTCGATATTCCACACTACACCCGACCCTAGTAGGTTCCCTCTATACTCTCTCAGATTAGCTTTGTTCCCCAACCTGGACATACACAAGCAATAACCACTCGTAAGACTGTACCTGTAAGACGATAATACAGATTCTACCACCCACATTATAGGCCTCACAGATATCTACAGGGAAGTATTTCCACTCCAGACACACCATTGGGTGGGTAGAATTATAGACTTTCTTACTCATCACTCCGCTCAAAGGTGAATTATTCTAGCCAAATCGAGAATCACACATTAACTAGGTACCACTAGAGAAAAAACAGAACCTCACGCAAGCAAATACAAAAGCCTTGGCAAATAGATATTTTCATGATAAGATTTTTTATCAGATCACACAAATTAGCAAATAAACGACTACAAATAATTTTACGCTTGGTTAAATAAATTTGTTCCCAAAACTACCCACTTAAAAGTAACGCACCTATCGCTTTACTGACTTATAAACGACACCTTCTACTGAAATATAATTCGTACAATTAGTACTAAGCAAAGTATAATAATAGACAATATAAATTAAAAAATCATTCCTGGACAACTATATATAAGGAAAACAAAGTTTACACAGAGATGGAGCTCCCCTTAGCAGTTTAAGAACGCATGTTGAGATTCCTCGCTTTTTGCCATGACTGGTCCCAGGCGTGGTTAACATTTATATCTCTACCCCAGATTTCTCCTACCCTAGCATTCTGAGGAACCGTCTTTTGTATCATCTCACTCATGTTACACGGCTAGCGTCGAATTCTGACATCCCCTCTTCTGACCTCTGTGGACTCTGATATTACACAACAACAAGTTTGTTGCCCTAGAACGACTTTACTGCAGACAGTAACACTCTTACCTAGTTATCACTTAAAGAGCACACTTCACAAAGATAAATATAAAATATAAATTATAATAACTAAGAAAAGGAAAATTTATAATGAAATTCATACGAAAAATGCTAATTGCGGTGCTATATAATAAATATTTAAAAAAAGCAGTTACTCGATTAGACAGGGGAGAGTTCTTTAATATGCTCGGGTGCAAAAAGATGAAGACTAACATTAAAAGAGTTATACGACGTAGAAAAGAAGTAGAGACGAAAAAGTGGAGGTTGCTTCTTTAGGAGCACTCAAGAAGATTCAATAGAGAGCTGGGGCAGGGCCCATCAGTGGGCAGGGGGTCTGAATAGGTCTGTGCTTAGCCAACTGAGAGAACCCTGGTGTGAGGAACTATACATGTAAGTTTTAGTGTACTAAACCAAAAGGGGAAAAGTAAGTAAGATATACAATATAAACCTAATCCAATATTTATAAACCCAAATGTAATGAAAAAACCCTCACAAAGAATCTATAATACTAAGGCGCGAGCATACTACGCATAAGATATAAGGAAACGTTACAAGAGGCAGGCGCAAGTTTCTGAACTAGAAAGGATAATTTTTAAAGGTTAGAGAAGCGAATAGTTTCTTCTCCAACAACTTGGTTGAAGAGACACTCATAGAGAAATTACAACCCCAGGAAACACAAGGACAAAAAAGCAGAGGAAAATGCATTAGTTAAAAAACCTACAAGACTCATAAAACTCTATATATGTGGTAATTAGCCAGTATAAACTCATCCGCCTCCCATCTTACTCTCCTTACAGAGCCTAGTGTGAGTGACTCCTCTCCTGGCCTAGACATTATGTGTCTATTTATAGTAGAGAATAGCTCCATGATGATATCAATTATAATGTTTATTATATATCATATTAAATTCACAAAGTTAGTGCATATACTAAAAGAGTATGTATTGCCCATAGAAAATAAGAGTGAAGAGAATGAAATAGATATCTAGCATAAAATAGGACCCCTACAGCGAAATAGGAGATATAATAGAATTAGCCAAGAGAGGTGAGAGATAAGTCGTAGAACAAACTGAATAAAAGAAAGAAAGAAACCAAATACATGTTCAGTATATACAACTAACCAATTAGGAAGAGCTAAAGACTCTAATGTAGAAAACAAGTGATGAGTGAAATATATGCCCATAACCATGAGTTATGAGATGGCAATCCAAAAGGAGCGTATGAATTTGAATAAAAGTCATAGCCAAGATGATCATAACTACATGACAGAGTGAGAAGTCGCAAAGTACTCACTCACCAAATCAACAGGAAAGAATGGAGAAAAATAAGACTCCCTCCCTAGACATGCAGCTATGGAGCAAGTCCGAGGGACAACATAGGCTATCCAGATCCCCTCTCAGAAGTCGCATACATACAACAACCGCGATTTATATACTAAAAAATAGCCTACCTCATAGATTAAGAGATTATATGAATAGCTTAAAGAGAGAAAACATAACAACCTTCAAATGCTGGCAATAAACCCTCATATGGAAAATGTATTTGTGATAACAATGGACTGATACAAGATAGACTCTCCTAGCTAAATGCATACCTGAGGCTCATATAGGTGATTATAAAGGTAAATGTGTGAGATAAAGTAATCGCCAAGATAATTTATGGGTATTTTTCGATACAGTTACTTCCGGTAGTATTTCCACATGAGTAAAAAGAACATAATAAGATAGACTGCAAATATTACCCCACCAAAATTAATAAAATAAAATGAATACATGTAGCTTTACCAGACACCAATAACCCAAATATACACAAGACAGCTAATTGCTTCAGGGCATCACCTACTAATCTCAGTCGTACCCTTTCTCGTCTCATCCTACTCGAGATACATCTCTACTCTCTCTCCCTCCACCTCTTAGATTTTCTCATCTGATATCTCTCTAATTTAAGGCTCATGTTATGTAGAGTTTAACTTCCCTCTCTCAAACTTCTAACAAAGATGCCTAATATTAATTTGATACATTGAAAATGCTCGCCTTCAACTAATAAACGAAAAATTCTCAATCAGGTGTCAATAAAAGGCGTGTGGAAACCCCCATTATTGTGTCCAATGTAAGCTTTCTCTTTCAACACTGCACTATGTGTAAGAAACTTATATTTTACTCCCATGTGCGCCTAATCGTTAAATGTGAATATCGAAAAAGGCACCAAATGATGATTTTCATTTCTTGTAGTTCACCCTCACCATAGCTTTGTCATAGTGTGCCCCCAATGTCGAACCCACCTCATATCTCCCCATCTTCCATTCTTTCATGAGCTGCACTCCAAATCTCCCTAAACCCCAGTATATTTTTTTCTTTTTTACTATAAAGCCTCAAGTGCCAATCAAAAAGTATGTGTCAATCTCTCGCATAGGTCTTCACATTGAAAAAATTACGTACTGAGGTCTTTCTCCGCTACCTCTATCGCTTGAGAAGACAAGATGAAAGCTAGAGAAGCTACATGTCACATGAAGAACCATACGAAATCCCTTCTAACCGAAGCACTTAATAAACTATGAAGTCCTACAGTTCCTACAAAGGTCACCGCAAAGTGCGTAGCCCAAAAACTGCTCAAAATCTACCCTCCCTAGGTGCCTATCAGTAAAACCCAGTCGAATATTATCTCAGAGGCTAGCAGGAAACTGCCCACTGTCATAGACCGATAGCACGCTGGCCTCATACATTTCATTTAGAAACCGCGATCTTAATTATTGTTCTACATAATGTCAAAAGATGAGAGACAACCTGCTAACTTCTTCTGTTCTTAAGCCTCCATATTACAATCATACCTCCCTGTAGAATTATTGAATGGATCTCTCAATAATAGAGGCGTCGCGATCCAAGTCATAGGCAAAATCATGGCAACAACCACATTCAAGGTATCTAAGTGGAGGATGAGATTAGGAACCAGAATCTGTCTATATTGTTTTAGTCCCTCAAAATAGTAAACACATCTCTCACACTCTCTTACAAGGTATAATTAGGAGCTATTAAACCCCAATACATTAAAGTGACCAAATAGATAAATAAAAGTAGATATCTGGTGTAAGAATCATAAGAAAAGTTACCTGATCTCACACATGGGTATATTCTGACAAAATAAATGCATTCAACGATATTAAGTGGTCGATGAGTTTATATGTGAGTACATTAAAGTTCGAAATGTTAGATAGCGTCCTAAATTTGGTAATAAAAAGGCCAAATGTACGAAAAAAGAGACACAAATGCTATAGAAGGCCCTTAATTGAATCATCTGCTCTAATCAAACGGCATTAGAGAATATGATACAAGCCTCATATGGGAAAACTTCCCCCAGAGTTTAGCATGAATAATATTTAGTCAACACCTATATATAATAATTTCCTGCAGATGTGCCACTGATTATATATAAAAACCAACAAACATCGTGCTAAACAGGCCCAATATATAAGACAATTCGCAGTTTATTCTCCCAGCCAACATCTCATAGGTTAAAGTGAGATCATATCCCCACTCCACTTCCCTGCGAGCGCCCCTGGTACCCTCGTTTATGGTCGTACAGCTATTCAAAGCTTGGACCAAAATGAAATATATGATAAAACCCAGAAGTTTGGAGGATCAATATTTATCTGAAAATTTTCGAATAATCAGTATATGATATCCATCTAAGAGTCAAAATGAGAAACCTCACCAATAAACTCTGATCCCATATAGTAATCAATAGTCTAACACCTTCAAAACATTGCCAGAGCTGAGGTAAGCTTGGGATATAACTATTCCCTATTCCTACCCAGCATCCATTGGGAACATTCTTTCATTGATTAGCATTTGTGTTCCAATTCATCTATATATTGTACACTAGCAATATATATTCACCCATTGCAAGCCTCTCCAAATACCGTCAATAAAAATCTCGCGATTCCATATTCTACCATGCCTCCTCATCCACAAGTTCACCACATTACCGTGCCATCCAACTAGAAAGTCCCTCGAGCATTAATCTAGTCCCAATCCAGCTCACAGACAAAATGTCTTTCTGGCGTTATCTCTTTATCCTGGAGGGAATTTTGATTTATCGTTTTTCATATATTGTGTGTTTATTTAAAAGAAACAGACATGTGCTCAGTTGACTGAGATAATTATAAATGATTGAGGTGACTACCGCACAATAACGACGGTGAATCAATTAGAATGAGAAAGACACAATTGTGTAAAGCGAAGTTTCAGCCTGATGACTACTACCAAACGACCACATCACACAGTAATCAATGTGACAGACACCGATACACAACACACCTATCGCAGGGAAGCCACGGTTGTGCAAACAGGCTTGTATGTTCAATCAAGTGATCAAATGAGTGTCCAGTCTTCACTAATGATGTTGATAGGTGTTCATCCCTATATCATCCTCCGGGCAATCAGGCACGCCACCCTAACTAAATACTACACGGACTACCTACATTACAACACAAGATTAAATTCACGCGAAATAAGGCGACTCCATAAAGTAAAAGATGGAGCACAGGGCTAGAACACTGCAGCTATCAGAGACAGCCTTAAAAGCGCCAGAAAACATAGTACACTAACCATATGCAACCGGTAAACAACAGCCACCAGGTGCTACGCTTAAGAGCAGACTGCAAGAAGATTGAAGCAAAGAGAAATACCAAACGTAGCCAGAAATTCCCAGTGAAATACGAAACCAAGAGGATGAACACACATGATAATAACAAAAATAATGCGCCAATTGATCTCATTAGCAGCATGTGTGAATACGTAGATCAACTCTATTCATGATAGAACTTTGCAGGTAAATGGATGAACTGGAAGACAGTTATATGTAGAAGTGAAAGTGATTACACATGGTAGTGCCGCAGCCAAGGAAACATCAACCACTGAGAGCCACATGGTTTAAAACCCAAAAAAAAAAAAATGTCCCTCATATGTGGAATGCTAAAGTACCAACACCCAGATATAAATATTTCTCATGGATAGGCGATGCATTAGAAAAAAGAACAACAACAGAAAACTCCATCAGACAATGGAACTGAAATGGTGAATTGGGAGGGGGATGGGTGGGAGAGGGACACGGATGTATATTCAACAAGGCATATTTAATTGATGTGTCAGCAAGTACTCAGTTCCCTAGACACTGTATTTAACAGGATACATGCGTGTTTTTAGGACTTTAGTAAAAAGTTAAATATGTGTATATATTAAACAACATTTGTTTAAAAACTCTGATAAAAAAGGGTAATGCATCTGAGTTTAAATGTAAGATATAATTTTGCTGTTAGTCCACACCTTTGATTTACACAAAATCTCTAGAGAATAACTTTGGGAACTGGCACAATACAAATGTGTTCTCTATACATGTTCTTCTGTTGTCAGTATAACTCGTGTAGGCCTTCTCTTTAAGATGACTTTAAAGCAAAAAATTAAGATTACTGCTCCCAATGTTAATATATATTAGTCCTCCAAAACAGCCCAATGGGTGACTTGTGGAAAATCTAGTGCCTTGATGCTTCCACCTCATGTGTATGTATAATACTTACCCACTGTCTTTTGGAGGACTCATGGGTTGAAAAAGAAGAAAGGGGGGAGGTGGTACAAGCACTAGACATGAAACGCGATTTCTAGTCAGAAAGCCTCTTCAATTCAAATCATAAAAGCTAACTATGGGAAGAGATTGTATTGTCCCAACAGTGACAAAAAATAGTCACCAAATCTATACCGGCTGAGAAAGAAAAGATACAGCTTTGCACCTTGAGTGAGGAGTGTACCCAATAATATGTTGGCAAATGAAAGGCTTGACCCTGTTGTGGGCTGAACACTGAAAGGAAGAAAAGCCTCAGATTGCCGATAAACATCGAACCCTTCGGTAGGATCCTTACATGTAACAATAGTTCTAAATAGTGAGTCCTAATGATAACTATTATTACCTTCGTATGGCGCCTTGCGGGAGATAGCAAAGGGTTTTGAATATGACTTTCTTGTCTCCCCCCCGCATAGAACAATGAGATATATGACCGATGATCAATGAATGTCATTTTCCAACTGATAGAATTGAAGAAGACAAGACTATTATTAGAAGGTAACAATTAATCTCATATAAATAATCCTGATATGTTAAATATTAATAGTCATTGTGCTTTAATAGTTGCTACTTAATAGACATTTAAGAATCTGTGAAATGTGAATGGGATAATACCTGTACTCAAAGAACCAAAATTATTATTAAATACAAGTCCTTATTAGTGGTGAATCTTATTGGCATACAACTTTACGCGCCAATGAAGCACCTAATAATTAATGCAGGAAGCTCTGACTAAATATCATCTTTCCTGATGCCAATGGATTTGTTCAATCTCACCGCGCGCAGGAAGTGTATTAGTTGGCAACAGCGCCGAAGGTCCCATTTTACCATTTTGCTCTCTCTTTTCAAAAATTTTGTTCATAGGGCTCCTTTGTCTCCTATAGTTGTGTTTGTATTTTCCCCTGAATACCTGGCACCCCGGAGGAGAGGGCGGTGACTATACCCCTGCGTGCCGGCCCAACACGCAAAAGCCCCTGACTTCGTCTAACCGATGAAAAGAGGCGCATGTATCTACCGTACCTACGCGTCACGGATAGCCAAGGCCTCGGGGTACCAGTTTGCGGACACTTCTGAGAGTGCCTAGCCCACGAAAAGATGTTCCACAAATAAGGCCGCCCCACCTATAATAAGCCCCACCCATATACCCTAGCCATTCTACCGAATGTTCTCCCTGAGTCAACGCAGGACTCCCACCATCTAACGCAGTCCATGCCGTACCACTTTTCACCTGCCTAGGAGAAATTACTTGTGCAGCAGAGGCAGCCAAATGTGACCCTGTATATCCCAAATCTTAATTGGCTATTGGCTCTCCACTTGGAGAAATAAAAAAAGCGCCATGGGCCCTGATGCCAGCAAGCAACTATCTAATGTTCCGTCTACAGGTTACCGGGACCGCATGTCACAAGCCACAGTAGACCCTGTCCTATATTTATCAGGGAAAGATTAAAAACCTATTAATGTAGCATGAGATTTAACCCCATCAGTGCGAATCCAGAACAGGATAATGGTGTCTTATGCCAAAGTAACCTACCATTAACTATTAGTGCTGCTTTATTACCTATATATCTAATTGCTTGTGGCTTTCATTTAGTATGGATCTGATTTTAAGGTTACCACCCTGAAACAAACTGTCAGCCCATGAAAGAAACAGCCAGGAAAAATTGACCAGAAAATCCAACGTCAAACAGCTACCAGAAGAAGAGGACAGTATATTACTTCTCATCCACCGTGCCCCTTTACTAAGCCTAGGGAACAATCGCGGAAGAGGGGGCATGTAGAATATAAGGGCTGCCCGATTTGGGAATAAAAATAAAGATCCCCGCAGGGACATTTCCTGTCACAGGGCTTGCGAAACAAATAACTATCCCTTATACATCATTTGTGAACAAACCGATGAAAACAAGGACCCCCATAAATAATGACCACAAAAGACATATCTGCGGGAGTGTTACACTCAGGTTTTGATTCAAAAAACTTGAGTGAACAAACACCTGTTCAACTCCACTGAATGAAGTGGGACTGTGGGAGGTTTGGGCACAACTTTTTGCAAATTGGTTTTGCATGAGGAATGCTTGTACTCATGGATTTATCACTTATAGCTAAAAAAAATTTGAAAAAAAAATAAACCTCGAAAGATTGCAGCGGACAGTTATGGACAGAAATACATGACCCTCTCGGGATTGCGAAGATGGGAGGGGGGTGGGGCGGGAACAGGCGCACAAAAGGGAAATATGCCTGAATCTGAATTGAAAAAATGATATCATATAAAATGCACAAAACCAATCAATGATAAATTAAAAAAAAGAAAAAAAAAAAAAAAAAGAAGAAGGCGGCACAGATGGATAAGATGCAAAACAGTCATACTTCTCTGAGCTGTTTTTTCCGTCTTGGTTACTCTGATCAGTTCTGGCTTTTCTTTTCATGGGCTGCCAGCTTGTTCCAGGCATAACCTTTTTCAAATCCTACTAATTGAACACATGCCAATAAGAATATAGGTATCTTAAACTGGATCCTACTATTGTCCAAACAACCGATTTTTTAATGAATCCGTAACGAAAACTTATCTCTCATATGGTTGCTTCGCAAAGGTTTTAATACAAGAGACGTTCTTAACTCCCCCCCCCCCATAGAATAAGGAGAAATATGATGATGATGAGGTCGTTCTCTAGCTGTAGATTGGAGCCAACTGTTATAGAGGTATTCTCTTGCTGGAAACATTTTTCTTTTCTGTATGTGTATCAATGTACTGTCTGCATGCAGGTCTGTGCACCCGTGTCGTGCAATGCCGCGGAGGTCAGAAAAGGGTCTCGGATTCCCCTGGAGGTGGAGTTCTGGAATTGGAGTTTCAGACGGCTCTCGGCTGCCATGTGGGTGCTGGGGAATCGAACCCCAGTCCTCTGTAAGAGCGGTCGGCGCTCTTAACCGCTAGGCCATCTCTCCAGCCCGCTGGAAACATTTGTAAGTAAAAGAATATTGGTGAAATCAGTTTATTCTTTGTCCAATTGATCTGTCTAATGGGCACAGTGGGTTATTTAAGTACCGTATTAGTGTTTTGGGGGTTAATCTGTGGCTTAAAGTGTTCACAGAATTCTCAAAAGAAGAAATAAAAATGAATAAGGAACACACTAAAACTGTTCATGTTCAACATCATTAGTAATTAGTAATTAAGGAAAATTTGAATTAAAACCACAGTTTATTGCAGCACTCTTCACAATAGCAAAGAGCTGGAACCAACCCAAATGCCCCTCAACAGACGAGTGGATGACAAGAATGCGGTACAGCTACAAAATGGAATAATATTCAGCGGTAAAGAAAGATGGCATTATGAACTTTGGAGGTAAATGGATGGACCTCGAAACCATTATGCTGAGTGAAGTAACACAGACCCAGAAAGACAAATGGAGAATGGTTTTCCTCATTTGTGGGTGCTAATACCAAGTCCCCCAGATGAAAGGCAAGCTGAATGACAATATTGTTATATTTCTGTTTATCTGAAAGCAACTATGTTGTTATAATGTGAATCTCTCAATGGGATCTAAAATCCACCCACCAATTCTTCTCAGACTCTGTAATTACTGTATATGGGTGAAGAGTATGTATCCATATTTTAGAGTAATATAAAATTAATGGAGAAAAATGTGAATTCCTAAACATAAAAAAAAGACTGAGAGAAAAATGCAGGACAGTATGGCAGAATGCAAGGTCTGGGGTAGGGTGGGGTGGGGGTAAGGGAAAGGAGCATATGCCTGAACTGAATTGAAAATGATGTATGAAATACACAAAACATCAACAAAAAATGGAGATTAAAAAAAGATTTCATCTTCTTACCTCAGTCACATGGGCTAAGATCAAAACACCAAATGATACCAGATATTAATAAGGATGTGGGGAAAGGAAAATGTTCATTCACCATTGGTGGAATTGCAAACTTCTGCAACCTTTATGTTAAACAGTGTGGAGAACTCTAAAAAGTAAAAAATGGACCTACCATATGACAGCGTTATACCGCTCCTTGGCATATACCAAAAAGACCCTGCCTATTCTAGAGATGCATCCATATTTGGTGTTGCTTTTTTCACAATAGCTAACAAACAGAATTAATCTAAGTATCACTCAACTGATGAATGGATAATGAAAATGTGTATATTTACACAATGGAATTCTACATAGTAAAGAAAGATGAAATCATGACATTTTCAAGTAAATGTATGGAAAAAACATTTTTTTCTTTTTTAAATTTATTTTTGTTTGATCATTAAGTACACATATGCAATAAACATAAGGTGTGTTTATATAAACCCAATTAGTTAAGATCTGAGTTCAGTTTTTGTACAACCCAGGGACCCCCAAGTCCAGTGTAAAATGTTTGCTTACACAAACATGTTGATTAAATAAAAAAGAAAAAAGAAGAGAAAAATAAAGAAAAAGGGGCTGGAGGGATGGCCTAGCGGTTAAGAGCGCTGACTGCTCTTGCAGAGGACCCGGGTTCAATCCCCAGCACCCACATGGTGGCTGAGAACCGTCTGTGACTCCAGTTCCAGGAGAACTCCAGTTCCAGGGGAATTGAGACCCTCTTCTGACCTCCGCGGCATCGCACAACACGGGTGCACAGACCTGCATGCAGACAATACATTCATACAAATAAAAATAAAAAAATTAAAAAAAAAAGAACCAGCTTTAAAAAAAAATAAAAAAAAATAAAGAAAAGGAAATCCAGTCCTTTTTGCTGTGACCTCACAACCCATCCCCCCTCCTTGGCCTCTAAGATCTGAAGCACCAACTTCTTCCTGGAAAGTCCCTGGCCTTGGAGGTGAGGGTGAAAGAGAGTGAGAGATAGAAGATCTAGTTTTTTTGTTTTTGTTTTTGTTTTTTTCCTGAGGTGACACATCAAACTCTGTCCAAGTTCTGTTTGCAATGGACTGGTAAGTTGTTTAGGGAATTTCCTTTGATTTTGAGTAATAAAACACAAAATTTAACAAGTATTAAAGATTATAACGTTACTGTATGGTCACAGGCACATATGCTTGAATAATATTTTGGTTGAGTCATTATAATTCTTTAACAAAGGGATGCCAAGAGCTTTCTAATGTTGTCAATAGAACCTCCTGACATTAGGAGGCACCAAGACTACAGTCATACCCCGCCAAGGAGCAGGCCATAGATTGAATTGGGATTTTTGTCTGTTTGGTTTTGGAAATAAAACATTTATTCTAAGTTAAATAGCACATACTCAGAAAAACAAGTGACCTATAATCTCTCTCATATGTGGTTCCTGCCAGATTATATTTCCTGATGAAGCTGCAGGAGTTAGGAAAAGGGAAAGGAACCATGGAGGTGAATAAAGAGGAGCTTGAGAGAGAAAAGCAATAAGAAGTATGCGTTACCAGGGAGGAAACAGGTAAAATGGGGTTGTTTAATTTGGAGGGGGAGAGAGAAGAGTATGCAAGGAACTATGTGGGTAAAGGGGAAGGAACTCAAGAGAGAGAGAGAGAGAGAGAGAGAGAGAGAGACTATAGGAGGCAGGTATTTTCAAGGATAAAATTATGAAAATGGGGGTTCTATAACTGTGGAGAGAGCAGGGAGAGTTAAACAGGGAGAAAGTGAGAGAACAGTGAGATAAAAAAATGCCTAGCTGGTATAAAACTCCAGAGGGAAATGCATGAATTAGTTCAATAATCTACTGGAAAATTATGCATACAATATCTCTACGTGTGTCCATACATATAGCTGAAGGTTATATAACACAAAACAGTGTCCAACAGGAGAAACAAACTTTTGAGTTGTTGGTCAGGGTAGTCCAAAGACTCCCAAAATTACACAGGCTATTGCCCCAGCCTGTGTTTGCCTCCCAGAACTTGAAGGTAAGGCCTTATTGCTGAAGAGAGAACTGCAGAAACAAGACTTGGAGCAATGGGGCTGGCACTGACTTAGAAGCTAACTCCCTGAAGGTTAGCTCCCACAGTTTTGCAGAACACTATGCAAGCTGCTAAGGGAGAACATCAATCAGTGGTCCAACCCCAGCTTTAAGGTCTAATCACCACAACAATGACTAGCACAGCATACCATATTGGGGTATAGTCGCACTTTTATTGGGGGTATTCAACAGTTACCTAATTGGATCTAAAGCCCACTCGGTGGGACAGAACTCCTTTAATACTTAACGTAGCCAAATACACATGGATGTAGATGTCATAGATCTTTGAGAAAATCCCAAGTCTGTATATAAATATTTTCTATGAGCTAAATATGGATCCTTATATTTACAGACAAGTATGCCAGTCACCACTCATCAAAGAAGTGTCTTTTGCAACAGAGTATTACAGATTTCCTCAACTTGTCCCACACAGAGATTATCTGTGAAATGCCCAACCATAAGTGACACATTTAAAATTGAACCTCTGTATTTAAGGCTCATAGAAGATAGTAGAACAAGGGGTCAAGACAATATGAATGCATCTGTCCACTCTCATAAATGAAGCTTCCTCATGCAACAGAGGGCAACTAACTCCAGCCTCAGGGATCATTTCAGAAGAGGGGGAGGAAAGATTGTAAAAGTCATGGAGGAGGTACATGAGCATATGGAAATAGTCTTATAGTCTTCTTGCTCATATAAACTTACAACAATAGTGAGAGAATGCACAAAAACCCTGCAAACTCAATTAGACAAAAATCCAGCATAGACATGGGGAATTTGGCATCAGACTCCAATCTTAGCTGAAAAGCTATTGGGAAGCTAATTACTGTTGGTTGAGGAAGAGCTGGTCTTTAAGTGAGAAACTCTAGATAGTCTGACTAGACCCCAGTGGATGAACTGGTACTGACAAACATGTCAGGTGACACTACTTGGACTCCATAGGCCTTAACATAAAAGAGAGATTGCTTTAAATCCAGTTGAAGCTGTATGGGAGGATGCTGATGAGGAATAATGTAAAAAAGCTGATTAAGACACTGTATNATATATATATATATATATAGAGAGAGAGAGAGAGAGAGAGAGAGAGAGAAGGAAGGAAAGAGAGAGAAAGAGAGAGAGAAAGAGAGAGAGAAAGTGAAAATGTTGTTTACACTGGTGTATGGATCAATAAGACTTTTATGCCTAAACATACTCTTGAAAAACAAGACAGAACTCAGTATTTGAAGTGTACACATATATTCTAAAATTTCATGTTTCTAATGTTCCTTTGTTATAGTAACCAAAAATCAAATAACATCTATCACTTCATAATTTTATACCTCAAATAGTTGGCATTGTTCATATTTCTAAAAGCTTTAAATTCTGTTTTTCACAATATTAACACAAAAGCAGTTTCTTGCATTTACCAAATTCATGTAAACTGAAGCACATACTCTTCTGTTACATGTAAGCATATCTGATGCCATAATAAATATTTAGAAAATAAAAATGTTTAAGGGGAAGAATTTTAGTACGTTATAAGTATATATGTGATTATATATCCAAAACAGCATAATGCATAGAATGTTAATTCTACATTTGAGAATGATTTAGATATTGGTATGAAGTGCCTAGAAATATCCAATATTATTTTAATATATGTTTAATCACTAGATAAAAGGTAAGAAATACTGAAATTTTATGTATCACTTGTTTATGATGTGCTTAGATTGTAAAGAATACATCTCCTGTGACCAACATGGTCAACCAAATTAAGTAGCACTTTAAATAATGAACAGTGAAAATTGCAAAGTGACTGGCTCACTTTTACTAATTCACTTATTAAAATAATTCCATGCAATTTCCTAGGAATTGGACTAAACACTACGATTATGCTAAATAGATTGGAATTTCATTACCCGACTGCCACCTGTCAATCCCTCATGGATTGGATTAGCAAAGATTAACTGCCAAGTTGGCAAGGAAGAATACTGAGAGTAGAACACTCTGAGGCTTGGAACTGGCTTCACTGTTCCACTCATTGCTCTTTCTATGACCATTGCCATTGAAAACCAACCTGGTGTTTGCATCTAGAATGGTTTAAGAACCTCAACATCAACTTGAATAGAAAACTAATTTGCTTCTGTCTCTTTTGTTTGCCTGTATTTCATCCTTGTAAATAAAAAAATTACAAAACAAGTACATAAAATATATTGAGGCATGGTTTCTCAGAGAAATTCAGTCTTATTTCTAAATGAAATAACAATTAAACACTGCCTATAATAATAGTTATACATTTAGACTCAGGAAGTATCCTCAGGAAGCTCGGGCCTTACCAAACCAGTGAAATAAAACCAAGTATTTGGAAATTTCTCTCTTTCCATCCTGGCTCCACAAATATCTCCTCACCAAAGAAGCTGAAAGAAACAAAGATAAGGCAATGTTGGTAAATATAGGATAGGCTTTTCAGTTTGATCAAAATAACATTTTAAAAAGATGATTACTATATTCTAAGATGCTATAATATATATTACTCAAGAGCATTATGGGTATTGTATGTCATTTAATTCAATTTTATTGGTTCTTAGCTCTTCATATAAAAGTTAATTTTCCCAAAAGGCTCAGGAAGTGGATGCATGGATTTTTTAAAAGAGTACATATAGAATCAAGGGTGATAGTTCAGTTAATACATGAGGGTGAATGCAAAATAAAAGAAATATAAACAACAAGTAAAATGAATCCATGAATCATATTTAAAAATATAAGATGATATTAGACAATACATATTCATAGATAAAGATGATTTTTAAATAATGGAGTTTTAAGTACTACTCAACCAAAAAATTAAGGGCTGTTTTCCTGCCTAAAACCATGGGGCTTTATAGATCCAACTCTCATCACAGATGCATAGGAATTATTTTAAAGGACATCAGCAGAGCAAAATAACATTGGAAGGAAACTGTGCACCTGTTTTTCTTTATTATATGGATTTGTGCAATGTCCAACAGAAACACAGAAAATTTGGATTTTAAAAATGTAGTTGAAAAAAGAGAGTTGATAAGTGTTCTGAATCATTGCTAACAACTAAATGCGAGCAATCATGGCCCCCAAAGCAGAAACATTTTTGAATGTATTATATTGATATCAGCCATAATATGAAAAGCTGACTGCTTTGATGAGAAGGCTGAAGTGGAATAGTCATCACGATCAGTTCCCAGGTGCAAAATTCTTTGTGATAAACTACCAAGCTTACAAAAGAAGCATTTTGCCAGAACCAGTCACTTATTCAACCAACATATACTAAAAATATCTCTTTGACATATAAGACAATATAGGAATGCAAAGGTAAGAGCAATCCCTGATTTCTCCAAACTCAATGTGAGAGGAATGACAGTATAACTGTTAATTACAGAATTTGGGAAACTATTTTATCCTTCCTCATCATTCTCAGTCAGTTAATGCTTCAGTGATAATTGGTTCTTCAAGAGCATCTAAAACACCTTGTGTAATAAAACTATTTTATTTTTAGTCATATGAATATTAATAATCTAATTTTTTTATTGATGCTTTGTGTATTTCATACATCATTTTCCAATTCAGTTCAGGCATATTTCCCTTTCCCTCTCCCCCATCCCTCCCTACCCCATCCCAGATCATACATTCTGCCATACCTGTCCTGCATCTTTCTCTCAGTTTTTTTTTTCATTTTTTAGCAATAAGTGATAACTTATGAGTACAAGCATCTCTCATGTAAAACCAATTTTCCGACTGTTGTGCCCAAACCGCCGCAGCCCCACCATCCAGCATGGGGGGGGGCTTGTATGTTCAATCAACTTGATCAAATGAGTGTCCAGACTATATTGCTGTAGTTTCACCATTCACCCCAATCGCAGCCCTTACATTCTACCATGCCCTCTCTTCCGCAGATTGTTCCCTAGGCTTAGAAAAGGGGCACAGGTGGATGAGAAGCAAAACAGTCTACTTTCTCTGGAGCTGTTGTTCTGGACTCTGGTCAGTTCTGGCTGTTTCCCTTCATGGGCTGACAGTTTGTCCAGGAATAACCTTTCGATCCCACTAATGAAGCACAAGCAATTAGATATATAGGTATTTAAACAACACTAATAGTTATGGTAGGTTACTTTGGTATAGACACATATGTTTGGATGGTATGTTAATCCATGAAATACATTTTTTTCCTATTAAATATTACAGGGTCTTACTGTGGCTTATAACATCTCCTAAGCAGTAGAGGATGTAAGCTTGTGGCATTAGCCATGGGCCATTCCTCAAAGGAGAGAGCTAATGGCTAACCAGATTTGGGATACACAGGCATATGGCTGCTTCTGCTGCACAGTATTTCCAGGCAGGTGAGGTATAGCTGGTGCTGACAGTGGAGTCCTGCTTGACTCAAGGAGACCCGTATTTGCTGTATTGGTTTTGTGGCCTTTGGTAACACTCTCTGGTATTCCAGAGGCCATCTGTACACTTGCATGCATGGTCTCAATACATCTTTCCCATGTTAACGTCAGATCTTTGGCAGCAGGGCCTCATCGCCTCTCTTCTTGCAGGTATCCCAGTGTAGAGGCAAGGAGCCATTACCTTTTGTGGGGGCTTGGATCCCCTGGCCAACATCTCCTTGGTAGAATAATCCATTGCCGATGTCAGAGCTCCTGTATCAATATACTTTGCTTAAGTGCATAGCGTAAAGACTCTAGTATTATATTTGGTTCTGAATAGAGAATAATCCTTTTCACAGTTCCTATGTCCATCAGTCAATCAAAGAGGGCAGTTTTACAGGTTTTATAAGAGATTACCTCTATAATAGTTGTCTCCAATTTACAGTTGGAGAAAGACCTCATCATCATCATATTTCTCCTTGTTCTATGATGGGGAGGCAAGAAAGTCTCTCGTAACAAAACCTTTGTGGCACCTAGAAGGCAAGTTTCGTTAGGACTCATTATAAATAGTTGTTACAAGTAGGATCCACAGAGGGGTTCGATGTCTGCAGCAATCTGAGGCTTTTCCTCCTTTCAAAGTTCAGAAGGGTCAACCTTTCAGTTGGCACTTTCTGGTACATCCTACTCAATGCAAAGCTGTATCTTTTCTTTCCCAGCCACTAAGTTGGTGACATTTTGACCTGTTCAAACATACAAATCTTCTCCCGTTGTTAGTTTTAAGATTTGAATTGCAAGCATCCATTGGTGGTGGGAATGTAAACTTGTACAGCCACTATGGAAAGCAGTGTGGAGAACCCTTAGAAAACTCAAAATGAGCCTGCCATTTGACCCAGTCATACCACTCCTGGGTATATATCCACAAGACTCATCTTACTGCAAAGATACATGCACAGCTATGTTTATTGCAGCTCTGTTCACAATAGCAAAAAGTTGGAACCAGCCCAGGTGCCCCTCAACTGACGAGTGGATAGAGAAAATGTGGTACATGTATACAATGGAGTTCTATGCAGCAGTAAAGAGGGACAACATCATGAACTTTGCAGATAAATGGATGAAGCTAGAAGACATTATGTTAAGTGAAGTAACACAGTCCCAGAAAAACAAACGACAAATGGTGTCCCTCATATGTGGATGCTAGTACCAATAACCCAGATATAAATATTTCTCATGGAGAGGGATACATAATAAAAGAACAACAACAGAAAGACTGCATCAGAAAACGGATTGAAATGGTGAATTGGGAAGGGGGAGGGGCGGGAGAGGGACACGGGTGTATATTTGATTAATGCATATTTAATTGACAAGAGTTCAACAAGTATCCAGTTTTGCCCAGATACTGTCTATAGCATACATGGAGTTTTAGGACTTAGTAAAAGTAAATATGTGTATATTAAACAACATTGGTTTACAGGCTCTGATAAAAAAGGTAATGCATCTGAGTTAAATGGAGATATAAATCGCTGTTGTCCACATTTGTTTTACATAAAAACTGTAGAACAATAACTTTGGGATTGGCACATACAAATGTTCTCTATAATTTCTCTGTTGTACAGTATCACCTTGTAGCATTCTCTAGCACCTATAAGATGATTTAACTAAAAATTAAGTTTGTTTTCCAAGTTACTCATATATAGTCACCAGAAACAGCATGGGTGAATTTGATGAAATCTGTGCCTTGATTCCACCCTATGGGTATGTATAATACAACTGTCTTCTGGAGACTCATGGGTAAAAAAAAAAGGGGGGGGGATACAGATAGACAATAATCTAACTTTTAAGGGAATATATCATTTATTTATTTCTAGACCTAATCTCATTTTACTAGTATATATTCAACTTGAGAAACTAAATAAAGTGACTTTTCCTTTTCCCAAGGCAATATGCTTTTGGTATTATGGACATCTTTATATTTTTTATTCTTTTGACAGAATATTCTTTGGGGTGACATTTAAAAATAGGATTAAACAAACTCAAGATCTTGGTACAATTTAAGGGAAAAATGTGTAAATTTAATGGAGAACCAAAGCAAATCAAGGATAATGTAAAATAAATCGAAGCAAGGACCAACAGAAAATTGAGAAATTCAATCATTAGCAACATCCTGTCAGTTACAGCCAGAAGGAGCTGCCTGTAGAAGAGCTGAATCAGACATCAGGAAGTAGATTGAAACCATCCAGCTCATATTAAATAACAGGTGGTGGTAACCCCAGGGGACTGGCATCTGGAGGCAGCTAGAATGAGTTTTTAAATCACTTTTATTGGAACTTCTCAGATGCAGGTAATGTCTTTAGGGCTGGACAATATGCAGATTTCAAACAAATGCAAACTTACTATTTCAGAACTTTGTCTCCCATGACTCCCTGGAAGTAATCCTTAAGAACGTTTCTGCCACCTGCAGGCCCAGCACATTTTCTTGTCTTTCACACATTTTCTTCCTTCCTTCCCAGTATCACTGGATTTTGGAAGTGAAAACTTCTACTTATAGTTTTCTTATGCTATTTTCTTAACTTCACAGAAAATTTTGTGATTTTTATAAAATAACACTCCAACAATACAGAGCCAATTGGAATCCGCTTGTGTTTAATTTTACTTGAACAAATTATCTCATCCTTAAATGCATATTTATAGGTTTTTCAGAAAGAGCAATAACAAATTTATGTAAAAAATATTTTGAGAATTCAAATAAAATTTATGATAAATTACTGCAACAAAATTCATTTTCATTTATTGAGAAGAATACTTTAAGATTTGGATTGAGATCAGAGATCTCCCAAGACCACCTGAAGCACAGGTAGGTAGGAAGGAGCTGGGTGCTTCAGCAAGGCAGATGGTTGTTTGATTTAATCTAGTTCATCTAGTCATCTTTGGTTTAACTGGCTTCTGTGGCTGTGGGGGTGGAGTTATCCTCCCAGCTGGTATAAAAGGTGGGGTTGTGTGAGTCTTGAGATCTGAGATCTCCCAAGGCCACCTGAAGTGCAGGCAGGCTAAAGACCCCCGGCCAACTGGGATTAAGAAGGCATCTGAAGGAGGCAAGGAAAGCAAGCCTTCAACACAGTGAAAAGGCATTTGGGACTCACATTGGAATACAGGCAAGGAGAAGCCCAAATGACAGGAACACGAAGAAAAGATAACATGGGAATGGTGCAGGATAATCCCACACCAAACTCTACCAACCCTGTGGAAGATTGCTACAGTGGGATCCCCCTGGAGATGGCCCAGGACAGAATTATCAGAAGCACAATTGTGAACATACTTAAAGAAGTACAAGATTATAAAGAGCAAATCAAAGAATTAAGAAAAGAAAATGAAGAACTCAAGAAGGACCTAGAGAGAGAGAATGACAAACTCCAGAAGGAAGTGGAAACACTGAAAAGATCCCATGCTGAAAAAGATAAGGAAACCAACCAGCGAAGCAAAGAGCTACAGGAAGAGATTGAGAAGCTCCAAAAAGAAGTAGAAATACTAAAGAAATCAGAAGAGGAAATGAAAAAGGAAATCAAACACTCATCCATTCAAGAGGAAAGGAATGGAAAAAGCCTCAGAAGCAGAATGGAGGAAGCAGAACAAAGAATATCAGACCTGGAAGATAACACAGAACAACTAAAAACCTCAAGTAAAGATTATGAAAAATTTAAAAATACACAAAAGTGGAACAACCAGGAACTGTGGGACACTATGAAAAGATCAAACCTCCACATCATAGGAATAGAGGAAGGAGAAGAATCCCAAGAGAATGGTATTGATCAGATCTTCAACAGAATAATAGATGAAAACTTCCCCAAACTAAAAAAGGACAAACCAATACAAATACAAGAAGCACATAGAACTCCAAACAGACAAGATCAGAAAAGAAATTCTCCATGCCACATCATAGTTAAAATGCTAGACACCCAAAACAAAGACAAAATCCTTAAAGCCACAAGAGAAAAACAACAAGTGACCTATAAGGGGAAACCTATCAGAATTACAACTGACTTCTCAGTGCAAACTATGAAAGCAAGAAGAACCTGGAGCAAAGCATTCCCAGTGTTAAAGGACAATAGATGCCAACCCAGGTTACTATACCCAGCAAAAATGTCAATTATAGTTGAAGGAGAGAGAAAAACCTTCCATGACATAAACAAGTTGAAAGAATACATGTCTGGAAAACCAACCCTTCAGAGAATACTTGAAGCAATTCAAAGGACAGAAGAAAGGAGCAACCAACCCCAGGCACCTAGAAAGAGAAATCAATAAAAGCATAACTGCAGAAGTAGAAACCTAAACCCAAACCGCAAATGGATAATAAGGCAAAAGGAAGCAACACAAACCTATCAGTCATAACCTTAAATATTAATGGACTAAATTCCCCAATCAAAAGACATAGACTGGGAGATTGGATTAGGAAACAGAATCCATCGATATGCTGTCTACAAGAAACACATCTTACCTTCAAGGACAGGCACCACCTTAAAGTGAAGGGATGGAAAAAAATATTCCAAGCAAATGGTACCAAAAAGAAAGCAGGTGTTGCTATTTTAATATCGGATAAAATAGACTTCAAAGTAAAAGAAATCAGAAGAGACAAAGAAGGCCATTACATTTTCATCAAAGGAACAATCCACCAAGAAGATTTCACAATTATGAATATATATGCCCCAAATTCTGGTGCACCAAACTTTATAAAGACAATTCTCCAGGACCACAAGTCACAGACTAACCCCAGCACACTCATAGTGGGAGATTTCAATACCCCACTGAGTCCTTTGGATAGGTCAACAGGACAAAAAATAAACAGAGAGACATCTGAACTGAACGATATGATACACCAAATGGACCTCATAGACCTCTACCGAACATTCCATCCTAATACCAGAGAATACACTTTCTACTCAGCACCCCACGGAACATTCTCCAAAATCGACCACATCCTGGGACACAGAAGAAACCTCTACAAATACAAAAAGATTGAAATAATTTCATGCATCCTGTCAGACCACAGTGCAATGAAGCTCAACATCAACACCAGGACAAGCCCTCCTGCCTACAAGAACACATGGAGACTAAACAACACACTCTTGAATAATGAATGGGTCAAGGAAGAGATAAAGAAAGAAATAAAAACATTCCTGGAACTGAATGACAATGACAATACAACACAACAAAACTTATGGGATACCTTAAAAGCAGTCCTAAGAGGGAAATTTATAGCCCTGGGTGCCTACATTAGAAAAACAGAAAGAGCACAAGTGAATGATCTAACACTACAGCTAAAAGCACTTGAGAGGCAACAACAGATGAACCCTAAACGCAACAGACAGGAAGAAATAACAAAAATCAGAGCAGAAATCAATGAAATAGAAACAAAGAAAACAATACAAAAAATCAATGAAGCCAAAAGTTGGTTCTTTGAAAGAATAAACAAGATAGACAGACCTCTAGCCCAGTTAACAAAAAGAAAGAAGGAACAACTCCAAATCAATACAATCTGTGATGAAAAGGGAAATATCACAACGGACAAGGAAAAGATCAAGAAAATTATATGGGAATATTACAAGAACCTATATTCTACCAAGTTTGAAAATCTAGAAGAAATGGATGAATATCTGAAATCTTGGGAATCACCAAAGCTTGGCCAAGAGGAGACCAGCAGCTTAAACAGACCCATAACATATGAAGAAATAGAGGATGTAGTAAGAAGCCTCCCAACTAAAAAAAGCCCAGGCCCAGACGGTTTCACAGCAGAATTCTATAAAACATTTCAAAAAGACCTACAACCATTATTTCTGAAACTGTTTAGAAGTATACAATCAGAGGGAATTCTCCCAAATTCCTTCTATGAAGCCAACATCACTCTATTACCAAAACCAGGCAAAGATCCAACTAAAAAGGAGAATTATAGACCCATCTCCCTCATGAACACAGATGCCAAAATTCTAAACAGAATACTGGCAAATCGCATACAGACCCACATCAAGAAGATCATCCATCATGACCAAGTTGGATTCATACCAGAGATGCAGGGATGGTTCAACATACGAAAATCAATAAACATCATCAAACACATAAACGGAATCAAAGACAAAAACCACACCATCATCTCAATTGATGCTGAAAAAGCCTTTGACAAAATCCAGCATCCCTTCATGCTTAAAGTCCTAGAAGGAATTGGATTGGAGGGATCATTCCTCAATGTAATCAAAGCCATATACAGGAAACCCACAGCCAATATCATCCTAAATGGGGAAATGACAGAAACATTCCCTTTAAAGGTAGGAACTCGGCAAGGCTGCCCCCTATCACCACTCCTCTTCAATATAGTGCTTGAAACACTTGCTAGAGCAATAAGGCAAGAAAAGGATATTAAAGGAGTACTAATTGGAAAAGAGGAAGTCAAACTATCCCTATTTGCTGATGATATGATTGTTTACTTAAGGGATGCAAAAAACTCCACCAGAAAACTCCTAGAAACGATTAACAGCTTCAGCAAAGTGGCAGGATACAAAATTAACCTTAGAAAATCAATGGCCTTTCTTTACACCAAGAACAAGCAACTGGAGAAAGAATTCAAAGAGACCTTCCCACTCACAATAGCCTCAAAAACAATAAGATACCTAGGAACAAACCTAACCAAAGACACCAAAGACCTCTACAACAAAAATTTTAAACCCTTAAAGAAAGAAATTGAAGAAGACCTCAGAAGATGGAAAAACCTCCCATGCTCATGGATTGGGAAAATTAACATTGTAAAAATGTCCATTTTACCAAAACTCTTGTATAGATTTAATGCAATCCCAATCAAAATCCCCAAGAGTTTCTTCACAGGCTTGGAAACAAAAGTTCTTAAATTCATTTGGAGAAACAAAAGACCCCGAATAGCCAAATCAATCCTGAGTGAAAAGAGCTACACAGGAGGGATCTCTATACCAGATTTTAAACTATACTACAGGGCTATAGTCATAAAAACAGCCTGGTACTGGCACAAAAACAGACCTGTTGACCAATGGAACAAAACCGAAGATCCAAATCTGAGCACATACAATTTCAGCCATCTCATATTTGACAAGGGGGCCAAGAAACCACAATGGAGAAAAGACAGCATCTTCAGCAAGTGGTGTTGGCAAAACTGGATCACCACTTGTAGAAGAATGAAATTAAACCCCTACCTCTCACCCTGTACAAAAGTCAACTCCAGATGGATTAAAGACCTCAACGTGAAACCCCAAACTCTGAAGGTGATAGAAGAAAAAGTTGGCAGCAGACTACAAGACATAGGCGTAGGAAAAGACTTCCTAAATCAGACAGCAGCTGCACAAGAATTAAGGTCGACAATTGACAAATGGGACCTCATCAAACTCAAAAGCTTCTGTACATCAAAAGAAACAATCAAGGAAGTGAAGAGAAATCCCACAGAGTGGGAGGAAACCTTCACTGCAGATACATCTGACAAAGCATTGATTTCCAGAATATATAAACTACTCAAAAAACAAAGAAAAAAGAAAACAAACGACCCGCTCAATAGATGGAGCAAAGAACTGAACAGAGACTTCACAAGCGAGGAATTAGAGATGTCTGAGAAACACCTCAAGAACTGCTCAACATCACTAATCATTAAGGAAATGCAAATCAAAACCACTTTAAGATATCATCTTACTCCAGTAAGACTGGCTAGGATCAAGAAAACAAATGATACCAAGTGCTGGAGAGGTTGTGGGGAAAGGGGAACATACATCCACTGCTGGTGGGAATGTAAACTCGTACAGCCACTATGGAAAGCAGTGTGGCGAACCCTTGTAAGACTTGGAATGAACTTGCCACCTGACCCAGCCATACCACTCCTAGGCATGTACCCTAAAGACTCACCCCACCACAGAGATACATGCATGGCCATGTTAATTTCAGCTCTCTTCACAAAAGCAAGGAGCTGGAACCAACCTAAATGCCCCTCAACTGACGAGTGGATAGAGAAAATGTGGTACATCTACACAATGGATTTATATGCAGCAGTAAAGAAAGATGACATCATGAGCTTTGCAGGAAAATGGCTGGAGCTAGAAGACACCATGCTGAGTGAAGTAACACAGTCCCAGAAAAACAAACGACGAATGGTATCCCTCATCTGTGGATGCTAGTGCCAATTATCTAGTTGTGAGTATTTCTTGTGCACGGCCCCTTGAGCTTTTGTCCAAGCAGTTGGGAGTAATGCATATTGGAAACAACAACAACAATAACAACAACAGAAAGAACTGCATCAAAGAACTGAATGAAACAGTGAACTTCTGCTCAAAAGAGTAAACTTCCACATGGAGAATATTGAGAAAGACTGAGAAAGAGATGAAAAGCATGTTTGGCAGAATACATGAGCTCTGGTGGGATGGGGGGATAGAGTGGGGGACATGGGTCTAGATTTGATAATCTGTGTAACACCTCAATGTCTCATCCATTCATGCCTAGGAAAAAAGATTCTATTTAAATATGGAGGAGAAAATGGGAAGGAGGATTTAATAAGATTAATTCCTTTCCAGTAATTACATTTAATATGTACATATTTTCTCTTTGAAGAACATAATTAATTGGCAAGAATCTATCTTTACCTTATTTTTGGTCTTATGAAAAGAAATGAACTTGTGACTTGAAAGATGGTTAAGAATTTAAGAGCACTACCTACTCTTATATAGGACCTGGTTCAATTCCCAGCACCCACATGATGGGGTGGCTCACATCTGGCTATAACTCTAGTTTCAGGGGACCTCATGCCTTCTACTGACCTTCTCAGGCAATGTACAACATGGCTGCAGTTAATACACTCATACACATAAAAATAAATTAAATAAAATATTTTTTAAAATAAATGAACATGATGTGAAACTGCTTTTCATTGATTAAGAAATTCAGAAACAAAAAGGAAAATAGGATACATAACTTATTATTTTCCATTAAAATCTTCACATCTGAAACATAAAATTGAAAAAGAAAGCATAATGTGAATTTTCCTTTAACTGCACAAGTAACAACTTCAGAGCAACACCATAAAAAGTTTATTCAGTATATTCATATCATAATATATATTAAAATCCTGAAACTTTACGAATTGGCATGGCAGGGATTATGATTTTCGTTTTACAGATGAAAGCTCAAAGTACAGACAAAAACTTAAGACACTTCTGCACCAAGTTTCTTCTCATAAACAAATACAAATGCAAAGGATTAATTGCAAGAGTAATGTGGAGAAAAGAATTAATATTTTATGCTTGTATGTAACATGGTAGAGTGACCACAAAAACCAAGATAATCCTTATTTTTGCATGTTTCAGTTTAAAGTAAATTTAAATTTTCCATAAAAAAATGTGGAAGCCCAGACTTTCACGGAACCTTTCATATCACTTGCTGTGCTGGATACTGTAAGTGTCAACTTGACACACCCGGGTTGAGGGAGCTTCAGTTGGGTAATTTCCTCTATTGGACTGGCCTGTGGCCACATCTGTAGAGTACTGTCTTAATTGTTGAGTGATGTGGGAAGCCCAGCCCCCTATGGGTGGTTCCACCCCTAGGCAGGTTGTTGTGTATTGTATAAGAAATCAGGCTGGGTGTGGGCCAGGGGAGCAAGCCAGTAAGCAGCATTCCTCCATTGCCTGTGTTTCAGCTCCTGCCTCCAAGTTTCTGCCCTGAGTTCCTATGTTGGGCTCCCTCAGTGAAAAAACTGTGACCTGGGAGAGGCAAGCTGAATAAACCCTTTCCTCCCCAAGTTGGTTTTAGAGCATTTCTGTTCTAGTTTCAATTGCTGTGGCAAATTACTGACTAAAACCAACTTGGGAAGGAAAGGGTTTATTCAGCTCACATTGTCCATTCACATTCCATCACTTAGGGAGCCCAAGGTAGGAACTCAGGGTAGAAACCTGGAGGCAGGAGCTGAAGCACAGGCCAAGGGGGAAGGCTGGTTCATGGTTTGCTTCTCTGGCCCATGCTCAGCCTGCTAGTTTATACAGTACAAAACCTCATGCCCAGGGGTGGCAACACCCACAATGAGCTGTGCCCTCCCACATCACTCAAGACAATACCCCCACAATCATGGCCACAGGCCATTCAAATGGAGGCAATTTCTGAACTGATGTTCCCACAACCCAGGTTAAAGCTATACAGCACACCTGCACATAGAATAACTGATTATGGCAAAGCTTATTGATTATTGCTGGAAGTCAAATGGATACAATTGGGAATACAGAAACACCAGGTAAAATACCTATTTAGAACGTAAGTGTCTGGATTTTAAATATTTCATTAGAGACACTAACAAAGCATGTTGGTTCTTCATTACCACTGATATAACAAACTGTGAAATTAAAATTTTACAAAAACAAAAGCTTATTTTGGTTCAGTTTTACATTAACAATCCATGTTTAGCTAACTACATTGTTTTGGGTATGAGGTAACACAGAACATCATGACTAGCCCAAGCATATGACAAAAAGCATTTACACTATGAATGGGATGCAACAGAGTGGGACAGGAAAGGTCATGGTGCTACTTTCACATTGAGAAGCAAACCTTCAATGACTAGACATCATCCCACTATGTTTTAAATATTCCATCACCTCCAAGTAGTAGCACAGAATGTGTCCTAAACCTTAATTCTTGAAGTTTGCCAAATACGTATCTGAACCATAGCATGTTAACCTGAAACATCAGACTTCCTCTGAAATTTCTCATTTTGGATTTTATTGATTATTGTATGTATGTACTGTATGATATGTGTGAGTACAGGTATGCATTCGTCACAGTGTGTATGTCATTGCCAGAGAAAAATTGTTTTTAAATTATTTGAATTGAAATAGTTTGTGTCTAATATATAACATCTCAATCATCTTTATACCCCTTTCCCCATCAGCATGCTCCCATAGCACTCTCACTTGATTTCATGAATTCTGTCATTTATGTTTAGGCCTATCAAAGGCAACTTAGTATCCCCTGACATCCTTCAGTGTATGTTTATCCACTGGGTTCCAGTCAGCCTGTCTAGAGACACTCACTTAAAAAAGATCAGCTCTTTCTTAACCAGCACTAATCAGCTGTCCAATAGTTCCTTGGCTAAGATTGAAGCTACTGCCCATTTCCCCAATTCTTTGCTGGGTTTTGTCTCCTTGTGTTTGCATGGATCTTGTTTATGCTGTCCTTATTACTGTAATTTTATATGTACAAGGTCTGAGGAACCTGTAAGACTTTGTATCCATGTGGTTATGGACCTCCTCTCGTGGCTCTTGCAACCTTTCTGCCCCCACTTCCAAAACAGTTCCTAAAGCCCTGAGTTGGGAAATTTTGTTAGTCCTTTCCAAGGACCCACACTCTGCTGACTATTATTCTTCTGCTTTGGCCTTTTGGGGCACTTTGTGTTCAGTGTCCTCTGTTTCATTAGTGAGCTTCATTGATGAGAGTAGAAAGATGCATTAGCAGTCTCTCTACCCCTTGTTCCACTAGGTTCTTTAAGACTGAAATGTAGAGGTGCTACCGTAGATGTATCACTTTGGTTTGGACATTTCAGAGGTAATTAATCTCTGTGTGTGACCAGTTGTGGAACTTTGTGAATTTTCTGTCTGTTTCAAAAGAAGCTTCTTTGATGTGTTGTGACTTGCACACTTGTCTATAAATACAAGAATCCATATTTATCACATATTAAGAAATTACCTTTACCTAGGGGTGTGAAAGCCTGTGGTTTTCTCTAAAATTTATAACCTCCTAAGCCATGTGTATTTGGCTGTGTTTACAGTACCACATGTGAGTTTCCTCCTATTGAGTGTGATTTAGGTCCAAATACACACAAGATAAAAGTACCACTACTACTCCAATATAGTTTGCTGTGCCATTCATTGTGGAGGCTATTAGGCTGTAAATCTGGGATTAGACCATCTATTGATCTTCTGTCTTAGAAGCATGGGCAGTGTTCGCCAAAACTATGAGGGCTGGCTTCTGTACAGCAAAAGAAACAATCAAGAAAGTGAAAATAAATCCAAAGAGTTGGAGAAAATCTTCACCAGCAACATACCTAACAAGTTTTTAACAAGCAAACTATATAAAGATCAAAAAATAAATAAATAAAAACAAAGAATCAAGAACACAAATGTCCTAATTAAAAGAAGGGATATTGAGCTGAACAGAAAGTTATCAAACAAAGAAATAAATGTGGCTAAGAAATACCTTAAGTGTTCAACATCCTTATAATTAGGGAAATGAAAATTAAGACCGTTTTAAGATTTCATTTATCCCCAGTCATACTGGCTAAAATCATGAGAACAAATGATACCAAATGCTGGAGATGAAATGGAGAAATTGAAAAAGCCACCTCATCACTCCTGGTGGGATTGCAAAGTCATGAAAACATTATGGAAATCAGTGTGAAAAACACTTAAGAAACTAAGCATGAATCTACTAGGTGATTAGATTATACTACTTCTATGCATATATCCAAAAATCTCATCCTAAAACAGAGATATTTGCACATCCAAGTTTGCTGCTGTTCTTTTTTTTTTTTTTTGAAAAGATTTTATTAACATTACTTTCTTCAAGAAGTAACATGATTACACTGAAGAATTTTGGAAGAAAGTGAATGGCAAACTCACATTGTAGTAACATTGACAAACTGAACATTATTGTTAAAGCATTTTAGTATAGTTTTTGTAGTAGTCAATTTTCAGAATTTATAGTACACATGAAATTTCAAATATATGTTCTAAGATATAATTACATATTTTTAGTTTGAGTATAACAGTTCAGTTTAGTTATACTTCTTTCTATTTTTTTGTTCCCTTTAATTTTATATTACCCCAAAATATGCATATATAGACTCCACATATATGCCAAAATGACAGAGTCTGGAAATAAGCTATAGGTTAGTTCCAAAACATGTTTGGGATTCTCACTTTAACAGTAATTTTGCATGCAGGCAGAAATAAATATAACTTTATAGTCCCAGGTTACATAGAAAGTTGATGTATGTTTTAATGTACTTTCTTTTTTCCATTATTTAAAGAATTTATTACTACTAAGCCAGTTCTACAAAGGATATTGTAAGAAAAGTCCAGTTTGGCAGACAAAGTTAAATACACTTAATAAAGAACAAGAAATAATCAATTCTAGAATACTTGAAGAAAGGAGGTTAAAAACACCATGAAAACAAAACGAATTGTAGGAATTAATATGTTGTTCAGCAATAACTCTTTTTTATACATTCTTTTTTCTGGTTGAGGAAAATATATATTTAAGAAAAACATTGAAAATGGTATTCTTTGGATAAGATAGGCATTTGCATTTTCTTCTTTTTATGTTTACGAGTTCACATTTTCCCTTTATTCTTACACTAATATATGAATACATACCCTCCATACATATACAAAGTCTGAAAATAAGTGGTCAGTTAAGAGTGCATTAAGGCATTCACATTATAACAGCATAGTAGCCTTCAGATAAAAAGAAATATTAACTATTCTCAGCTTGCCTTTCAACTAGGGATTTGGTGCTTAACATCCACAAATGAGGGATACCATTCTATTTTGTTTTTCTGGGACTGTTTTACTTCACTTACCATAATGGCTTCTAGCTCCATCCATTTACCTGCACAGTTCATGATGTCCTGTTTCTTTACTGGCTGCATAGAATTCCATTGTGTAGATGTACCACATTTTCTCTAACCACTTGCAGACATTGTTGGTGTATTGGTCAGGTTTTTCCTAGATAATTTATTTTTTAGAGGCGATTGTTAGTGGGAAATTCTCCTTGTAGTCCTTCTCCAATTGATTGTTATTGGCATAAAGAAAGGCTACAAAGGTTTTTTTCCCCCCTTTTAATTTTATTTATTTTTTACTTTTTATTCTTTTATTGATGTTTTGTGTATTTCAGACATCATTTCTCAGTTCAGTTTAGACATATTCCTAAGAAAAATCTAGGCCTAAGAAATTGATTAGGCAGTTTAGGGATGAGACCCCCTCAAATTAACCAGACTCTTTCTCAGCTGGGAGCTCAAGGCTTCCTGGACTAGCCAGTCAACACATATCCTTCTGGTAACCCTGAAAGAGCAGGAAAAGAAGAAAGAAAAGAAAGACAGAGGGTGAAAAATAGAAATACATACCAAGCCCCACAGATTGATCCTTTTTTTCACCAGAATAAGCAATGGAACCCCCCTTTTTTGTTCTTATCGCTTTGTTTTGTTATCATTTTATATTGTTTCTATTTTCCTGTGTAAAGAATAAAGACAAAAAGAAATTTGCCAAAAAAAGAAAGGCTATGAATTTTTCTGTTAGTTTTGTATCCCACCACATTACTAAAGCTGTTGGTGGTTTCTAGAACTTTTCTGGTGTAGTTTTTGGCATCCCTTAGGCAAATCATCATGTCCTCTGCAAAAAGGGATAGTTTGACTTCTTCTTTTCCAATTAGTACTACTCTGACTTCCTTTTTCTGTATAATTACTCTTGAAAGCATTTCAAGCACTATATTGAAAAGGAGTGGTGATAGTGGACAATGTTGCCAGGTTCCTGAATTTATGGGGAACGCATCTAGTTTGCCCCTTCTGGGATAATGCTGTCTGTGTGTTTATTGTATATGGCTTTAGTTGTGTTGAGGAATGTTCCTTCCAGTCCAATTCTGTCCAGGACTTTAAACATGAAGCCATGCTGAATTTTGTCAAAGACCTTTTCTGCATCTATTGAGATGACAGTATGGTTTTTGTCTTTCAGTCTGTTTATGTACTTTGAAAATCATTTTTTATTGTTTTTTTTTAAATTTTTTCATTGATTTTATTTATTTCCGTATGTGTATGAATGTACTGTCTGCATGCAAGTTTGTGCACCCGTGTCGTGCAATGCCGCGGAGGTCAGAAGAGGGTGTCAGATTCCCCTGGAACTGGAGTTCTCCTGGAATTGGAGTTTCAGACGGTTCTCGGCTGCTTTTATGATGTTTATTGATTTATTTGTGTTGGAAGATCCCTGCATCTCTGGTATGAATCCAGCTTGGTCCTGATGGATGATCTTTTTGATGTGTGCCTGTATGTGCTTTGCAAGTATTTTGTTGACAATTTTTGCATCTATGTCCATTAGTGAAATAGGTCTATAGTTTTCTTTTCTTGCTTGTATCTTTGCCTGGTTTTGGTATTAAAGTAATTTTGGATTCATAGAAGGAATTTGGGAGATTCCCTTCTGTTTCTACCTTCTTGACTAATTTGAATAGTAGTGGCTTTAGGTCTTCTTTAAATGTCTTACAGAATTCTGTGTTGAATCCATCTCTACCTGGGCTTTATTTAGTTGGGAAGTTTTTATTACAGTTTCAATTTCCTCCTTTATTATGGGTCTATTTAAGCTGTCTATCTCTTCCTGGTTAAGTCTTGGTGGATTCCATGATGTCAGGTATTCATCCATTTCTCTTAGGTTTTCAAATTTAGTAGAGTATAGGTTTTTGAAGTATTCCTGTAAGATTGTCTGTGGGCTGGAGAGATAGCCTAGCGGTTAAGAGCACCGACCGCTCTTGCAGAAGACCCGGGTTCGATTCCCAGCACCCACATGGCGGCAGAGAACCGTCTGAAACTCCAATTCCAGGAGAACTCCAGTTCCAGGGGAATCCGACGCCCTCTTCTGACCTCCGTGGCATTGCACGACACGGGTGCACAGACTTGCATGCAGACAGTACATTCATACACATACAGAAATAAATAAAATTAATAAAAAAAAGATTGTCTGAATCTTTTCACTATCTGTTGTGATGTTTCCCTTTTCATCTCTAAATTTGTTGATTTGGAGTTGCACTTTCTTTCTTTTAGTCAATTGGACTAGAGATCTATCTATCTTGTTTATACTTTCAAAGAACCAGCTCTTGGATTCATTGATTTTTTTTTTGTATAGTTCTTTTTGTTTCTATTTCATTTATTTCTGCTCTCACTTTTGTTATTTCTTCCTGTCTGCTGGTTTTAGAATTCATTTATTACTGCCTCTCAAGTGTTTTTATTTGCAATGTTAAGCCATTTTTGTGCTGTTTTCTGTTTTCTTAATGCAGGTACTTAAGGATACAAATTTCCTTCTCAGGACTGCTTTAAGGTGTCTCATAAGTTTTGCTCTGTTGTGTCATCCCTTTCATTTACTGCCAGGAGTGCTTTTTTTTATTTCTTTATTTCTCTATTGACACATTCATTATTTAGTAGTGTGTTGGTTAGTATCCATGTTTTCTTGTACCTGGTAGGGCTCTTTCTGGTGTTTATATTAAGCTTAATTACACTGTGATCTGATAAGATGCATGGAATTATTTCAATTTTTTTTATTTGCTGAGGTTTGCTCTGTGTCCCAGTTTGTGGTGGATTTAAGAAAATGTTCCATGGGGTGCTGAATAGAAAGTATATTCTTTGGTGTTCAGCTGAAATATTCAGTAGATGTCTGTTAGGTCCATTTGGTGTATCATATTGTTCAGTTCACATGTCTCCCTCTTTATTCTTTGTCCAGTTGACCTGTCCAATGGGCTCAGTGCAGTATGGAAGTGTCCCACCACTAGTGTGTTGAGATTTATCTGTGCCTTGAAGTCCCTTCAGGATTGTGTTTATGAAGTTTGGTGCATCAGTGTTTGTGCATATATATTTATGATTGTGAGTTCTTCATGGTTGATTGATCATTTGATAAGGATGTAGTGACCCCCTTCACCTCTTATGATTAGTTTTACTTTGAAATCTATTTTGTCTGATATTAAAATAACAACTCCTGCTTGATTTTGGTGCTATTTGCTTGAAATATTTTTTCCATCCGTTCACCTTCAGATGGTGTCTCTCCTTGAAGTTGAGCTGTGTTTCTTGTAGACAGCAGAAAGATCGATTCAGTTTATTAATCAATTCTCCCAAACTGTGTCTCTTGATTGGAGAGTTTAGAACATTGATATTTAGGGTTAATATTGAGAGATTTATATTGCTTCCCTTAAGGTTTTTTCTGTTTGCATTTTTGGTTTGTTTATATTTCTGTGTTTATACCTTCATTAATTACTCTCTCTTGCCACTTGGGTATAGCTGCTCCTTTACTCTGTCCTCTGAATTGCTTCAAGTATTTTCTGGAGGGTTGGATTTCTAGACATGTATTCTTTCATTTTGTTTATGTCATGGAAGACTTTCCTTTCTCCTTCACTTGTAATTGATATTTTTGCTGGGTAGAGTAACCTGGGTTGGCATCTGTAGTCATATAGTACTGGAAATTCTTTGGTCTAAGCTCTTCTGGCTTTCATTGTTTGCATCGAAAAGTCAGCTGTAATTCTTATGGGTTTTCCTTTCTATGTAACTTGTTGTTTTTCTCTTGTTGCTTTCAGTATTCTGGTTTGTTTTGAGCATCTAGAGTTTTGATTATGTTATGATGTGGGGAGTTTCTTTTCTGATTTTGTTAATTTGGTGTTCTATGTGCTTCTTGTATTTGTATGGGTGTATCTTTTTTCAATTTGGGGAAATTTTCTTCTATAATTCTGTTGACAATCTGGTTCATGCCATTTTCCTGAGTTTCTTCTCCTTCCTCTATACCTATTATGTGGAGGTTTGGTCTCTTCATGGTGTCCCACATTTCCTAATTATTCCACTCCTGTGGGTTTTTTTTTTTTTAATTTTTCATACTCTTTGCTTGACCTATTCAGTTCTTCCACATTATCATTGAGGGTTGATATTCTATTTTCTGCTTCATCCATTATGTTACCAAGGCTTTCTNTAGGGCTGATATTCTATTTTCTGCTTCATCCATTCTATTACAGAGGCTTTCTTCTGCCCTTTCCTGTTGACTGAATGAGTATTCAATTTTCTTTTTCATTTCAGCCAGAGATTCCTTTAGTATTTCCATTTCCTTTTGGAGTTGACCATTCTCCCCTTTTAGCTTTTGGTTTCCTTTTTTATTTCAGCCTGAGATTTTTTTCAGCATTTCCACTTCCTTCTGGATTTGGTCATTCTCTCCCTTTATGTCATTGATTTCTTTGAGTATATCTATGATTATTCTTTTAAAATTTGTGTCCTGAGTTACCTCCAAGGAGATCTCATTTTTGGAGTCCTCTATAAGACTGAGTTTGGTGGAGATTTCGTATTTGCTTTTCCCATGTTGTTGATTTTTCTTTGTTTGTTTGGCATGTGGCTTTGATTTGTTTTGCTTGTAATCTGATGTGAAATTCAATTGTTTCTTCCTTGTCATGTAGGCCTGTTCCTTTAGTTTGACTGGGGAGGGGTGATTTGGCCCCTGCACCAGCAACCCGGCTGCTGCCTCAGTGTCCCTGAAGACTCAAACTCCCAGCTATGTGGGCCATTTCTTATCCAGCCTGGCCTGCTACAGAAGCTCAGGTGCTTCTGGCTGTTGCCTCAGTGTCCCTGCAACGTGGATCTGCTCTTATCAGGCCTGCTGTGGAAGAAGGGAGGCAGCTGACTACCTCCTCAGTGTCCCTGAAAAACCAAGCTCCCAGCAGGGTTGGCCTCTGCTGCCTCAGTGTCCCCGAACACCCAAGCTCCCAGCCGGGTGGGCCCCTTCTTACTGGGCTTGCAAGGGAAGCAGCTGACTACCTCCTCAGTGTCTTTGAAGACACAAGCTCCCAGTGCAGTGGGCCTCTTCTTGCAACAGGCTGCTGCCTCATTGTCCCTGAAGACAAGCTCCCAGTGATGTGGGCCTGTTTTTATCTGGCCTGGCCTATGGTGGAAGCCATGGTGCACAGTTGGCTGCTGCCTCAGTGTCCCTGAAGACTGGAGATCCCAGGGGCATGGGTCTGTTCTTATCTCTGTTGCTCGTTTTATGGCATCTAAGAAACAGAAACAACTGATGAGTGGGTAATGAAAATGTGGTACATTAACACAATATAGTTCTCAGTAGTAAACAAAGCAGTAAGACAAAATCATGAAAATTTCAGGTAAATGGATGGAGCTACAAACTGTTATACTAAGAGAATTAACACAGGCTCAGAAAAACAAATGGCATATGTTCTCCCTCATTTGTGGATCCTAGCACCAAAGCCGTGTGTGTGTGTGTGTGTGTGTGTGTGTGTGTGTGTGTGATTTTATTATTTTATTTCATGTGGATGAGTGTATTGCCTGCATGTAGGTAAGTGCACCTATCTCATGCACTACTCATGGAGTTCAGAAGGCATCAGAATCCCTTAGAACTGGAGTTATAGGCTCTTGTTGGCTGCCAAATGGGTTCTGGGAATTGAACCCGGGTCCTCTGCAAGAGCAGCCAATGTTCTTAATGCTGAGCCATCTCTATAACCCATGAGTATACACCCTGATGTAACCTCAGGAGCCTGAAAAATGGAAAGGAACTAGGGAGGTAAAGGGAAAGAAGGAGCCTGAGAGAGAACAGTAGGAGATAGATGTTACTAGGGGGAAATGAGTAAAATGAATTTACCTAAACAGAAGGGGGAGAGGGAAGTTTATAAAAGGATCTATTGGTAGTAAAGTGCTAAAAAGAGCTCAAGAGTTGGGGTGGGGATGATAGAGGACAGGGATAACAGGGTATGGGTATTATCAAGTGAAATGTGGAAAATAGGGTACTTCAACTGGGAAGAAATGAGAGAGAGTTATACAAGAGAGAGAAGAAAAGTAAATATGTAGCTGGTATATAAAACAAGAGGGAAATGTATCACTTAAACACCATGTGGGAAAATTATATATACAATATCCCCATAGGAATCTATGCATATAGCTGAAGCCTACATATCAGAAGGCAATTTTGTGGAAAGAGGTATTTCCTTTAAGTGAGTTCCAGAGATGAAATATGAGATGTTAAGTTTTTGTTCCAAACACTTTACTACAGAGGCATCTCACTAACCTCAGATCAATGTCTTTAAGCACAATAGAGGGTATATATA
>VZQC01015662.1:66356-88137 GCA_009823505.1 Rhizomys pruinosus
TATATATATATATATATATATGAAATAATATAAGTTTTACTTTTATTGCTGGGATAATATTATATTATTCTACTCTTAACAATCAAACCTGGCCAACTGTCTAAACCAGCATAGTTATCCCCTTTCTCTTCTTTCATAATAGCTAAATAGTACTCCAATGAATATCTGTATTATTACTCTTTAATAAAAATTTACAAATTCTGACTAGTTCCTTTTGCTTGATTTTGTTTTACAGGTAATACTTGGGCATATATCCTTGAGTATAAATATCATTGTTTATTTTCTGTTTTACTATTGCTTTGGCAATGAATAGAGCTTTATAGATGAAATGATAGATCATTGCACAATATGTTTTAATTTTGATAAAACCTTGAAATTGTCTTCCAAAGAGTTTACACCAAATTATACTTTTTACAAACCAGTATGTATGAAAGCATTTTGGTACTGGTGCATTATTTTATTAGAAAACATTCCTTTTTTAAATCACAGATATATCAGTAAAGATGTTGCTTCTTTTAGGATATAATAAGTGTGTATGTATGTATACTATTTTAAATTTCCATAGTTATAACGTTATTTTTAATGTGTTGTTAATATGCTGTGTCTAAAACAAATGCTTTAAACCCCATGGTGACAAGCAAGTATCATGGGCTGTCATGCATTCTATGGACAGCTAGGCAACTGTTTGCCTTCATGTTGAGAACAGCATTCTGCCAGAATATGCACTGACAGACAACATTAGTCATCCAGTCTGTTCTACAGGATTGAATTGTTTGTTGAAATAAGCTATTAGGAGTAAAAAAGCAATGTGAAAGTAAGATATTTTTCTTGGGTTTGCTGATGAGAAACAAACATGGACCTTGTCAATGCAGCCAGTAAGCAATATGAGACCTGCTGCTTTCTTGTGCTCACAGGTGGCAGCAAAATCAATTAGCTTTTCCTACGTATGGCAAGTTAGTAATATTGACCCAGTTTATAAAGGTACATGATATTATATTTCCTTTGAAAAAAGGCATCTTTCATCCTGTATTGTCCATAGAAATTATCCTAACAAGCACAGTTCTCAATGACAAATTGCACTAAAGAAAATTCTTTTTTTTTTAATTTAATTTATTTTATTGATGCTTTGTGCATTTCGTACATCATTTTCCAATTCAGATCAGGCATTTTTCCCTTTCCCTTCCCCCCCAATCCCACCCCATCCCAGATCATGTATTCTGCCATAACTGTCTCGCATCTTTCTCTGTTTTTTTTTGCTTTTTGGTACCATTTGCTTGGAATATTTTTTCCATCCTTTCACTCTAAGGTGGTGTCTGTCCTTGAGGGTGAGATGGGTTTCAGGCATCATATAGATGGATTCTGTTTCCTAACCCATTCTCCCAGTCTATGTCTTTTGATTGGGGAGTTTAGACCATTAATTTTAAGGTTATTATTGAGAGATGTGTGTTGTTTCCTTTCAACTTATTTTTCATTTGCATTCTTGGTCTAGGTATTTATTTACTCTATTATGCTTTATGGTACTTTCTCTCTTGGGTTGCTTAAGGATAGTTGCTCCTTTCCTCTATTCTTTGAATTGCTTTTCTGAAGTGTTTTTTTTTTTTTTTTTTTTTTTTTCCAGGCAGGGGGGGCTTTGTTGTTCAATTCAGTTGGATCAAAATGAGTGTCCCAGTCTAATAATTGTTGTAGTTTCACCTTAACCCCAATCGCACAAGCCCTTACATTCTTACCACGCCCCCTCTTCCGCAGATTGTTCTCAAGGCTTAGAAAAGGGACACAGGATGGATGAAAACAAAACAGATCTACTTTTTTCTGGAGCTGTTGTTTTGGTTTCTAGTCAATTCTGGCTGTTTCTTTTCATGGGCTTGTCCACAGCTTGTCCAGGCAGAACCTTTCGATCCTACTAATGAGCACATGCAATAATATAATAGGTATTTAAACAACTATAATATATAGCCTTTCGATCCTACTAATGCAACACACGCAAGATTTCTTTAGTAGTCCATTCCACTTGTTATCATTTGATGATTATAATATTCTTCCTATCAGCACATTTATTTACCTGAGGAAGTGTGGAAAATTTCCTGAATGAAAATATGACCTGTCACATTATCAGAGCCTAGCAATACATACTGTTAATGCACAGGTGTATCATATTATTTGGTTGTTATGTATATTTTATTGAAAAGAATTAGATACTGCTGTATATATATTACAGGACAATATATAACTTTTGTTAAAGAAGATTTCATAAATAAGAATCTATTTCTATAATCTCTTTTTTTTTAAATTAAAAAAAAAACTTCTCACTTCCTTTAAGGTGTGTGCTGATTAAATTTATTCAAGCATTATATGAATCTCAGATTTTGGCTGATATATAATTGAATTTTTAAAAACATACAGCTATTTAGATGATGCATATTAATATTTGTAATTTAAAAGAGGAAGATAACATCTAATCTCATTTTTTTGGTCTCCAACATGAGCAATATTATTATTATTTATTTATTTTTATTTATTTATTTATTGTTATATGTATGAGTATGTCTGCATGCAATCGCGCACCCGTTGTCTTGCAATGCCGCGGAGCTCAGAGAGGGATCTCTGATTTCCCCTGGAACTGGAGTTCTCTGGACCGGAGTTCACAGACGGTTCTCAGTCACGCATGGTAGGTGCTGGGGATCGAACCCGTCGGTCCTCTGCAAAGAAGCACGGTCTTGCACGCTTAACCGCTTAGGCCATCCCTCCAGCCCTGCAAATTTTTATGATTATGGCATCAGATAGAGTGAAATAGTACTATTTTATTAAGTCTTCTGGAACCTTAGAAAAGGTAAGGGTGTTAAGAATCATGGAATTTTAACATATCATTCCCAAACATATGTGTCTATTGCAAAGTAACCTACCGTAACTATTAGTGCTGCTTAAAATACCTATTATAATCTAATTGCTTGTGCATTCATTAGTAAGGATTCGAAAGGTCCCCTGGACAAACTGTCAGCCCTGAAAGGGAACAAGCCAGAATTGACCAGAGTCCAAGTCACAGCTCCAGAGAGAGTGGAATGCTTTTACTTCTCATCCCGTGTGCCCCTTTTCTAAGCCTAGGGAACAACCTGCAGAAGAAGGGGCATGGTAGAATGTTAAAGGCTCCGATTGGGGAATGGTGAAACTACAGCGATGTAATCTGTACACTCATTTGATCACTTGATTGAACAAACAACATGCCACCCCCCACTGGATGTTGGGGCTATGGGGGTTTGGACACAACACCTAGATTGGTTTTGCACAAGGATGCTTGTACTCATGATTATCACTTAATAGCTAAAAAAGGAAAAAAAAAAAAACAGAGAAAAGATGCGAGACAGTTATGGCAGAATACGATTGATCTGGGATGGGGTGGGATTGGGGGGAAGGGAAGGAAAAATAACTGAGTCTAATTTGGAAAATGATGTACGAAAACACAAAGCATCAATAAAATAAATTAAATTAAAAAAAAAAGGAAATTTTCTTTTTAGTGCAATTTGTCATTGAGAACTGTGCTTGTTAGGATAATTTCTATGGACAATACAGGATGAAAGATGCCTTTTTTCAAAGGAAATATAATATCATGTACCTTTATAAACTGGGTCAATATTACTAACTTGCCATACGTAGGAAAAGCTAATTGATTTTGCTGCCACCTGTGAGCACAAGAAAGCAGCAGGTCTCATATTGCTTACTGGCTGCATTGACAAGGTCCATGTTTGTTTCTCATCAGCAAACCCAAGAAAAATATCTTACTTTCACATTGCTTTTTTACTCCTAATAGCTTATTTCAACAAACAATTCAATCCTGTAGAACAGACTGGATGACTAATGTTGTCTGTCAGTGCATATTCTGGCAGAATGCTGTTCTCAACATGAAGGCAAACAGTTGCCTAGCTGTCCATAGAATGCATGAACAGCCCATGAATACTGCTTTCACCATGGCGTTTAACCACGCATTTGTTTTATACACAAGCATATTAAACAACACATTAAAATAACGTTATAACTAGGAAATTTAAAATAGCCTATACATACATATCCACACTTATTATATCCTAAAGAAAGCAACATCTTTCTGAATATCTAGGATTTAAAAAAAGGAATGGTTTCTTAATTAAAATTAAATCACCAGTTACCAAAATGCTTTGCATTACGATACTGTTTGTAAAAAGTACTAATTTTGGATGTTAAACTCTTTGGAAGAAATTTCAAGGTTTTTATCCCAAAATTAAACATATTGTGCAATGATTATCATTTTCATCTATTAAAGCTCTATTTCATTGCCAAAGGCAATTAGTAAAACAGAAAATAAACAATGATATTTATACTCAAAGGATATATGCCCCAGTATACCTGTAAACAAAATCAAGCAAAAGAACCTTAGTCAGAATTTTGTAAATTTTTATTAAAGAGTAATAATACAGATATTCATTGGAGTACTATTTAGCTATTATGAAAGAAGAGAAAGGGGCTAACTTATCTGGTTTAGCACAGGTGGCCATTGATGTAAGAGTATAATAATATAATAGTATCCCAGCAATAAAAAAGTAAAACTTATATTATTTCATATATATATTATAATATATTATATATATATAATATTATATAGAAGAGAGGGGGAAAAGGAAAAAGGAGAAGAGAGAGAGCTAATTTCCATGTTGATATTGCAATATAAATTTATTTATATCTATAAAGGGCCATAGGAGATTAGAATGGGACCAAATAAAAATTGATGGTGATGGCATCAATAAGGATCATGTTTTACAAACATATATTTGGAACCAAGTATATATAAAGAAATATAATAACTACCTACATTCATACGTGCATGTCCTATGGTTAGGGAATTCCAGAGAGTTTTAACTCATTTCTTAAACTTTTCAGAATTATTGACCTTCATTTAGTTATTCATTTATTTATTTTAGTGGTCTGAGATACTGATCATCATGACTAAAATTTGTTTTAAACTAAAATTGTAGGAAAGATGTCTTCAATAAATATTTTTAGTACTTTGACATGATTGATACACAGTTTAAAATTTAATAAGTTTTTAGGCAAAATGACCCAGATCAGTGAAATCAGCAGACATTTCACAAATTCAGTTTTATTCAAAGGTCCCCTCTCCTAATCTCTTGTATCATTTACCAATGTGCTCAAAAGTAATCAAACATGTTGTTCAACATCCCATTTCATTCCTATTTCTCTTGTATGCCCTTTTACACAAACTGCTCAATGAGGCAATGAAATATTGACTGAAACCATTAAGAAGATAATAAGATACAATTTATATTTTTTTAATTTTTTTTATTTATTAATTTTTATTATTTCTGTATGTGTATGAATGTTCTGTCTGCATGCAGTGGTGCACCCGGCGTCTGCAACGCCCGGCGTGAGGTCAGAAGAGGGTCTCGGATTTCCCCTGGAGCTGGAGTTTTCCTTCCTTGGAATGGGAGTTTCGGACGGTTCTCAAGCCGCCATATGGGTGCTGGGATCGAACCCGTGTCCTCTGTTAAGACAGTCGGTGCTCTTAACCGCTAGGCCATCTCTCCAGCCGCATAGATTACAATTTTAATAAGGCATAACGAGAGACTAGATTGAGAGTAATCAGTCAATCAGTCATCTTAGACAAACAAGATTTGATTCTTCTTTGTAAACTGTAGGAAGAAATCTGGTAGTTGTGCTTTACAACTCAAAGGGATGGAATATGAGCTCTACTGATGGTTGGGGAGAACATGATTTGTATTAGTAAACAGAATATCACCACACAATAAAAATAGTTATCTTTCAATATTCATAAAAATCCTATACAATTTATATCGCAAAAATAATGCACTTTAATTTACAGCAGAAATAAAATTAATAAACACTAAAATGGCACACATGGAAAAGCTTTCTCTATCACAGTTTCTATATTATTAGTTGCTCACCACGTGTAGCAGAAAAGTTAGATAAAATTAGCATTCATCCATGGATAATTGTGGAGATATTTCAGCCTAGCTTTCATGATTTGGTATAGACAGATTTAGAAGAAAACAGAGTTAACATAGGAATGAAATGCCAGTGCATATACATACATCCATGTGTTGGAAAATTTCAAAATGGATCTGCCACTCCTCATAAGATCAATATTTGTGAAGGAGTTTCCCTGGGGAGATGCCATCTCTCATTTACTTGTACAAAGTGATTGGATATAGTTGAGTTAATATTAATATTAATACTGACAGTCAACTGCTATTGAAGACATTTATGTAGTGGAAACTCCATCTGAAGTAACTCATTTAATCATCACATCTCTACAAAATGGTGACCATAATTATCTCTAATTAATTGATATAGAAGTGGATCTTAGAGAAGCTATACAACTTGTGGAAAATGACAGGGTAATTTAACAGTTAAGGTATCAAACTGAGGCATATTGTCTCTTAAATCCCATGATTTTAATTGCTGAATACTTTATATTGCATCACCAGTGTGTACACCATTTGATGGACACTAAAAAATAAAGGTAACATTTAATAGTTTTATTGAAGCATCTTGAAAAATTTATAACACTGTTTATACACTGTGATTAATATTTGGGAAGATATGTTACTAATAGATGCTTCCGTTTATTATACACATTTTTATGTTAATTTTAATTACATTGTCCCAGAAAACAATCGATGAATATTTGAGTTTTCATAATAACCTTTTCATTTAAGCTAATTATTTTAGAAATCTATTAAAAGCTCATTTATCACAGAATTTTGGAAGCACATACCATGATTCTAGTCTCAATCTTATGATTTATTCCCTTGGATAAAACACTTGCTTCTTTGGACCAGATCTTACCTTCTACAGTTAATGTGGTTTGTATATCTGTTACATTACAGTTGTTTTTTGTTTTTGCCAGCTCTAACTTATATATTGGGTTGAGATCTCCATGGCTTCATTGTCTACATTGCATTTGCTCAGGAGATTGACGTTATGTGACTTCTTGAGGGATCATTTTGAATTAGGACAATTGGGATGACTAGAAGATTGATCAGATGAAGGGAAGATAGTGAGAGGGTGCGTGAGATTGCCTCTCCATCCTCCTTTGATATGGGGGCTAACGGAAATTTTGATTGGGAGGCTATATAGTCACTCAATCTCAAAATTGTTGTCACAATCAAATTCTGTGCCCCATTTAGGGATAAATGTGACTCTGTATATCTCTAGCCCCAATAAAATTTTGCCTGATGTTTTTTCTTGTGTTCCCATACTTTGGACCATATCCTTGGAATCAATTTTAAAATTATTCCTCCAGAATAACTCATTTAACTGATTAATTTTTTAAATGGACACTGATCATTATATATACTATAATTAATATATATATATATATATATATATATATATACCCTCTATTGTGCTTTAAAGACAGTTGATCTAGAGGTTAGTGAGATGCCTCTGTAGTAAAGTGTTTGGAACAAAAACTTAACATCCATATTTCACTCTCTGGAACTCACAAAGGAAATTACCTCCTTTCCACAAAAATTGCTTTCTGATATGTAGAGCTTCAGCTTATATGAATAGATTCCTATGAGGGTATTGTATATATAATTTTCCCACATGGTGTTTAAGTGATACATTTCCCTCTTGTTTTAGTATACCAGCTCATATTTATCTTTTCTTCTCTCTCTTGTATAACTCTCTCTCATTTCTTCCCAGTTGAAGTACCCTATTTTCCACATTTCACTTGATAATACCCATACCCTGTTATCCCTGTCCTCTATCATCCCCACCCCAACTCTTGAGCTCTTTTTAGCACTTTACTACCAATAGATCCTTTTATAAACTTCCCTCTCCCCCTTCTGTTTAGGTAAATTCATTTTACTCATTTCCCCCTAGTAAACAAGCTATCTCCTTACTGTTTCTCTCTTCAGGTCCTTCTTTTCCCTTACCTTCCCTAGTTCCTTTCCATTTTTCAGGCTCCTGAGTTACATCAGGCTGTTATACTCATGGTTATAGAGGATGGCAGCATTAAGACATTGGCTTGCTTTGCAGAGAGACACCGGGTTCAATTCCCAGAACCATTGGCAGCCAACAAGAGCCTATAACTCCAGTTCTAAGGGATTCTGATGCCTTCTTCAGACTCCATGAGTTAGTGCAGAGATAGGTGCAGTTTACCTACATGCAGGCAATACACTATCCACTGAATAAAATTAATAAAATCACACACAACACACACACACACACCACACACACACACACACGGCTTTGTTTGCTAGGATCCACAATATGAGGAAACATATGCCCATTGTTTTTCTAGCCTGGTTAGATCTCTTAGTATAACAGTTTGTAGCTCCATCCATTACCTGAAATTTTCATGATTTTGTCTTACTGCTTTGTTTACTACTGAGAACTATATTGTGTTAATGTACCACATTTCATTACCCAATCATCAGTTGTTTCTGTTTCTTAGATGCCATAAAACGAGCAACAGAGATAAGAACAGACCCATGCCCCTGGGATCTCCAGTCTTCAGGGACACTGAGGGAGCAGCACTGTGCACCATGGCTTCCACCATAGGCCAGGCCAGATAAAAACAGGCCCACATCACTGGGCTTGGTCTCAGGGACAATGAAAAGGCACACCTGTTCAAGAAGAGGCCCACTTGCACTGGGAGTCAGTGTGTCTTAAACACTGAGGAGTTAGCCAGCTGCTTCCCTTGCAAGCCCAGTAAGAAGGGGCCCACCCGGCTGGGAGCTTGGGTCTTCAGAGACACTAAGGCAGCAGAGGCCTACCCTGTGGGAGCTTGGTTTGTTTCAGGACACTGAGGAGTAGAGAGCTGCCTCCCTTCTTCCACAGCAGGCCTGATAAGAGCAGATCCACGTTGCAGGGACACTGAGGCAACAGCCAGAAGCACCTGAGCTTCTGCTGCAGGCCAGGCTGGATAAGAAATGGCCCACATAGCTGGGAGTTTGAGTCTTCACGGAAACTGAGGCAGCAGCCGGGTTGCTTGGGCAGGGGCCAAATTCCACCCCATCCCCAGTTCAAACAAAAGGAACAGGCCTACATCAAAGGAAGAAGCATTTGAATTTCACATCAGTATTACAAGCAAAACAAATCAAAGCCACATGCCAAAACAAACAAAGAAAATCAATCAACATGGGAAAAGCAAATACGAAATCTCCACCAAACTCAGTCTTATAGAGGACTCCAAAAATGAGATATCTCCTGCGATGTAACTCAGGACACAAATTTTAAAAGAATAATCATAGATATACTCAAAAGAAATAAAGGAATAAAAAATTAAAAAAAAAAAAAAAAAAAACTCCAGAAGGAAGTGGAAATGCTGAAAAAAAATCTCAGGCTTGAAATAAAAAGGAAACCAAAAGCTAAAAGGGGAGAATTGTCAATCCAAAAGGAAATGGTAATACTAAAGGAATCTCTGGCTGAAATGAAAAAAGAAAAAAAAAAAAAAAAAAGAAAAATCGAACAACTCATCCAGTCAACAGGAAAGGGCAAGAGAAAGCCTGAGCAACAGAATGAATGAAGCAGGAAAATAGAATATCAACCCTCAATGATAATGTGGAAGAACTGAATAGGTCAAGCAAAGAGTATGAAAATTTAAAAAAAAAAAAACCCACAGGAGTGGAAAAAATAGGAAATGTAGGATACCCATGAAGAGACCAAACCTCCACATCATGTATATAGAGGAAGGAGAAGAAATCCAGGAAATGGCCATTTGACCAGATCTTCCAACAGAATTATAGAAGAAAATTTCCCCAAATTGAAAAAGATACAACCCATACAAATACAAGAAGCACATAGCAAACACCAATTAACAAAATCAGAAGAAACTCCCCACATCATAACATAATCAAAAACTCTAGATGCTCAAAACAAACCAAAATACTGAACAGCAACAAGAAGAAAAACAACAAGTTACAATGAAAGGAAAACCCAAAAATTTACAGCTGACTTTCGATGCAATCAATGAAAGCCCAAAGAGCTTATTTTTTTTTTTTTTTGGACCAAAGAATTTCCAAGTAATATACTACCAGATGCCAAACCTGGTTACTCTACCCAGCAAAATATCAATTACAAAGTAAGAGAAAAGGAAAGTCATTTCTTGACAATAAACAAAATGAAAAGAATACATGTCTAGAAATCCAAACCCTCCAGAAAATACTTGAAGCAAATTCAGAGGACAGAGTAAAGGAGCAGCTATACCCAAGTGGCAAGAGAGAGTCATTAATGAAGGTATAAACACAGAAATATAAAACAAACCAAAAATGCAAACAGAAAAAACCTTAAGGGAAGCAATATAAATCTCTCAATATTAACCCTAAATATCACTTTTCTAAACTCTCCAATCAAGAGACACAGGCCTGGGATAATGGATTAACTAAACTGAAATCGATCTTTCTGGGTCACAAGAAAACACAGTCAACTCAAGCAGAGACACCATCTGAAGGTGAACGGATGGAAAAATATTCAAGCAAATAGGCACCCCAAATCAAGCAGGAGTTGTATTTTAATATCAGACAAAATAGATTTCAAAGATAAAGTAATCAGAAGAGGCGAAGGGGGTCACTACATCCCTTATCAAATTGATCAACTCAACCAAGAAGATAATCCAATCATAAATATATATGCACAAACACTGATGCACCAAACACCGGTGCAAAAAACTTTATAAAAACAATTCCACAGGACTTCAAGGCACAGATAAATCTCAACACACTAGTGGTGAACGGGGGCCAACACTCCATACTGCACTGGAGGCCCATTGACAGGTCAACTGGGACAAAGAATAAACAGAAAAAAAAAAAAAAAAAAAAAAAAAAAAAATACACCAAATGGACCTAAACAGACATCTACTGAATATTTCAAGTGAACACCAGAGAATGTACTTTGTATTCAGCACCCCATGGAAGATTCTCCAGAATCAACCACAAACTGGGACACAGAGCAAAACCTCAGCAAATAAAAAAAATTGAAAAAATTTCCATTGCATCTTATCAGGATCACAGTGTAATTAAGCTAATCATAAACACCAAAAGAGCCCTAACCAGGTACAAGAAAACATGGATACTAACCAACACACTACTAAATAATGAATGTGTCAAAGAAAATAAAGAAATAAAAAAAAGCACTCCTGGCAGTAAATGAAAGGGATGACACAACAGAGCAAAACTTATGAGACACCTTAAAGCAGTCCTGAGAAGGAAATTTGTATCCTTAAGTACCTGCATTAAGAAAACAGAAAAAGCACAAATGGCTTAACATTGCAAATAAAACACTTGAGAGGCAGTAATAAATGAATTCTAAAACCAGCAGACAGGAAGAAATAACAAAACGGAGAGCAGAAATAAATGAAATAGAAACAAAAAAAGAAACTAACAAAAAAAAAATCAATGAATCCAAGAGCTGGTTCTTTGAAAGTAATAAACAAGATAGATAGATCTCTAGTCCAATTGACTAAAAGAAAGAAAGTGCAACTCCAAATCAACAAATTATAGAGATGAAAAGGGAAAAACATCACAACAGATTAGGAAAAGATTCAGACAATCTTTTTTTTATTAATTTTATTTATTTCTGTATGTGTATGAATGTACTGGTCTGCATGCAATCTGTGCACCCGTGTCGTGCAATTCGCAGAGGTCAGAAGAGGGCGTCGGGAATTTCCCTGGAACTGTAGTTCTTCCTGGAATTGGAGTTTCAGGGACGGTTCCTGCCGCCATGTGGGTGCTGGGAATCGAACCCGGGTGTCTTTCTTGCAAGAGCGGTCGGTGCTCTTAACCGCTGGCTATCTCTCTCTCCAGCCCACAGACAATCTTACAGGAATACTTCAAAACCTATACTCTACTAAATTGAAAACCTAAGAGAAATGGAATGAATACCTGGGACATCATGGAATCCACCAAGACTTAACCAGGAAGAGGTTAACAGCTTAAAAAGACCCATAATAAAGGAGGAAATTTGAACTGTAATAAAACTTCCCAACTAAATAAAGCCCAGGTAGAGATGGATTCAACACAGAATTTCTGTAAGACATTTAAGGAAGACCTAAAGCCACTACTATTCAAATTATTAAAGAGGATAGAAACAGAAGAAAATCTCCCAAAATTCCTTCGTATTGGAATCCAAAAATTACTTTATTACCAAAACCAGGCAAAAAGATACAAGCAAGAAAAGAAAACTATAGACCTTTCTCACTAATGAACACAGATGGCAAAAATTGCAACAAAATAACTTGCAAAGCACATACAGGCACAAATAAAAAGTTCATCCATCAGGACCAAGCTGGATTCATTCCATAGATGCCAGGGATCTTTTCCAACACCATATGTAAATCAATAACATCATAAAAAGGCGCCGAGAACGGTCTGAAACTCAATGTCCAGGAGAACTCAGTTCCAGGGAAATTCTGACACCCTTTGACCTCCGCAGGCATTGCACGACACGGGTGCACAAACTTTGCATGCAAGACAGTACATTCATAACACATACGGAAATTAAATAAAACAATGAAAAAATTAAAAAAAAAACATTAAAAAATGATTTTTCAATAGTACATAAACGACTGGAAAGACAAAAACCATACTGTCATCTCAATAGTTGAGGAAAAGGTCTTTGACAAAATCAGCATGCTTCATGTTTAAAAGTCCTGGACAGAATTGGACTGGAAGGAACATTCCTCAACACAACTAAAGCCATATACATAACCACAGACAGCATTATCCCGAAGGGCAACTAGAGGCGTTCCCCATTTAATTCAGAAACCTGCACATTGTCACTATAACCACCTCCTTTTTCAAGTATAGTGCTTGAATGCTTTTCAAGAGTATTTACGAAAAAGGAAGTACAGAGGAGTTACTACTTGGAAAAGAAGAGTCAAACTATCCCTGTTTTGCAGATGACATGATATTTGCCTAAGGGATGCCAAAAACACCAACAGAAAAAGTTCTAGCAAACCACCAACAGTTTTAGTAATGTGGTGGGATACAAAACTAACAGAAAAATTCATAGCCTTTCTTTTTTGGCCAAATTTGTCTTTATTTCTTTTTACCAGAAATTAAAACAATATAAAATGATAACAAAACAAAGCAAGAACAAAAAGGGGGTTCCATTGCTATTCTGGTGAAAAAAAGGATCAATCTGTGGGGCTTGGTATGTAATTCTATTTCACCCTCTGTGTTCTTTTCTTTCTTCTTTTCCTGTCTTTCAGGTACCAGAAGGATATGTGTTGACTGGCTAGTCCAGGAAGCCTTGAGCTCTCAGCTGAGAGAGTCTGGTTAATTTGAGGGTCTCATCCCTAAATGCCTAATCAATTTCTTTAGGCCTAGATTTTTCTTAGGAATATGTCTAAACTGAACTGATAGAAATGATGTCTGAAATACACAAAACATCAATTAAAAGAATAAAAAGTAAAAAATAAATAAAATTAAAAGGGGGGAAAAAAACCTTTGTAGCCTTTCTTTATGCCAATACAAGCTATTGGAGAAGGAACACAAGGAGAATTTCCCACTAACAATCGCCTCTAAAAAATAAATTATCTAGGAAAAACCTGACCAATACACCAACAATGTCTGCAATGGTTAAAGAGAAAATGTGGTACATTACACAATGGAATTCTATGCAGCCAGTAAAGAAACAGGACATCATGAACTGTGCAGGTAAATGATGGGCTAGAAGCCATTATGGTTAAGTGAAGTAAAACGATCCCCAGAAAAGCAAATAGGAATGGTATCCCTCATTTGTGGNTGGTGGGACCCATGAGCTGTGTGGGTTTGGGCACAACTGCTTGCAAATTGGTTTTACATGAAGGATGCTTGTACTCACAAATTATCACTTATTGTTAAAAAAATGAAAACAAAACAAAACAAAAAAAACAGAGAAAGATGCAGAAAACTTATGGCAGAATGCATGATCTGGGATGGGTAGGGGTGGGGTGGGGGGAAGGGAAGGGGATATATGTCTGAACTGAATTGGAAAATGATGTATGAAATATACAAAACATCAATAAAAAATAAATAAAAAAAAAGAAATCTTCAAGTGTTCCATCCTAGCTAAAGGCCTGGAAATGACAATAGATATAGGCATATGTTCTTAACTGAATGAAGAAAACTCAAAAGTGATTTGTTTGTGTCTTGGTGAGAGATCCAATATGTTTTTGTAATATGTTGAATGGATATGAAAAATTCCTGTCTTATAGCAAGTAAAATCACTACTTATAGCACACAGGACCTATACTTGGTATGACAGGGATAGAGTTTCTACTCACAAAATCCATTTCTCTATCTTCCTATCTATACAGCCTCTTTACGTTTCTCAGGCTCGATTACAGTAAAGGATGTTGATATTTATGAAGCTATGGTCATTGTAATGAGGGTAGATGTGACATATGCAATTCCAGGCTTGGCATATCATGATCTCCTCCAAATCTCCCACTTTCTCTGAAGTTGTTAAAGGGCAATCTGCACTGCTTGATGAAGGATATAGAGCCTTTAGCAAACAGGGATTTTTTTAAATCACTATTCCAAAAATTCTCTGTTCCTTTAACTTTTAACTTTAAAAGGACATTAAAACCATTTGACTTGTCTATTTATTTATTATAATAGTATAATCTTAGTGAACAAAGTGGTTAGTAAGTGGTAGCTGTCATCACTACAAACTCCTATTCTAATGCTAAGATTTTCTTACTCACAATATATTTGAAATACAAAGGAATAGGATGGCAAAGGGACCAAAATTTAAAAAAAGAGTTGGTAGTAAAAGTAAAACATGATGTGGGCTGAATGGCATGCCAACCTATTCTCCACGATAGGATTGGAGTTCAGGGAAACAAAAGCTCATTAGAGAATTATGATGCAGTGAACCAACTGCCTCTGAAAAGGTACATCATGCTATTACCAAATACATTTTGAGAATTCCACAACTCCCCCATGCAAAGGAAACTGGATATACACTCTCCAAAAATATATCGTATGTGATACATCAAGTTCGAGCATACGACCTCGTCTTTTCTTCACAATTTATAGTCAGATTTTTGTGAAATTCGATTTTATGTTTTCTTTGTTCAGAATGAGCAATGTACTCAAATCTGGCTAGGTTTGGTCATGAAAGAATCTGGAACCTCAGTCATCAAAGCAAGATCTCTTTCTGTGTTGAGGTAACTAATTTCAACTCATGTATAGTTTGTAAAGTTCTTTGGATACAAAAGCCCATGTAGTTTTCAGATATTCTTTAATTATTAGACAGAGATGGAAGAAAAAAACAGCTTTAAGCTTCTAACAATATGAGCAATGTATGCTAATAAAAATGGCAGTGAACCATGCAAACCCTCTGGTATAAGCATTATAGCAAAATTTCAGATTTTGTTTATCTTTCCTGCAGTCTTATTCTTATTTAGACATGGACTGTCTCCCTTAAGTTGGTATACAATGTTCAGATGCTCATGGACTGAGGCTTCTTTAAAATTTTAGAGAAAATGCCCACTGCTTTCAGACCCTTGAAGTGAACATTTCAAATCCTCATGATAATGATGTATGTAACAGAATTACTGCATAAATGCACTTGTGAGATGAAAGGTTTCAAGAGAAAAATCTAAGAATTTCAGGACTTAGTGATAGACTCTCAGTTCTGCAGTTCCAAATGGGGTACAATAAGATCAGACTTCTGAGGATCTAGACTACAGGAATGAAAAAGAAAAAATTTAAAAGCCCCAAGCAATAGACTGACAGAATGAGTAATAACAAAATAACTGAATGTACTCTGTGATTATCAAATTCTGTAGTTAATATGAATACCACCATCACCAAACAGGGTCAAAAGTTTAAAAAGAACATTACAGAAAATTAGACACCAGAGAAAGTTATAGCTAACTAGGTCAGAAGTGTTCAGAGTGACAAAAATCAAAATGTGTATAGAAGGGCAAGAAAATGTCACCAGCCTCTAAAAATCAAAGGATGACTCCATAAAATTTGATTATTATAAAAGATGGGATTGTTGGAAATAAGCAAGAAAATTATTCTTGACATTTAAAAGGGAAAAATAAAGATAACTTACCTGCTGTAGAGTTTTCCACAAAATTATATCCTTAATAAATTAAAGTCATTTCTGGGCCACCACTTAAGACTGCTGGGTTGGAGAAGGATGCCATCTGTCAGTATTTCATCCCCTTGATTTTCTCTTACTTGACATCTAGCTTCCTCCTATGAAATTTCTACATAGTGTTATTTGAAAATATACTTGTAATCTGTTGATATGTATTTCTTAAAGTTTAGAATGAAGAATACTTCATCATTTCTATATATTTAAATGCTTTTTTGATTCCTTGATTTTATAGCTAATTGATTTAGATGTATTAACTAAATATTATATCTCAGTTACTTAACACAATCTATATGAAGAATTGCATTGGCTTAACATGAAAGAGCCCTGCTTTTCAACAACCTGCACATTTGACTCATGAAATAAACAAGCATGGAAGAGTTTGAAGGGAAAATACAGAAGCAAACAAAAATATGAAATGTTCTTTGGTTTATGAAGCTTAACCTGGTATCCGTTATCAGGTGAATGAGACTTCTGAGGTTTATAGGGGCCCAATAAATAGCACTTTTATTTAGTACCTTAATTTCTTCTAAAGGTTATTTTGGAACTTGTAAATTTAAAATCTCAAAAAGTTCTTAAATTGAACCTCAGTATTAGTCAGCTTACGTCCCTCATGCCACACTTCTAGCTTGCTATGGACTAGAGGTTATCTGGATGGCAGAAGAGATTAATGCATCCACTTTGTAACACACTCATATACCAAAGGAGAATAGAAGCTGAGGGGGCTCTCCCCACTTCATCACTTCCAAATTTACGACTTAAAATACCCATTAGGACCCTGGATAGTGCATCATTCAGGATATTGATATGGAATATAATTCCTTTATAGAGTATGGACAGGAATCACCTATGGATACTGTGTTCTAACATGTGAAAAGTACTGAGAGACAGAATAGCAAATATATAGACAGACTAACAGTTGGAAGCCCATACCAGCCTGAGGCCAATAAAAAATAATATCAATACCAAAGTATTGGAAGTTGGAAAAATAGTGAGTTAAAGGTTTTCTTTCTTGCTGCCTCAGTTACACATTACTTACACTTTGGAATACTTGTTGAAGTACATCGGATAAAACACATAGAAATTGGGAAATAGAAGATTCTAAAAGATGGTTATTTGTATCAGCTTCCTATGCTGATATATGCAGGAGAGGGGTATCTGGGGATGGGGGAGATAAAATTTAGCACAAAAGGAATTTACTCAAGAAGACAAAAATATCCAAGAGATTTAAAATGGCACATTTGGTCAGTTTCAGTTCTGTGAACTAGTTCTTAGAGTATGTGGCTTAAGTATCTTCAGTGTATCCCTCTCCCACAGACAAGCTTAGCTCAAACTGAATCAGTCAGTCATTATCTTTATGAATATCACTATGTCAATGTGGAAAATGCTGTCATTTTCCATAGTAAAAAAATAGCATTCTTTTTACTCCAACTATCATGTTTCCTTTTTGCCTGCCTTTGGATTATATCACAGGTTCTTAATATGCACTGATAATAATTTCATTACTATATCTTTTTGATTTCTGCACAATAAATTTTAACACTTAAAATAATATTTTTGCATGATATGATAGTTTACCTAAGGGATGCTACTCCACCAGAAAACTTCTAGAAATGATTAAGAGTTTTAGTAAAGTGGCGGGGCACAAAAAATAAACCTAGAAAATCTTTCTTTACACCAACAATAAACAAGTGGAGAAGGAATATAAGAAGACCTTCCCACTCACAATAGCCTCAAAAAGTGTAAGATACCTGGGAACAAACCGAATCAAAGATACGGAAGACCTCTACAACAAAAATTTTAAACCCCTAAAGAAGGAGATTGAAAATGATGTCAAAAGATGGAAAGACTTCCCATGCGCATGGATTGGGGAAAATGAATATAAAAATGAATATAAAAAAATGCCCATTTTACCCAAATTGATATACAGATTCAACACAACCAATCAAATCACCATATTCTTAGTGGCTATAAATTAGGTCCAATCTCAGCTACTAAAGTGCCCCTAGATTCTTTTCCATGGCTTTCCATTCATTTTCAAGCCATCAACAATGTTCCATATCTTTGCATTTGCCTAATCTCTGACTTCTTTACTCTGAGCTCTATACCCACAGTGAAATGGCTCATGTGACTAAATCAGATCAATTTTAATATCCCTATTTTAAGACCAACTAACATGAGATTTTCCGTATATTTGCAAACTCCTTTTGTCATAGTATATGACATAATTGATACAATGATCTATAAAATTTACCATTTTCTCTCATACAGAAAGGGAAATTATTCACGTTATGTGCATGAAATGGTAAAGATTAGGGAAAACTGCCAGGCATGGTCGTGCACACCTTTAGTCCCAGCACTCGGGAGGCAGAGGCAGGTGGATCTCTGTGAGTTCAAGGCCAGCCTGGTCTACAGAGCGAGCTCCAGGCCAGCTGGGACTAAAGGGAGACCCTGTATCAAGAAGACAAAAAAAAAAAAAAAAGATTAGAGAAAACTTAGAATTCTGGGATCATGCTTGAAGACAAGAAAAACATTCTTATTGATGTAACTCAAATTCCTTTCTTGAGCCAGAATTTCTAAATGATTCAGACCTCAGGAAAAAAGCATATTATTTCATTATCATTTTAAATGTATTTTCTTTTTGTCACAAATTTATTAATCTTATATTCTTATATCTTTTGAACTAATTTAAAACCTTAACTGTTTCTAATTTTTCATCTATACACCTCTAAGCACATTCATCACTTCAGGTTTCTTCTCTGTCTTGTTTTATACTTCCCTCATACATGAGGATATGGTATAGTATATGTTTAATACAATATATTTTCAAAACTTCTTGAAAATATGACAAACGCTCTATTATTTGTATAAGTTCTTTAGGTATAGCATGATAAAATCAAATTTAATCTGCAAACATATTTTTGTCAAGTAAATGAAACTGTTTATGAGATATGGTAGTTGTGACAGAGTGAAAAACTTGATAAAGGGTAATGTGAGAAATAATGAAATTCAAACATTGGCTTTTGTGGTACCACAAACTTGCCACATGATACTGCAATGTGTAAAAACTTAATTTTAGTTCATGCTTCATCAACTTAGGTAGATTTCATGAGTTCGTAGTCATAATGCTTTTCGTTGGCTGTGAGGATAAAAGAAATAAATTATGAATAGTTCCATTGAACTCTTATTTATATTTTAACTAGAAATAATCTCTTGAAAAAAATCACTTAAAGTAACAAATTGTAGTTAAAGTTAATCTAAGAATATTTTATTTTCATGCCTCAATTGCTAGATGTATATAATTGGCTTCTTGGAATCTCTAACTTAGAGGTCAGAGACAAAAAGAAAGAAAATTTCTCTCTAATGCATCATATAATTCCAATTGCATTTGAATAATATTTTGTGATTGTTTTTTGGAACACAGGTTCCTGTACCACCAACTGTCTGGAAACTCACTGTGTAGACCAGACCAGCCTCTATTTCACAGATATGGTTGCCTCTGCCTCCTACATGCTGAGAGTAATGGGGTGTGCCACCATACTTAGGTGAGTACAGTTTCTTAATAATTTTATTTATGGGGCTGGAGAGATAACCTAGCAGTTAAGAGCACCGACGCTCTTGCAGGGGACCCGGGGTCGATCCCCAGCACCCACATGGTGACTAAGAACCGTCTGTAACTCCAATTCCAGGAGAACTCCAGTTCCAGTGGAATCCGAGACCCTCTTCTGACCTCCGCGGCATTGCACGACACGGGTGCACAGACCTGCATACAGACAATGCATTCATACACAAAGTAAAAAAATATAATTTTATTTATAAGTCTACAGCATAACTGCCCCTCTGAAGACATGTAAAATACTGCTGTGCTCTTTTGGCAGAAATTGTTGTTATTCTATAAGACTCACACTCATGCTTTGAGGTACTCCATTGACAAGGCATTCATACAAACAATTTTTTAAAATATTTTCTAGTCTACTTTGACTAGATTAGCCTTTGCTGTAGAATATAGGGTTTCAAATTTAAATCAATCCTCTTTGTATTTTCTAATTTATATTAAACTTTTAAACAACACAACCAAAATAAGTTCATGTAAAATATGCAGCATAGAAGTGTGCCAGAATTTGTGCTTCAGAGATTGTATATGGAATAAATTGCTGAATAAATACAATATGATATTTTGAAAAAAAGGTATGACATGGTTGTGGTTTGATGGAGAATGCCCACCCCCCATAGGCTCTAAGTATTATAACATTTTGTCCCCATTTGGTGACGCTGTTTTGGGAGATCTTAGAAAGAGTGGGCATGCTGGAGGAACTCATCACTGGGGGGAGGCTTTGAGAGTTCAAAAAGCCTTGCTAATCTCCAGTCATTCTTTCTCTGCTTCCTGTGGCCCTTTGAAGATAGGAACCTCTGATTTCTGCTTCTGCTTGAGCACCTCCTACACCAAGCCTCCCCTCCATAATTGACTCTAATTCCTCTGGAACCATCTACTGTAAATTCAAATTGAGTCTTCCATTTATTTATTTATTTATTTATTTATTTATTTATTTATTTATTTATTTTGAGACAGGGTTTCCCTTTAGTCCCAGCTGGTGTGGAGTTCACTATGCAGAGCAGGCAGGCTTTGAACTCGCCGAGATCCATTTTCCTCTGCCTCCCAAGTGCTAGGATTAAAGGCGTGTGCCATCACTCCCAGCACAGGGTCTTTCTTTTATAAGTTCCCTTGTTAGTGTTCGTTCTAACACAGCAACAGAAAAGTGACTAATACAATGGTGTTTCTAATAAAAACTAAATGATAATAGGAAATATACTCATAGAGTCACTAACCTAAGTCATTTCTTCAAATACAATCCAGATTAGAATTAACCAAAAACTATTACTAGTGATAAAGTGTTTTGACCTATGAGACATAAACCTATCCACTTCCCAGTCTACACTGATTGAATCTGTGCTTTGCAATGAAAGGGCACAGGTACTTAACATCTTCCTCACCATTAGGGATTGACCATTACCAGTGGGGTTATTGCTCATTGATATGGAAGTGGATAAAACTGTAATGCATATTCTTCTGTGTAACTCTGTATGGCATTTGTTCCACATGTAAACTTTTAATTGACCCATGGCTATCTGAAATGATTGATCAAATGAGTAAGTTTAACAATGCATAATGCATGGCCTTCTTTCCGAAGTTAATTGTAGATCCTTTACAGATGGACTGAAATGGTGAATTGGAAACGGGGGATGGGTGGGAGAGGGACACGGGTGTATATTCTATTAAGGTATATTTAATTGACGTGAGCTCAGCAAGTACCCAGTTTCGCCTAGACACTGTCTACAGGACACATGTTGTTTTAGGACTTAGTAAAAGTAAAAGTAAACATGTGTATATTAAACAACATTGGTTTACAGAATCTGATAAAAATGGTAATGCATCTGAATTAAATGGAGATATAATTCGCTGTTGCCCACATTTGCTTTACATAAAATCTGTAGAGCAAGAACTTTGGGATTGACACATACAAATGTTCTCTATAATTTCTCTGTTGTACAGTATCACCTTGTAGCATTCTCTTTAAGATGATTTAACGTAAAAATTAAGTTTGCTTCCCAAGTTAATCATATATAGTCACCCAAAACAACATGGGTGAATTTGATGAAATCTGTGCCTTGACTC
>VZQC01015662.1:89743-112243 GCA_009823505.1 Rhizomys pruinosus
GAATTGGAAAAAATGTATGAAATGCACAAAGAATCAATAAAAACTAATTTAAAAAAAAACCATGTTATGTTAATGTAAAAAAAAAAAAAACAGAGGGATAAAAAGGAAAAACTAATGCTAATCAATAAGCTACTTGCTACCCATGGATAACTAAGAAACAGTAATTAAAGTTATATTAAAGCATAGAGAAAATCTGCAACTATTGTGATGACAGGCAACTGTTAACTTTCATTACAGGCAAAGGCAATCACATACACATACACACACAAAGTGAAAAAGAAAAGGAACTTTCTTTGGATCTATAGGGTAGCATAAGTGAATAGTTATGTGTGCATGTACAGAAATGAGTGTACATGTATACAGATAAACATACTAAATAAAACTTAAAATTCATTCCATGGCAGACTGCTGTTCTCAGACCCTAACTCAAATTTCAGTAAATACTTAAGTCTTCCTAAAGGAATTAAAACAGCATTGCAGAAATTGAGTCCTTGGTTCTCCACTCCTCTAAGCAGACCTGAGTACACTTAAAAAGGAATAATGTTTAGGAATTCACATTTTCCTCCATTAATTTTATATTACTCTAAAATATGGATACATACTCTTCACCCATATGCAGTAACTACAGAGTCTGAGAATAATTGGTGGGTGGATTCTAGAGCCTGTTGAGAGATTCACATTATAACCACATAGTTGTATTCAGAGAAAGATGCAAGACAGTTATGGCAGAATGCATGGTCTGGGGTAGGGTGGGGGGAAGGGAAAGGGGAATATGCCTGGACTGAATTGAAAAAATGATGTATGAAATACACAAAACATCAATAAAAAATGGAGATTAAAAAAATGAACAACGTAACTTCATGTGAGCAAATTCCTAGAAACTTGGAAAACTGTTTTTCTTTTAGTCATCCGCCACTGAAGGCTCTTACTATTTTTCTGTCCCCTCTTACACAATGGTCTCTGAGCCCTGGGTGGGTGAGGTTTAATATATTAGTATGATCCAGAGACACACACTCTGCTTATTCTCTACACTTTGGTAGTTTGGCACCTTCTGAGTTAATACTCCATTGCATGCTGAAGTTCTGTTGGTAAGAGTTTGAGATATGCTTTACTATGTGTCTACCCCATGTTCCACTATGTTCCATGAGCCTTAAGTGTAGGGATTTCATAGTAGATGTATAACTTAGTGCTGCGTATCTGACAGACACTTGTACTCTGTTTTCGACCAATTGTGAAACTCCATAATAGTCTCTATCTAGTTCAAAAAGAAACTTCTTTGATGAGTAGTGACAGGTATACCATCTATAAAACCAAGGATACATATATAGCAAACAGTAAGATATTTCATTTGTTGAGGGGTTCTAAATATGATTACGATGTATGAACTGCACAAAAATTCAATAAAAGTATATACTTTTTTAAATTTTTTTTATTAATTTTATTTATTTCTGTATGTGTATGAATGTACTGTCTTCATGCAAGTTTGTGCACCCGTGTCGTACAATGCCGCGGAGGTCAGAAGACGGTCTCGGATTCCCCTGGAACTGGAGTTCTCCTGGAATTGGAGTTTCAGACAGTTCTCGGCCGCCATGTGGGTGCTGGGGATCGAACCCGGGTCCTCTGTAAGAGCGGTCGGCGCTCTTAACCGCTAGGCCATCTCTCCAGCCCAAAACTATATACTTTTAAAAAGAGAACAATGTAGGTATTCAGACAATGAAAATGCAACTCTTAGAAGAAAACCTGCCTAGGTTGAAAATTACATCTCTGTTATCTAAATTTCGGGTACATTTTCTCCAGTTCACCCTAAATCCCACCAATCTCATACATGTACAANACAATGCCGCGGAGGTCAGAAGAGGGTCTCGGATTCCCCTGGAACTGGAGTTCTCCTGGAATTGGAGTTTCAGACAGTTCTCGGCCGCCATGTGGGTGCTGGGGATCGAACCCGGGTCCTCTGTAAGAGCGGTCGGCGCTCTTAACCGCTAGGCCATCTCTCCAGCCCAAAACTATATACTTTTAAAAAGAGAACAATGTAGGTATTCAGACAATGAAAATGCAACTCTTAGAAGAAAACCTGCCTAGGTTGAAAATTACATCTCTGTTATCTAAATTTCGGGTACATTTTCTCCAGTTCACCCTAAATCCCACCAATCTCATACATGTACAACTAAGTTTCTTATATTATTAATATATGTCCAGCCATAAAAGCATTTTGTTATTTCCTGGAATAAATGAAAGACTCATTTTCTGGTTACATGTGCTACTGGCTATTTGTTTTGAAAAATTCCAGGCCTATGGCTCTGAATCTACAAAAAACATTGCGTTAATTTCAAACCTGTCCTTTTTTATTTATGAATTGTGAGCTTTGACCCAAATTTCAAAATTGCAAGTCTCAGCTTCTGTGATTATAAAATGAAGATGGAGATAGTACTAATATAATGCTGATGAATGTTGTGAGAATTAGTGACTATATAGGATGCTTTTTTGATCATAGTAAGCAATATGTAAGTCTTTGCTATACTTTCTTTTAAGTAACTGATTAGCATACTCTCGAACTGAACTAAAAAGAAGTGATATAGAAGGATAGGGAAAAGAAAAGAGATTAAGTATAAATGTGATTAATTATAGGTGAGCCAAAAATGAATGCCAGAGCCAATGAATGTGGAGTAAGACAAGTGTTTGACTAAATGAAGATATTAAATCTTCTTTCAGATTCATTGCATCTTTTATTATAAGATGTTAAGTGGTACCAATTCTCCCACTGAAGGCAGATTTTTATTCTCTTCATTGTCAGTATAAATGACTTTCACTCATCTGAATGCACTCATGAGATCTATCTGACAGTTTCATCTTCTGAAGAAATTGTTTTTTATTACACATGCTTTTATCATATACGTTTTCTTGCTATTAGAAATCAAGACATGCCCCCAAACAATCTAATTTTGAGTTTTATTTTAATGGAGGTTTTAATGTCAATAATTTTAAGGAATACAGAGAAGTTTAGAAAGCTATTTCAAAATGAATGAGAAAATATTCATTCATGCTAGCAATATATCAATTTTCTTTCTTTGATACATACATGGAAAAAGTTTGAATAGCACAGACTAGTGATTCCCCAAGCTAGTTTTAAAAAGTCAGCATGAATCAGAATGATTTAAAGAGAGAAAATTCCAAAAATGAGGTATGTTTTTAAATGTAATATCTCCTGCCCTACATTTTGTGAAAGGAAGACAGTCTATCAATAGCATGAACCATGAGGAAATAATTATGTCAAGACTCTGGGTGATAACACTGTATCAGTATCTTATTTCTTTCATGCTATATGCTCTACATAGCTCAAAAAGAAGCTTTTCTTCTGTCTTCTTTTTTTCCATCAACTCATGTTTATAGTTTTAAATACATTTATTATATCTTTTAGGATTATATACAATGCATTTTGATCATATTTAGCTGCAGATACTTCCCATAACTCCTCAGAGTCCCACCCCCACTTTCCTATCCCCTGATTTCAGAGTCACTCAGGAATGTGCACTGTAATTTTATGTCAACAGTATAATGAGGAAAAGACATTTTTAAAATTATGCACTATTAAAGATTCTGCTTTAAGGAGAAACTTGCATTTCTACATAAATCTTATGCCAGACCCAAGTGTCCATGATTAATTTCTTTTTTTTTTTTTTTTTTTTTTTTNTGTTTCCAAAAGAACAACAAAATAATAGCACAGGTTGAAAGTTTATGGGAACAGTACAATTGTACAGCAGGAAGGGGGGGAGGAATTCACCATATTCTGGCTGATTCATATCTGAGAGGAGCTGACCAAGTTTTGTCTATGTTGCAAGGTCTTTGGGGATGAAAAACATTCACCACCAGCACTAGAAAGAGAATGAATGTAAAGATCGGCAGTGTCTTTCTCAAGCTGCTAATATACGGGAGGAAAGTGAAATACACATCAACCAAAATTAAATAGATTCCAAAATATACACATGTACATCCACATAGAAATGAGGAAAAATCAGGAGCTGTTATTGAAATATGAGACTTATGATTCAGATTTTGGTGATGGGAGGTCTAGACTCATCCAAGAAAGTGGATGAATGATAATGGGAGTTTTCTTTTTTTTTTTTTTTTTTTTTTTTTGGTCTTTTCGAGACAGGGTCTCCCTGTAGCCCCAGCTGTCCTGGAACAACTCACTCTGTAGACCAGGCTGGCCTTGAACTCACAAAGATCCGCCTGCCTGTGCCTCCAAAATGCTAGGATTAAAGGCGTGTGCCACCACGCCCGGCCATGATTAATTTCAAGAGGGGTGGGATGTACAGTGGTGCAATGTCAAGAATATGAAGATCTCTAGGGCTGGAGAGATGGTGCAACTGTTTTTATTTTTAATTTTGTATTTATTTATTTATTATGTGTATGAATGTACTGTCTGCATGTAGGTTGGTGCACCCATGTCGTGCAATGCTGTGGAGGTCAGAAGTGGGTGTCAGATTCCCCTGGAACAGAAGTTAAAGACGGTTCTGAGCCACCAAGTGGGTGCTGGAGATTGAACCTGGGTCCTCTGCGAGAGCAGTTGGTGCTGTTAACCATTAGGCCATCTCTCCAGCTTGAGATGGTGCAACTCTTAAAGGCTAAGGCTAACAATCAAAACGTGAAAGAATGAGAAGATCTGGAATAGTGATGAGCATCCCTAATTTGTACCACAGATACTCACTGTGATGCTTACTTTTCATCGGCATCCTGATGGGATGTACAGTAACCCTCCATGGAAACCATGACTGTGATATGTCTATAATGTTTTTTTTTTTTTAAGAATAATCAATCCTTTGGGGATTTATTGCATTTAAAGAAGGCAGATTATGAAAACAGTAAGTATGATAAATACAGTAAGAAAATAACTTTAAATTTCAAACACAATAGTCAATCAAGGACAGAATTCAAAAATAAGCAATGTAAAGTAATAAAATTAGTGCTAAATTAGGTTTGGGGGCAAAAAGCAACTGAAATCTTCACTTCCATTTTTCTTAAACTTGAATTTTCTGAAGGCTTTTATGTACCACTAAGCAAATAACTTTAACCTTTAAACAAACAGGATTTATATCTTTCAGTTATGTCCTAATTGTTATAAATATACTTGCTAAAGTAACTTAAGTCCTCAAATATAGTTGGAAAAGTGTTATAATGGTGGGGGTTTTTAAATTTTTATTTATTTTTGTATGTGTGTACTGTCTGCATGTAGGTTTGTGCACCCATGTCATGCAATGCCGCGGAGGTCAGAAGAGGGTCTCGGATTCCCCTGGAACTGGAGTTCTTCTGGAATTGGAGTTACAGACGGTTCTTAGCCGCCATGTGGGTGCTGTAAGAGCGGTCAGTGCTCTTAACCACTAGGCTATCTCTCCAGCCCTTATAATGGTGTTTTGAAGAAAGGTTTAACTGGGCAGGGAAGACCCACCTTGAATATCGGTGCACCATTACATGATATGAGTTTTGATTACTGAATAAAAAGGAGAAAGCTGAACATCTGCATTCATATATTTCTGCTGGCATGATTTTTCCATAGGGATGTATGGTTCCCTCAAACTGTGAGGCAAAACAAATCTCATCTTCTCTTAGTGGCTTTTATTAAGTATTTATTCATAGTAATGAAAAAAATTACTTAAAATTTAATCTAATTCACAGTAAAAGTAAAACTGTAAGTAAGATTGTGGTACTTTCAGAAAAATGATGTGTCACTGATTTAATCATTATGTTTTCATTTAGTGGGTTCTCAGAAATAAATTTGCATCAATAGCTCTATGCTGCTGACATATTAGGAAGCACAATTACAAGGAAACAAGAATGAAGGACAGGGGGATGATGTCGGAGATTAAAAACAGTAAATAAAAGAGGAAGTGTTTACACATGAGTAAAGATACAAATCAGCCCAAATAGATCTTTTGGTACTGCTTCCAAGAAGTCATAAAGGCATATTCTATTGTAGGACCAAGTGATAGACAAAAGGTCAGAATTTACCCACTATCTCTGGTCACCTAGTCCTCAAATCTTACTCCATATTACATTTAATCCTTCACATTCATGGTTTATGAAGACATAAGTAATTATTGGGCCATACTTCATCCACAACAGAGGTTCTGTGAATGGAGATTTTAGTGGCAAATAATGTGAGCCTGAGAAAAATGCTAGGAGATAGTCCATTAAACACTAGAGTTCTTCAATTGGACAACCAAACCAGTAATGATAAAAGTAATTGGTATATAAAAAAGTATGAAAAACCAAGAGCAATGTACTAGAAATACTCCCTACTAAAAGCACACAGTTGAGGCTAGAGAGATTCTTTAGTGCACCAGATTTCAGATCGCAGCACCCGTGTCAAGTGGTTCACAACTGCCTATAACGCTAGTTCCAGGAGATCCAACACCCTCTTCTAGCCTCTTCAGACACTTGCAAACACAGGAGCACACACAAACACACACACATATATATATGTATGTGTGTGTGTATATATATATACACACACACACATATCTTGAAAGTTATGGCTTCCTTAATAAAAATCAATTAACATTTTACTACTATTGAAAGAACATATTTGACCTTGATAAAAAGCTTGGAAAAAGCCTAAGAATCAGCTTAATTCTCAAGGTATCTCCTGTAGGAAGCTTTTAGATATACCTCATATTGAATAAATATTTATGAATGAATATTTATAAATTATTATACTTTGTATTCATTTTATTCATAAATATTAGTTGTACATATCAATGAACTTTCCAATCATCCATATAATGTACTGATCACTTCCAACTATCCTTTTTCCATGAATCCTAAGATACAGCCATCTCATTTTCTAGTAACAGTCTACTTTCTGGACAACTTTTTGTCTTTTCCACGTTTGACAGAGAACATGGTCTTCTTGTCTTTCTGTGGATGTCTTATACCATGTAACAATGCCCTTTAGTATTGTTCATCTGTTAATAAATGACAGGATTTAATTCTTTTCCCAGATAAAATTCCACCACGCATACATATCAAATTTTATCTGTTTATCCACTGATGGAGCACTAAGCTAACCTGGCAACAGATTAAATTATTTCATTTTGCTGAGTGATATTCAAGTATAATATATTTGCATATGTATATGTATTTCTATATATCCATATATTTGAATACATTAATACCCCTTTTCTTTATCTGTTCAACCACTGATGGTGAGCTAGACTGATAGAGTATCTCGCTGTTGTGTCTGGTGAAGTAGTTAATTTGGGAATGCACCATAGCCTTGTAGTCCCTACAGACTGCTCTTCTATTAATGCTCGCCTCCTCACACTCTTGTGGTATCTGAAGTAAATGTGACTTTCTTTTTCTCTGAGAAAGAAACATAAGCATGCACATATAACTTTGGTATAGTTATTTCACTTAATTTGAATATATACCCAGAAATGGGATAAAGAGATTTAATTTAATTTTCTTAGAAATCTCTGTACTGTTGTCCACAATGGCTGCACTCATTTACATTCACAGAAACCATGTACATGTATAAAATTTCTTTCTCTCTACATTCTTGTGAACATTACAATTTCATTTTTTTAATAACCATTGTAACTGAAATCAAATGCCATTTTATCCTCAATTTTATTTATATTTTCCTGATGACTAATGCTATTGCATTTTTTAAATGTACTTTTTGGCCATTTGTATGTCTTGTTCTAAAAAAGTATCTATTCAGATCATTTGTCCTTTTTATTCTGTTTTTCTTGTTTTTTGCTGTTCAGTTAATATTCTGTTTTTCATGGTTTTTGATGTTAAGATAATTTTAACTTTATATCAAGTGAATGGGTAGCAAATATGCTGGTTGTGTCTTCCCTCTGTTAATGATTTTCTGTGAAGAACTTTTTTAAGTTTGATGCAATCTTATTTCTGAAGCTTCCCTTTTGTTTCCTATGCTTTTAGTGTTCTCTAAGAAAGTAATTGCCTGCACCACTGTCTTACAAAGTTCCCCTATGCTTCTTTCTAATAGTTTAAAGTTTCAGATGTTACATTTAAGTCTTTGATCCATTTTGAGTTGAGTTTATACAGGGTGAGGGATAAAGGTCAAATTTTCTTCTTCTGTATGTGAATATCTTTCCAGCTTTTACAGTATCATTTATTGAAGGGGATGTCTTTCTGTAATGCATGTTTTTGGTGCTTTTGTGGAGAATCAGTTGGCTGAGGAAGCGTGCGTTTATTTCTAGGATCTCTATTATGTTCTGTTGGTCGGTATATCTGTTCTTATGCCAATATCATGCTGTTTGGTTACCATGGTTCTATATATCTTGCAATCACATGTTGTGATGCCTCCAGCTTGTCTCATTTTATTCAAGATTGCTTTGACTATTTGGGGTCTTTTGTGATCCATATGAATTTTAAGATTCTAAGACTGTGAAGAAAGTCACTTATATGTTGATAGAGTTTGCTGCATTCAAGCAAGACAGATAAAAGAAAGTATATTATTCAGTGAAAATGAATAATATCTTTTTATTTCTTTATTTTTATTTTGTGTGTATGAGTGTTTTGCCGGCATGTATGTAAGTGCACCTCTGTCATGCAAGGCCTGTGGAGGGCAGAAGACAGAACTGCTGAAATCGAGGTTACAACCAAGATAATTGCTAGCCATTATATAGATGCTTCAAGGTGAACCTGAATCCACTGCAAGAGCAGCCAGTGCTCTCATTTGCTGAGCGATCTCTGTAGCCCATGCAACAAATGATACTTAACAGAGAAGAACACAACTGGGCAAAGTTTAGAGAAAATAAACTGCAGAATGAATGACCCTGAATAGAACTCATATATTAAACTTCACCCATCCATGGCAAAGGGACCATTGCAGAGGAGGGGCAGAAAGATTGAAACACCCAAGGCAGAAAGATTGAAACACCACATTGCTGAAAGTTCAAAGGAGCAAGGTCCTCACAACCTGTAAGAACTTTTTTCCACAAGGTTTTTTTTTTTTCCACATAGGTTGCTGGGACCTTGCTCCTTTGAACTTAACAACAATGTGCACAACATGGAGAAGAAGAAGACCCATGCACACTCCATCACACAAAAATCCAGGAGGTCCCAACATTAGCGAAGGAACTACTGGCAATTAATTACTGCTGGCAGAGGGATAGTTAGCCTTCTTTAATACAGAGACACTGCCAGGCATGGTGGTGCATGCCTTTAATCCTAGCACTTGGGAGGCAGAGGCAGGCGGATCTTTGTGAGTTCAAGGCCAGCCTGGTCTACAGAGTGAGTTCCAGGACAGCTGGGGCTACAGGGAGACCCTGTCTCAGAAAAAAAAAAAAAAAAAGATAGTGACACTAAACAGGCTGAACAGGTTCCAGTGAATGAATGCACACTGAGGGACATCTGGAGACACAACTTTGATGCAATTTGTCTAATTATATAGGACAAAATGGATGAAATCCTGTTGTGTGTAGGCTATGGAGATGTGCACATAGGGTAAGGGGTCTAAATATGACTGAGTTGTATGGTATGAAATGCACAAAAATTCAATGATAATGCATAGCAAAAATAATACCCACATGTCTAACTTGCCACAATCATTGGAGACAAAGTGGAAATTTTCAGGTGTATTATCACAATGTAAAAAGTTAAAAGTACATGTGGTGGTACAAGAATGTTCTAGGACATAGTGATAGGATGGCAAATGGATAAGAACTACGTCACATGTCAGCTTCCCCTCAATTCTAAGCTTTACTATTTTATAAAAACTCATTTTTATAAAATCATGTCATTGAGAATCTCTTCATTGATTTTGCTCAGTTTGAATGCTTAAAATCTCATTTGAGCAGCTGGGCGTGGTGGCACACGCCTTTAATCCTAGTACTTGGGAGGCAGAGGCAGGCGGATCTTTGTGAGTTCAAGGCCAGTATGGTCTACAGAGCGAGTTCTAGGATAGCTGGGACTACAGGGAGACCCTGTCTTGAAAAGACCAAAAAAAATTTCATTTGAGCATAACTCATTTGTCTCTCTATCAAAAAAGATATGAGGTTTCTTAATACTTAAACAAATTTTCTTTAAATATAGCAAACATTTTCACTGGTTAAGGAAAAAATCTTGTTTTCTTTCTTTCTCTGATCCGACAGCTGGTAGACAAAGAACGGGAGAATAATAAGTTTTAATTATACCTTTCAAAACCCAACAGATTTGAAAGCTATTCAGGAATTACATGAGATAATTCTCAGCATGAGCTTGTGGGTGTTTAAAAGATTCTAGTTCTCATTCTTAAACGTGAGATGGCCAGTCTTGTGAGCTGTCACAATACCAAAACTTCAAAATTTGGAAATGTTGGTAAAGTTTGTTTTTCCTCAGGAACTCTGTGTGTTTTTCCTATATCTCTTTTCTGTATTTAAGAAAGGCTTACTCAATAAACCAACACTTTAAATAATTATACAGTTTTTTTTCTACAATTCTATCAGCAGTGTCAGAAGCCAAAATAGAGCACACAACAAGTAAAAAGATGAGTTTATAATGTCTTCTATTTTAGACAGGAAGTCAGGAAGAGCAACCCATGAGAGTGAAATTAATAATAGGAACAATGTATTTAACATCCAGGCCTCACATTGTAGAAAAATAAATATTATTAAATTTAATGATTCTAAAGTTTAAGACTTTTATCTGAAGGCAGACATCAGCATGCTAGTTGAAGAGGATAGAGCAGATTTATTCATCCATTTTAAATGGCTAATACAATGCGATAGACTAAAAAAAGAAGTATATTTCAGCTCACAATTCTGATGGTTCACATGTGCTGGGTTGCTTCTTGCTTTCAGAATACTTTGGTATGCCCCCTTATGGGTCATACAGGACAAGAGACAAGGAACACTTATACTTAGGCATGTCTCATCTTTGATTTTTCATTTAAAGCCAAGAGATTTCAATAAGGGGGGTTGTACTCTAATGACTTCATCTAGTCTGAATAACATTGTCAAAGTCTATATTCAAATGCTGTATTTGGACTCATTTATCACCTTTTTAACACATTACATGAATAATTAAATTTCAGTACATGAAACCTCAGTGAACATATCCCAAAATATATAAACTATAATACGAGTATTTCCATCCACACAGAAAGAAAAATTTTCACAACTGACCATAAGAATTCTTTGACAAAAGCTAAAAATATATGAGTGATAACAGTACCTCCTCAGTGAACATAAATAAGAAAAGATACTTGGAAAATGGTAGTAAGGACAGTCCTGCATCACCCATGTCAACCATTCCCCAACCCAAGTAAGCAGAATATGAAAAATAATGACTTTTGTGGGTGGAAGAAATGTCCCAGAAGTTAAAAGAAACTTTTGGCCTTGAACAGGTTCAGTTTCAGGTTCCTCACACAAACATGGCATCTCATACTAATACTTAACTCCAGTTTCAGGGAAACTGACATCCTCTTCTGGCCTCTGTGGGCACTAGACATGCATGTGGTATAGTAACATACCTATAAAAAAACCTTCATACACATAATATAAAAATGAATAAAATTCCTTTGGAAAAAAAGAAATTCCTTCCCCTTGAGAAAAGTATATAAAAGAAACCAGTTTTCTCTCAGAACACAGTAGCACAACTGCCCCAACTAAATTCAGCATGCGCAGAGCCCCATGGCATTAGACTACAGTCAAATGCCTATGGACTGGAATCCAAGCTTGCAGAACTGAAAGGCTACTACAGTAGTTCCTGGTTTTGTACTGCCCCAATATCAAACCTGCCTCTACAAATTCAAATTCCACAGTAATTTCCAGGTACCCAATATTCAGGTTTATCCTAAAAGATCTAACTTTCAGGCCAGCACTGGAAGGTACCTGATGAAGCTCCACTGAAATCCACTCTGTGACAGCCCTTAATAATCTAAACTAGAGAACTGAATTGGTGGATGTGGGTTCTTCTCCAGACTCTGTAGCTTTGAGACCCAGAATAAGCATTGGAACTACCTACACACTCAGTCTTTACATCAACCTCCATGTTCCAGGAAAATTATGTTATGCCAGTTCATAAGCCTGTCTCTTTCACTAGTGTTAAGACCAGCTTCCCCAAACTCAGTAATCACACTTGCACAGCACCAGGTAGGCCTCAAACCTTGAACCTCAGGCCAGTCTCACAGTTCTTAATTTCCAGGAGAACCATAGTCCAAACAATGTGAAGTAAGCTCTTATAGACTGAGTCTAGAATTCAATTATAAACACGTAACCTATATCAACAAATGGAACCAAAATCCAAGTCTGTCCCCAAAGACTTTTTACCTAGCCTCACTTTGGAACATACTTGGTACTCAGATCAGATCCTGTGGACACATACATTAAGCAAACCTCTGTATAATCACGCACCAAACCAATCCACATACCTTATGAACTAAAGTCCAAGACTTGACATTAAACATTCTTTTCTTTTATTTTTTTATGTGTATGAATATACTGTCTGCATGTAGGCTTGTGCACCCATGTCATGCAATGCTGTGGAGGTCAGAAGAGGGTCTCGGATTCCCCTGGAACTGGAGTTCTCCTGGAATTGGAGTTACAGATGGTTCTTAACCGCCATGTGGGTGCTGGGGATCGAACCTGGGTCCTCTGCAAGAGCAGTCGGTGCTCTTAACCGCTAGGCTATCTCTCCAGCCCAACATTAAACATTCTAGTTTAAGCACATCTATACATCTATATAAAGATACTTTCCTTCCCCATTACATTTCCTCATCAGACTTAGTGGAACCAATCATCAGGCTAGTCCCCATGGTTGCAGATGGTAGGCATGCAGGCATGCTCTCACAGACCAGGACTCAGGGCTACTTACTGGCTGACTCAGGAATCAACCCTGATGGGCCAAAGACCACAGCAGGAAATCTAACCAATGATCATGACAATTACCTTGACAGTAATTTCTAAAGAGGTTGACTGGTAAAGCTTTCTCAAACAATACAAGTCTGCAAAAACTAGAATAAAGAAAAATAGTTTAAAATGTGCAGTATGAACACATTGCCAGTGAGATCAAGACAAATAATGTAAACATGACATGAAAAAAAGCAACAAGCAGTGGACCAGTAAGTGACTCTAAGAAAATAGAAATCTACGAACTGCCAGAAAAAGAACAAGACAATACTGGTTTTGACAAAATTTAGTGAACTTTAAATATATATAAAGGATTTTCACTGCCCCAGGACTCACATCTATTCTGCTTGGCTAGTTAGACCCTCACCATGCTGTCCATATCACCACCCAAATGGCCTCGGCCCCCTCCTAGTTATACTGCCAGAGACTTCATCACTAGGCTGGAAAATCTGAGGATGCCAAATGGGTCTTGAGCCCACTGTTCTGCATTTCTACTGCACTAGAGAACACATTTGCATTGCTTAGCTAGTTAGACTCTTACCATGTAGTTTTTTCCCCCTGCTTTGGGCCTAAACCCCTTCCTGCTTCTTCCACTTGAGACCTCCAGAATAGCCTGTTAAGTCAGATACTGCAAACTGGTCTTGATCCCTCTACTCAAAGACCAGCTTCATTCTAACTGCTTCAGGCTCACAAATACTCTACTTACTGAGTTAGACACTCTCAAAGCTGTCCCCACCCAGGCCTAGGGCCTAAGGGCCTTCCTCATCCTCCAGCCTAAGAGGTCTGTACTAGCCTGCCAGATTGTAGCCATTGGACACCCATAATCACAATTTGAGCCTAGACACCTTTGCCCTACTGACTCACCACTCTGGAACAATTTGGTTCCTCCAGATAGATGATACGAGTGAGAACCTAATGACAGGTCAGCTAGCTAGTCATACCAGAACAGAAAGCAACCATGCTACATCAACAATATGAACAGAACCAAATTTCAGCTAAGAAAAAGCAGGCTAGAGTGCCATATTTGACATACAGCAAGCAAACGAATTCATATGCCCAGACCACAATGAAAAATCACAAAAAATATGAAAAAATACATAATGTATTTCCACCAAAAACCACCATTCCTAAATTAGTGTACTACAATGAGAGCTACAAACATAAATCTCATGATTGAGAATTTAAAAGAAAAATAAAAATATGATCGAATAATTCAACAGTTTTAAAACATACACACACACACACACAACTCAATGAAATCAAAGAGGATAAGGAATAAACTCCTGACTGAATCTCAAGAAAATGTGAACATATGGTTGAATGACAAAGAAAATTTAAAACATGAAGTGTCCTAAAGGTGGGAACCCAACAAGGCTGCCCCCTAACACCGCTCCTTTTCAATATAGTGCTTAAAACGTTTGCTAGGGCAATAAGGCAACAAAGAGAAATTAAAGGAGTACTGATTAGAAAAGAGGAATTCAAACTATCCCTTATTGCAGATGATATGATAGTTTCCCTAAGGGATGTTAAAAACTCCTAGAAATGATTTCTGTGGAGGGATACAAAGTGAACCTAGAAAAATAAGTGGCCTTTCTTTACATCAACAGCAAGCAACTGGAGAAGGAATGTAAGGAGACCTTCCCACTCACAATAGCCTAAAAATTACCTAGGAACAAACCTAACCAAAGGTACCAAAGATCTCTACAAATATGTTTAAACCTCTGGAGAAGGAGATTGAGGATGACATCAAAAGATGGAAAGACCTCCCATGCTTATAGATTGGAAAAATTAATATAGTAAACATGTCCATTCTACCTAAATTAATATACAGATTCAGTGCAATCCCAATTAAAATCCCCATGAGTTTCTTCACAGACTTGGGAAAAAAATCCTTAAATTCATATGGAATAACAAAAGACCCAGAAAAGCTAAAGCAACCCTGAGTGAAAAGTTCAGTACAGGGGGGATCACTTTACCAGACTTCAAACTATATTACAGGGCTATAGTTGCAAAGCAGCCTGGCACTGGCACAAAAACAGACCCATTGACCAATGTAACAAAAGTGAAAATCTAAGCTTGAGCTCATACAAGTTCAGCCACTTTGTAATTGATAAAGGGGCCAAAAATAATCAATAGAGGAAAGCATGTTCAGCAAATGGTGTTCACAAAACTGGATCACCATTTGCAGAAGAATAAAATTAAATCTGTACCTCTTGCCCTGTACAAAAATCAACTCCAAATGGTCAAAGACCTCAATGTGAAAACCAGAACTCTGAAGGTGATAGAAGAAAACCTGCAAGACATAGGCATAAGAAAAGGTTTTCTAAATCAAACAGCAGCCACATAGGAAATAAGGTCAACAATTGACAAGTGGGACCTCATTAAACTCAAAAGCTTCTATACAACTAAAGAAACAACCCACAGAGTAGGAGTAAACCTTCACCAGCTATACATTTGACAGAGCATGAATATCCAGAATATATAAACTATGCAAATAGCAAAAAAGTAGGAAAAAAAATGATCCACTCAAAAGCTGGAGTAATGACCTGAACAGAGACATCACTAGTGAGGAAATAAAGATGGCTGAGAAACATCTTAAAATCTATTCAACATCACTAATAATTAAAGAAATACAAATTAAAACCACTTTAAGATATCATCTCACTCCAATAAGACTGGCTAAGATCAAATAAACAAAAGGAACCAAATGCTGAAGAGGTTGTATGGAAAGGGGAGCATTCATCCACTGCTGGTGGGAATGTAAACTCATACAACCACTATGAAAAGCAGTGTAGAGAACCATTAAAAGACTCAAAATGACCCTGCTACCTGACCCAGTCATATCACTCTTCGGTGTAAAAGACTCATCCTACAGCAAAGATACATGCACATCTATGTTTATTGCAACTCTCTTCACAACAGCGAAGAGCTGGAACCAACCCAAGTGCCCCTCAACCAAGGAGTGAATATCGAAAATTTGGTACATCTACACAATGGAGTTCTATGCAGTGATAAAGAAAGATGACATCATAAACTTTGCAGGATGGAAATCAAAGCCATTATACTAACTGAAGTAACATAGTCACAGAAAAACAAATGATGAATGCTATGCCTCATTTGTGGATGCTAGCTACAAATCTCTAGTTGAAAGGCAAGCTGAGCAATGTTAATGTTATATTTCTTTTTATCTGAAAGCAACTGTGCTGTTATAATGTGAATCCCTTCACAGGGTCTAGAATTAACTTACCACTTATTTTCAGACTTTGTAATTGTGGTATGGGTGGAGGGTATGTATTCATATTTTAAAATTATATAAAATTAAAGGGAAAATATGATTTCCTAAACATTTCCTAAACATATACATATATTTTTTTTGAGCAATACATATGGAGGGAACAACAATAACAAAAGGATTGGGTTGAAGAACTGACTGAAACAGTTAACTTCTGTCCCAAAAAATAAACTTCTGCAGAGAAATACCTTAAAAAGACTGAGAAAAAGTTGTAATATATGTACGGCAAAATTCATGAACTGGGGTGTAGTAGGGGCATGGAAAGGGGAATCTGTCTAAACTGGACTGAAAAATTATGTATGAAATACACAAAACATCAATAAAATATTGTATAAAACAGAAATGTGAATTCCAAAAAGAGACAGAAATATTGAATATAGTTCAAGTCAAAATGAAGATGGAATTAAGAAACTAAATAAGTCCATTTGAAATGAAAGGAGAAAGTCTCCCAAACAAGGTGGATTAAATAGAAGACAGAATATCAATACCGGATAACAAAATTGAACAATTAAGACAGCTCATGCAAAGAATATGAAAATTAAAAAAATAAAACAGGAATGGAATAGGGAGGAAATGTGAAACTCCATGAAAATAGGCCTATCATATGTATAGAGGAAGTAGAGGAATCTCAGGTCAATAGCATTGACTAGATAGATGTTTAAGAAGATTACAGAAGGAAACATCCCTAAATTAAGGAAAGGCATATGTCTACAGATATGAAAGGCACACAGAACTCCAGAGAGGACCAGATCAGAACGGACACAAGACAGAGCAGAAACTCTCCATGACTTATCACAGTAAAAATAATAAATATACAGAATAAAAATAGGGTACTGAATCCTGGAGGAGAAAAAAGAACTTACATATAAATGACAACCTATCAGAGTTACAGCTGATTTTCAATGCAATATATAATAGCCAGATGAGCTTGGAGAAAAGTACACCAAATTCTAAATGACCATAGATATCAACCCCAAATACTTTACCCAGAAAAACTGTCTATTATAGTTGCAGGGAAAAGAAAAATCATAAATGATACAAACTGTCTAAAAGAATTCATGTGCATCAAACCATACCTACAGCCAATACTTGAAATAATACAAAGGACTGTAGAAAGAAATGACCATGCTCAAGAGGTTACAGAATGAAAACAAAGGTATAAATTATGGGAATACAAAATAAGACAAAGAACACCAACAGAAAATGAAATTAAAATAAGCAATAAATACCTTGCAATAATCACTCTAAAGAGGGGCATCTGGTTTCAAAAGCTTGAATGCATGGGACTTAATACGTTTATTGTAATGCATACGTTCTGATGGAGCGTTGGGAGGTCTGGGGCAGGGGCCTAAATTTGAATGGGAGCCATTGTATGAAATATATGAATGCACAATAAAATATCTTTTAAAAGATACAGGTTATATGATACTTAAAAGATATAAAATCCATCTGTTTGTTGTCTGCAAAAGCATCTTACATCCAATGATAGGTACTAACTTAGTGTGAAAGGATGAAAACATATTCAAGCAAATGTCACTAAGGAACAAGTGGGAGTTGCTGTTTTAATATCTAACAATGTATACTTCATGTTGAAATTAATCAGAAGACATAAAGAAAGCCACTCCATTCTGATCAGTGCAAAAACTGACCAAGAAAACACCTATATACATATACATAAATATACACACATACACACATACACATATGTTTTAAGTATCATATAACCTGTATCTCTTAAAAGATATTTTATTGTGCATTCATATATTTCATACAATGGATCCCATTCAAATTTAAGCCCCCGCTCCAGATCTTCCAATCCTCCATCAGAACTTATGCATTACCATAAACATATTAAGTCCCATACATATATGTGTGTATATGTGTATGTGTGTACGTGTTATGGTGCACCAAATATCATAAAAACAGCATTACTGAACTTCAAGACACAAATTGACCACAACTCAGCAAAAGTCGGTGAATTAGTAATTAAAAAAAACAAAAATAGCAAAAATAAATGATCTAATGATTCCAATAAGAAACTGAAAAAAAAAACAAATACAAACCAAACCCAATCTCAACAAAAGAAAAGAAGCAATAACTGAGCAAAAAACTATGAAATAGAAAGAGAGAAAACAATACAAATGGTCCATAAATCTAAGAGGTGGTTCTTTGAAAAGTTAAACAAGATGGTTAGACTCTTGGCCTAATTAAGCAAATGAAAGAACAAAACACCCGAAAAAGAAAAAGAAAAAAAAAACCCACCAGAGAGGAGTCAAGCATGATGGAGCATGCCTTTAGTCCAAGCACTCAGAGGCAAAGGCAGGAAGATCACTGTGAGATTGAGGCCAGTCTGGTCTATATAGCAAATTCCAAGCCATCTAATCCTGCAGGGAAACCCTGTTTCTAAAAGACTAAACAAAAATAATCAGATATGAAAGAGGAAACACCACAAATGACACCAAAAGATCAAGAACATTGTAAGGAAATAATTTATAAACTGATAGTTGATTAAGTTAGACAGACTGAAAGAAATGGATAGATTTCAAAATTCAATTAATCCATCAAAGTTAAGTCAAGAGGAGACAAAAATTTAAACAGACCAATAACACAGAAAACTAAACAGTAATAGAACACCTCCCAACTAAAAAAGCCAAGGTCAGTTGGATCCATAATGAGATTTTACCAGAACTATAAGGAAGATATCCTTATTTTTTTCTTCTATTATTTTTTTCATTTTTAACAATAAGTAATAATTTATGAGCACAAGCATCCTTCATGTAAAACCAATTTACAAGCAGTTGTGCCCAAACCCACACAGCCCAAGGGTCCCACCATCCAGCTGGGGGGCTTTTATGTTCAATCAAGTTGATCAAATAAGTGTACAGTCTATATTGCTGTAGTTTCATCAGTCACCCCAATCGCAGCCCTTACATTCTACCATGCCCCTTCTTCCACAGATTGTTCCCTAGGCTTAGAAAAGGGGCACATGTAGAGGAGAAGCAAAACAGTCTACTTTCTCTGGAGCTGTCCTTTTTGGATTCGGCTCAATTCTGGCTGTTTCCTTTCATAGGCTGACAGTTTGTCCAGGGATAACCTTTCAATCATACTAATGAAGCACAGGCAATTAGATATATAGGTATTTAAACAATACTAATTGTTATGGTAGTTTACTTTGGTATAGACACAGATATTTGGATGGTATGTTAATCTATTAATTACATTTTTTTTCTGTAAAAAATGACAGGGTCTTGCTGTGGCTTATAACATCTCCTGACCACTATAAGATGTAAGCTTGTGGCATCAGCCATGGGTTATTCCTCCAAGGAGAGAGCTAATCGCCAATTAGATTTGGTATATACGGGCATATGGCTGCCACTGCTGCACAGTATTTCCAGGCAGGTGAGGTGTAGCTGGTGCTGACAGAGGAGTCTTGCTTGACTCAAGGAGATCTATATTTGCTTTATTGGTTTAGTGGCCTTTGGTAACACTCTCTGGTATTCCAGAGACCAACAGTACACTTGCAAGTGTGGTCTCAATACATCTTTCCCATGCTTACATCAGGTCTTCAACAGCAGGGTCTTATCGCCTCTCTTCTTGCAGGTATCCCAGTTTACAGGCAAGAAGCCTTTACCTTTTGGGGGGCCTTGGATCTCCTGGCCAACATCTACTTGGTAGAATATTCCATTGCTGATATCAGAGCTCTCCTGTGTTAATATATTTTGCTTAAGTGCACAGCTTAAGGAGACTTTAGTATTATATTTGGTTCTGAATAGAGAATAATCCTTTTCACAGTTCCTATGTCTATTAGTCAATTAAAGAAGGCAGTTTTACCAGTATTATAAGATATTACCTCTATGACAGTTGGCTCCAATTTACAGTTAGAGAATGACCTCATCATCATTATATTCCTCCTTGTTCTATGAAAGAGAGGCAAGAAAATCTCTCATATTAAAACTTTGTGGCACCTAGAAGGTAAGTTTCATTAGGACACATTATAAATAGTTGTTACAAGTAGGATCCACAGAGGGGTTTGATGCCTGTAGCAGTCTGAGGCTTTTCTTCCTTTCAATGTTCAGATGGGCCAACTTTTCTGCTGGCACTTCCTGGTACATCGTACACAATGCAAAGCTGAGTCTTTTCTTTCTCAGCCATTAAGTTGGTGACATTTTGACCTGTGGGAACATACAAATCTTTTCCCGTTAGGTTTAAGATTTGAATTGCAAAGTTTTTGACAAAATGGTTTCATATATATCTGTATCCCCCTTTTTTTATTTTAAGTTTTTGTTTTTTTGACACAAGAGTCTCAAAAAGGCAGTTGTAGTACACGTACCTATAGGCAGGAATCAAGGCACAGATTTCATCAAAATCACCCAAGCTAAGAGGAACACTCATCCATTGCTGGTGGGAATGTAAACTTGTACAACCACTATGGAAAGCAGTGTGGAGAACCCTTGGAAGACTCAAAATGAGCTTGCCATTTGACTCAGTCGTACCACTCCTGGGTATATACCCACAAGACTCATCTTACTGCAGAAATACATGCACAGCTATATTTATTGCAGCTCTGTTCACAATAGCAAAAAGCTGGAACCAACCCAAATGCCCCTCAACTGATGAGTGGATAGAGAAAATGTGGTACATGTACACAATGGAGTTCTATGCAGAGGTAAAGAAAGACAACATCATGAACTTTGCAGCTAAATGGATGAAGCTAGAAGATATTATATTAAGTGAAGTAACACAGTCCCAGAAAAACAAACGACGAATGATATCCCTCATCTGCGGATGCTAGCACCAATAACCCAGCTGTAAATATTTCTTGTGGAGAGGGATGCATATTAAAAGAACAACAACAGAACGACTGCATCAGAAAACTGACTGAAATGGTGAATTGGGAGGGGTGGGAGGGGCTGGAGAGGGACACGGGTCTATATTTGATTAATGTATATTTAATTGACGTGAGTTCAACAAGTATCCAATTTTGCCCAGACTCTGCCTACAGGTAACCTGGTGTTTTAGGACTTAGTAAACGTAAATAGCACTCGGGAGGCAGAGGCAGGTGGATCTTTGTAAGTTCAAGGCCAGCCTGGACTACAGAGTGAGTTCCAGGACATCTAGGGCTACAGGGAGAACCTGTCTAGAAAAAAAAGTAAATATGTGTATATTAAACAACATTGGTTTAAAGGTTCTGATAAAAACGGTAATGCACCTTAGTTAATTGGAAATATAAATTGTTGGCATCCAAATTTGTTTTACGTAAAATCTGTATAACAATAACTTTGGGATTGGCACACACAAATGTTCTCTATGATTTTTCTGTTGTACAGTGTCCATGTCTTTAATCCTAGCACTCAGGAGGCAGAGGTAGGTGGTGGATCCCTGTGAGTTCAAGGCCAGCCTGGACTGCAGAGTGAGTTCCAGGCCAGCTGGGGCTATAGAGAAAACCTGTCTCGAAAAAAAATGAAATGTGTTATTATAGATAATTACTCTTTGTACATGACACCAAGAAAGTATAGATAATATTTTATATTGTTTTTAGAGGCATGTGTAGCTCTTCATCTTTTTTAATAAAACATTTTTAATTTTAATTTTCTGAGAATTTCATACTTAAGTATATTATGTGCATTATTTCTACCATTCTCCTCCTCCCATATACCCAGACTCCCTGTCAGTTTTTGTCATCTGTTTATTATTGTTAGATATACATAATTATATAAATATGTTTATAAATGCTCTACTGGATAGCTTTAGTGTCAACTTGACACACCTGGGTTGAGGGAGCCTCAATTGGGGAATTGGCTCCCTTGGTTTGGCCTGTGGCCACATCCGTAGAGTATTGTCTTGATGGTTGAGCAGTGTGGGAGGGCCCAGCCCTCAATGAGTGGTGCCACCCTGGGCAGGTTGTTGTGTACAGCATAAGAAGACAGGGTGGGCATGAGCCAGAGGAGTAAGCCAGTGAACAGCATTCATCCATGGCCTGTGCTTCAGCTCCTGCCTCCAGGTTCCTGCCCTGAGTTCCTGCCTTGGGCTCCCTGAGTGAGAACTGTGACCCGGGAGAAGTAAGCTGAATAAACCTTTCCTCCCCAAGTTGGTGTTGGTCAGAGTGTTTTGTCACAGCAACGGAAGACAAACTAAGACATACAGTATCATTTTGTAGCATTCTCTTCTCCTGTAGGATGATTTAACTTAAGAAATTAAGTTTGCTTCCCAAGTTAACAACATACAGTCACCCAAAACAGCTTGGGTGAATTTGAGGAGGAACTCCTTATAACTATAGGGAGGACTCCCAAACTCCTTCTCTAAATACAGTAATACTTTAATAACAAAACCATGTAAAGTAATAACTAAGAA
>VZQC01015662.1:117243-125721 GCA_009823505.1 Rhizomys pruinosus
CCACATATAAGGATTTGTTGCTGGGATCCACAAATGAGGGAAAACATAGGTAACATTGGAAATGAAAACAAAGTCTTTCCCATGAAGAATTTAGATATTTAACCAATATATTTTATTATCCCATCAAGTACATTTTTTCTTAACAGGGTTAGATTTTGAGATCAATTTTTAGGAAACTGAGGATGGTACATAACTAAAGCAAGGAACATGAGCTAACCATTCCAAGAAGATGATTTATACCATCAGATTAAATCAAAACTGACAAAAGGAGGAGGGCTGACAAAAAGAATGTTTCAAATATTCTACTGAAAACTTTCTATGACCTATTTCATCTCCTCCTCCTCCTCCTCCTCCTCTTCCTCTTCCTCCTCCTCCTCTTCCTTCTCCCCCTTGGATATTTTGAGACAGGATCTCATTCTGTAGCCTAGAATTGATTGGAATGCTTTTTGTATCATTAGCTTGCCTTAAACTCATTGCAGTCTACCTGCATCAGCCTTCCAAATGTTTCGATTACAGATTACAGCATAAACCACACCCAATTTACTATGTTCCCAGTCTGTCCTAAGCAATTTACACATATTAACTATTTGTTTTTCACAACACAAGTAATAGGTATTTGCAAGTATCTTTATTTTACAGAGAAACTGAAAGGAGTCTGACATTCTGCTGAACATTTTACATGGATTTTCTCATTTATCACTGTAGCAACTCTGAGATATTTACTGTTTTCATCTTTTTTACATCTAAGGCAATAAAATAATTAAGAACCTAAAAATAATTGTGCAAGTTCACACAGCTAGTGAAAGTAATTAGCAGCAAATCCAATCCTAGTTTGTTCAGAGCTTGCACTCTCATCAGTTATATCTCATTATCCCAACATCTTAAGGACTAATAAAGACATTAATCAGCTGAGGTGTTGTAGAGCTCTTTATAGAGATTCTAGTCATCAATTACTCAATGATAGGGTGGATTCTGAGACCAAAAGGAAGTTTTATAAAATAAGCATTCTCATCTTGTAGGTCCTTGGCATTATGCTGAGTGAGGTGACACAGTCCCAGAAAGACAAACGGAGAATGGTTTCCCTCATTTGTGGATGCTAACACCAAATCCCCCGACAAAAGGCAAGCTGAACTACAGTATGGCTACATTTTTGTTTATCTGAAAGCAACTATGTTGTTATAATGTGAATCTCTCAATGGGCTCTAGAATCCACCCACCAATTATTTTCATACTCTGTAATTACTGTATATGGGTGGAGAGTAAGTATCCATATTTTAGAATAATATGAAATTAACAGAGGAAAATGTGAATTCCTAAGCATAAAAAAAGGCTGAGAGAAAGATGCAGGACAGTTATTGCAGAATGCATGATCTGGGATGGGATGGGGTGGGGTGGGGGGAAGGGATAGGGGACTATGCCTGAACAGAAATGAAAAATGATGTATGAAATACATAAAACATCAATAAAAACATGAAAATAAAATAAAATAATCATTAACCCTAGACTCCTATGAGAACCTCTCACTTCCCGCCATATACATTTCCTCTTCAATTCACACAGAGCCATGTTGTTTTCAGGTTAAATTACATAGGCAAAATCCAGCCCCAAAGCAATCTTCCTATGCAGTCGATTTAAGAGAAAAGAACAATTTAACATTTATCTGCAACATTTCTTCTTCAGTACTTTCCACAAACCATTACCTTTAGTATTTAATCCAACAGCATTAGATAAGCAATTATAGCAAAATGAACAAACAAAAACCAAAAGGAACAACAATAGAAATACATTGTGTCTTTTATTTCAGGACTTGAAAGCATATTACAAATATTTAATGCTCACATATACTCTCTGAGGTGAAAGCATCTTATATGCTGTTTATAGATCAGTAAACTGAAAGGCAAAATTTCCTAATTATTGACTATTACTCAAGAAACAGTCCCAAAATGATTTAGGTTCCAGTCAGGTTCTGCCAAACTACAATTTATATCACTGGTATTGTACTCTTTGTTAAATAAAGACATATTTAATATGTACTACTAAGTAATATGAAGTATAATTAGAATATATCAACCATCAGAAATTACAGAATATCAAACTTTTTTTAAAATTTGCATTGATTTTGAAATTTAATATTATTGCACATCAGATAATTTTAATTATTTTTAGCACAAGTAAAATGAAACAAAGAAGTGTATCTTTGGTTTATTCTGTGGAGGAAAATCGATGTATAATATTTGCATATATATTCAATCTGTTTAATGCTCTGACCTTTATAGTATATCACGATAAAATGTTTAACTCCAAATAAATGACCACAATAGAGAAAAGTGACTACAAACACTTACTGGTAGTAACTGAACTTGTAAAATGCCTTAACACTATTCGAACTAGCCTACTACAAAATTATCCCAAACTTCTGTTACACTTAACAGCTTTTATGAGAACATTAAAGAGATGCAACAATGATGTTGTATTTACAGGGATCATTTCATGTTCCAAAGGCTCAGCTGGATCTTGTTGTTTGTTAAAGATTTGCAAAAACTACCCCTTGCAAACTGACTTAAGGATTGCGGGCACTATCAAAGCAATTATGAAACAATATGCTTAATTCATGATAACACAAGAGCTTGAAGGGCTGTTTCTGAGGACTGAATAAGATAGTTTATTGGAAGAGACAGACACAATGCCCATTATATGATGTATATTCAATAAACATGAGTTTGCTTTTTTACTTCAAATGTAGTCAGAACCTGGGCTGTTACCAGCCTTTCGAAATGTGCATGTACTCCAATTTGTGTGTGTGCGGGGGGAGATACTGAGACATGACTTTATTAAGATGTATTATGTGAAATGCACAAAATTCAATAAAATATATCAAATGGAAATAAAAAATTAAATTAAAATTTGGTCTCCTGCTTAAAAAAAAAGGTTGGTATAGGGAAAAGCCAAAATTCTGGTATTTCTCTAGAATGGACCATTTCTTTTTGAAAGCCCAATTTTATTGAAGATTTATGAATTTGAATTGACCACTTCTTAATAATCTATTTTATTTCATTCCTGGAATATGAGAACTAGATCCTGTGATCATATAGACAGTCTTAATTTGAGAGAAATGCTTTCCAATTATGTTCATTATTTAATGTAGACAATCCATGAAAGTCTAGCTTTAAGAGAGTAGTCAAGAGATATTCTGGGGGCTGGAGAGATGGCCTAGCGGTTAAGAGCGCTGACCGCTCTTACAGAGGACCCGGGTTCGATCCCCAGCACCCACATGGCGGCCGAGAACCGTCTGAAACTCCAACTCCAGGAGAACTCCAGTTCCAGGGGAATCCAACACCCTCTTCTGACCTCCGCGGCATTGCACGACACGGGGTGCACAAACTTGCATGCAGACAGTACATTCATACACATACAGAAATAAATAAAATTTAAAAAAAGAGATATTCTGATGATAGAATGAATTTGCATATTTGTGAACAACTCAGTTTCTTACAAGTAAGAAAATTTGCTGCTCAATTAAGTGTTATTACACTTTTTCACTATGGCAATCTGGTCATCTATCTCCCCTGTAATAAAACTTAATGGTTTTATATAAAATTCTGTTTTGGGGGATGGAGAGATGGCTCTGTGGTTAAGAGCAGTGGCTGCTATTACAGAGGACTCGGGTTCAGTTCCCAGCATACATATGGTGACTAAGAACTGTCTGTAACTCTAGTTCTACAGGGTCCAATGCCCTCTTCTGATGTCCATACTGAACTTACATACATGCAAACAATGCATTCATAGACATAAAATAAAAATAATAAAATATATTTTAAATTTTCTATTTTTCATATTTTATGAGTATTCCATACTTGATTTGCTGTGACATGGTTCCTTGCTTGAGTATCATCTCAAATTTATATATTTTTATATCTCTTAACTCTGTCTCATATTAACTGTTAACATTAACTTAAATTTTAGTATTTTATTTTCCATGGTTACTAATACTTTTAACACCATTTCATTCTGGTCCTATGCTGGGTGAGGTTTCCTCAGTGCTTGTTTGTATATTTCTGGATCCCACAAACACCTGGAGGCCAGTGTGACATGCAACTTGAAATTCAGGAAATGATACAATCCATCAAATGCAGTAAACTTAGATCTAAACTGTGACAGTCTACTTCATTAAAATAAAAGATTGCATCTCTGGGTACAAAGAGTCAATGTTCCCCAGCTCCATATTTTCCATGAATTTCCTCATTTGTCAATGGATTGTCCACCTTACTTACTGAGCTTGAGGGGAAAAAAGAAGAAGAACCTTACCTATCAGCAACGGAGTCAGCTTAAAAAGTAGTAACTTGTAATTTTGTAAAGAAGAGGATGGAAGCCTCCCATTTTGCAGCCTATAAGACCATTGCTAGTTTTATAATGTAAGAAAAGTTGTGCCACTATGCAGTAAAATCTCAGTAGGACACTTTTGGGTTTTCTATATACATGCTGTGCATCTTTTCTGCTTGCAGAGTTCCATTTGAAGCAACCTGGAAACACTCAGTTAAAAAGCCAGAATGCATGATCTGGGATGGAGTGGGGGGAGAAGGAAAGGAAATATGGCTGTACATTGGAAATGATGTATGAAAATGCACAAAGCATCACAAAAATGTAAAAAAAGAAACTAAACTGTATCTTGAACATTGACCAATGGAGGCTGCTTTGGAGTGGATAGTCGTACTTGTTTAAAGTGAGGACTTTTGGCGTGTTACGGCTTGCAGTGGATTTAGCCCAACCAAAGGTCAATTTGGGGCACAAATGTGTCTCTAAGATATTTAAGGTATATATTTTAAAATATTATATTTAATTATATATATATTTATAGTTATATAATATTATATATAGTATATACATTGAAATTGGGAGTGTTTGCCAGGTGGATACATAAGAAAGGAAACTAATACAATCAAAATATGTTTGATAAAGTTCACAAAATCCTCAAGAAAAATCGATTAAAGACTAAAAAAAAAAAAAACGCTTGAACCTTTGTGCTTAATCAACATTGTTGGGTTTGCCACTCATGTGGCTAGGGTATGCCCTTTTTTGAGAAAGTTCATTTAACCTGAAGTAAAAAGGACAGAAATTCATTTTTTTCTTCAAAGGGAGATTTTTTCTTCTTAATCATATGTTATTAACCCCCAGACCATGAGGCCAATGGATGACTGAATGACCAAATGAAAGGTGTGTCACTTGCAGAACTGCCTTTCAGAGCCAGCATTTTGATAAACCATCTTCTGGGAAGAACTTCCTGAGATCCACTTAGCTATAAAATGAATCTTCTTCCTACTTCTTCTATGTCTTGAAGGCTTGTATGTTCTGAATATATTTCTAATAGCTTTCCAAGTCATTTATTATTTCCTGTATTGCTAGGATGATTTGATACACTGAAGATGGAGGAGGGGAAGAAATCTGCAATAACATTGGCCCTAGAGGCTCAGAGCTTGTAGGGCAGAAATCTGCTTGCTTGATCTACTTAATATTTTTTTCTTCCTGTAGTTAAACAGATCGTCAGTCTTCTGGTGTTCAACTTGTATGTCAAGGTCTTTTTAGCTTTCATTTATGTGATGTTTCTCATTAGAATCTCCTGTTTTGTCCTCTATGTTGAGTTAATTTTCCTTAGGTATCTGTTCATCACAAGGACAACATGATTATCTCCTTCAGTAGTTTGAATACTGACATACAGAGAACAAATGGAAAGTATTTTCTCCCATAGTTTATACTGCCTATGAAGGTTTATTGTTCATGCTAGCTTTCTCCCAATTCCAACTTAAGCAGAAGAATCAAAATAAATTCACATGCTTGCAAGGAGATAGAACTTAACTACATAATGACTTCCCTTCTCAAATGTCATAGTGTCTCTCTTCATTTCTCTTCTCTCCCTTCAGTCATTTTTTTTCTTTCTTTCTTCTTCCTTAATTTACTTCTTTTAGAAAACATTAACTTAAGAATTAATGTCATATAGACAGGCCTGGAGAGATATCTCAAAGGTTCTTATAACTGGTTTTCTTGCAGAGGACCTGGCTTCAGTTCCCAGTACCCACATTGTGGCTAACAACTATTTATAGCTCCAGTTCCATGGGACTTGACTGGACTGTTCTGGACTCTGTGGGCATTGCATACATGAATGCACTTACATACACACAGGTAAAACACTCATACATGCAAAACAAAAATTAATTAAAAAAATTAAAAATATGTTATACATTTTGGTATGTATTGAAAGTACAGAGATTAGATATGATGTCTAAATTGGAATATGCTGATAAAGTATCAAACAAATTATGCCCAAGTGGATTTAACAGTTAAAGCATAAAATCCTAAAGTTCATATAGCACTATAAGAAATCCATCAACTTTTCATTTTTGATTCAGCAATATTCTTATCTAGGGATTTTTAATGGGAGACATTTTAGTTATCAGTCTTGAAAAGAAAAACACTATCATTTAAATGACTCAACCTAAGAATCCTTAATTATTTGGATTCACGTTGAACATAATACATAAATTATAGGAGCTTAGACTACATTCGAAGAAATAAGTCATGTGTTAGTTTGAACATTTTAAAATTTTACTAAGTCAAAAATAATTTGATACTTTTGATTTATAACTTCATCTCAATACTAAAAAAATACACAAATAAATAAGCATACCTAACACAAAAGAAATGTCAAATAATAACTTAACTGATATGAAAGAGAAAATTCTGATCACTCAGGGAGCAGAAATGTGTGTTTGAAGAAAACCATTTAGAATAAACAAGAATGACAAGAAAGAAACTTGGCTTGCTTTTCTGTAATATGAATAAAGAAGTTTGCATACAAAAATAGAATAAGAGTCAAAAGTAGAATTGGTAAAGAACACAGAGTTTACAATAAAAAATTGACATTTCAGCCTGAATGAAGGGTGTAGATATGGAGAAGCTAGGGGATATATTACTAGAATGAAATATGGAAACAATGAACCATTTTTTTACATCAAGCTAGATTGTTTCAATTTTCAATAGACAATAGTCTTCCAATAATTTTCATGGTAGAGTTGTATCAAATGAGAGCTGAGTCCAAGAAGATTAATGGCCAGTGATCCATGTGGTGCATTTGTAGTGAATGTACTAGAAAGGGAGATTTCATTTATCCTGGTAAAGATACTTAAGGTGCAGGAAATTGTACTCAGTTTTCCCAAAAGGGAAATATACATGAGTGAAACCTTTTTCGCAGGCCTCTCAACAATAAGTAAGTGTAATTTGCCATTGTTTGCCTTTTGTCCCTTTTTTTCTCTCATTGTTATACACATAAATTCCTTCCCTACTTTCATCAAAAAACAATTGTCATACTGAACATGATAGCACGTGCCTTTAATTCAAACACGTAAGAGGCAGAGATAGGTAGACCTCGAAGAGGTAGAGGCCGTCTTGATCTTCATAGAGAGTTCCAGGTTAACTGGGGCTACATGGAGATACTTTCTCAAATCTACCACCACCAGCAGCAGCAGCAAAATCAGTTCTCATTTAAAAATGCATGTGTTAGCCTTTCCAGCCAACGCCTCCCAGAGACACCAGTGAGAGTCATGGGACCTCCCTGGCTATATGCCCATGGACTCGGATGTGATGACACAAATGTCTAGGATTGGACCCTGGGAGGTGAGGTCACAATGCATATATAATCCATTCATCTTGAATAAAGCAAAATTCTGTATTTGGAAAAAATAAAAATAAATAAAATAAAAATGGTTCCAATACTACATTCACAATGAAGTATTTATGAAAACTGAAGTTGAGTCCACTGCCTCTTCTGTTACCCCACCACATACACACTGACTCATAGATCAAAATAGTTAGGTTGATTATTTCTTTGTAAAGTTGGAAGCTGCAAGCTCTTTTTTTAATTTTTATTTATTTTCGTATGAATGTACTATCTGCATGCAGGTTTGTGCACCCCTGTCATGCAATGCCATGGAGGTCAGAAGACGGTATCAGATTGCCCTGGAACTGGAGTTAAAAACCGTTCTCAGCCTCCATGTGGGTGCTGGGGATCGAACCCGCCTCCTCTGCAAGAGCAGTAGGTGCTCTTAACTGCTAGGCCATCTCTCCAGCCCCAAAAGCTGCAATCTCTTAAACAATAGAACCAAGAGACTGGACCATAAAGCTTTTGTTTATCCTCCAGTCCCATTATAGCATTAACTACGAGATCATTGTACTCTTGAGGAATTATACCAATAGAAAGGTAATAGCATAAAGGATTACAGAATTCCTTTAGCTAGATGATATCCAAGAGTTGAGTTTGTTAAAATATCCATTCACACAATAAATTGATTCTTTTTAAAATATGTTTTGCACGAAGGATGCTTATACTCATGGATTATCACTTATAGCTAAAAAAGAAAAAAAAAAAAACAACAGAGAAAGATGCAAGACAGTTATGGCAGAATACATGATCTGGGATGGGGTGGGGGT
>VZQC01015662.1:126295-143753 GCA_009823505.1 Rhizomys pruinosus
GCTGGAGAGATAGCCTAGCGGTTAAGTGCAACGACGCTCTTGCAGAGGACCCGGGTTCGATCCCCAGCACCCACATGGCGGCTAAGAACCGTCTGTAACTCCAATTCCAGGAGAACTCCAGTTCCAGGGGAATCCAAGACCCTCTTCTGACCTCCGCGGCATTGCACGACACGGGTGCACAGGCCTGCATGCAGACAGTACATTCATACACATACAAAAATAAATAAATAAATAATAAAAAAAATTAAAAAAAAAGATCTATCTATCTATCTATCTATCTATCTATCTATCTATCTATCTATCTATCTATTTGTGTGTGTATGCATGAATTTACTTGTACCACATATGTGGACCTACCCACAGAGGCAAGAAGGTATCAGATCTCTTGGAACTGCAGTTACAGTTGGTTATGGGTATAAATTAGTGCTCCTAACCACTGAGCCATCTCTTTAGCCAAAAATCCCAATTTCTTTAACCTTAAGTAATAGGAGTTGATGTTTCTTTACCCTTTTACACTCATTTGCTAGATCTAAAACCTGGTTAATATTAGACTCTAGCGTTTTGTATGAAAATCAAGGAGCAGAAGTGTTCATTATTTCACACCTAATTTATAAGCACATATTTTCTCCCACCCAGTTTATAATCATATATTTTTCAGTGTAAAAATCAGAGTTGTGCCAAACGTGATCTTTTCACAGTAGTTTTTATATCCCTGCCCTCTATCTGAGGCAAGAGAGGTGACCAAACCCCCTAAGACTCTGCATGACAACAGAATTTAAAATGGCATAACCTCTATAGAGTATCTTCCACAACTCTGTTCCATAATAAAAAAATAAAGTCCTGAAGCCATCAGCAACTTCTTCCTTCTGTTTCAATTCTCCTTTGAACTCTGAGGCAGCCCCTCCTCTGCTATACATTTTTAGCTTGTTTTCAGTAGAGAATATATATTCTTTTTGTTCATTGCTGACTATACATTTTTATTTCAATATCTAAATAAATTTGAGCAAGAATGTGCCGTACTCCCCATTTCTGAATTGGCTGATGCAAACAGAAATTTACAGATTTTGCTTTTTGGAGAGTCTAACATACCTTACCAAATTTTAGTCAAGAAAGTACCTACCAGATATCGTGCATTTTGTTCTTCTCGCCCAGTGACTTGTTGTATCTTCCTACAATTTATATCACATATGTTCTCACTTCATAGGTTTCCATGCCAGTTTCATTCTGTGCTTATAAATATTCATATCCCTTTCATTCCTTTGAGTTTTATCTGTCACTCTATCATGATGGTATCTTTCACAAAGTCTATGAATTCTCTTTAAAGAAAAGATTCAGGAAGCATAGTCTAGAATAAGAAACTGGATCCTGAATAGTGAACTTTTACTTCTAAAAATGCAAAACGTCTTATTCCAGAAAATTTAGTCATTCCTGTTTCTCTATTTCTTGCAATGCTATTTTGGTGTAGGTCTGTGAATGGTTGTTCAGGATGTCATTTTAATTTAGCAGCATCATTGCTAAAAGAGCAGCTGTCCAGAATTCACATTTCTAACGGATTTTAAAAACTGTTTCTAAATAGATAGATGTTCTCTGTGGTCCACTGACAACAAAAAAATTATCTGCTGGTGAATGCTTGTGCAGTACTTTTACTTTTAGTTTTCTCTATTTCTAAATGTTTATATTTTTTCAATTCAAGATAGTCCTAAGCAATGGCCTGTTTTTCATGGATGTACACTTAAATGTAATACCACTTACACTCATCTTAGCAGTTCCTGTCTTCCAAATTTACTATTCACAAAAGCTTAAACAATCAGGATTAATGGCACAAAATTCCTGTTACCAGTAGAGTGCTAATACATTCTGAAATTGTGACTTGAAAAACAGACATTGTAGTTATACATACCTGGAATAGATTCTTTGCTCATATGTCCTGGCTGCATGACCTCAGAAATTTGTTGAAGTTCTCTGAGGTCAAATTCCTAATAGGCAAAATGTTTTACAGTTATTTGTGTTTAATAAAACATCCCAAACCTTTTCCTAACCATACGGATATAAGACCACAATAGGAGATAAGATTAGTTCTAACTTAATTCAATTCCGTAATTAATTACATGATTCATGTGGAGTTTTTAGCAGAATCTCTGGCATATTAAATGCTAAGTAAATGTATATTGCTGTTATAAAGCCAATAAGGTGACTGAATCAGAGAGGCTTATTATTACCCTTATAAGGTTTTACATGAACAGGTGAATTATGACAATTGAGTAAGAAATGAAGAATGCATATATTAATCAATAGCCTGTACTTTTAACCTGATTATGTACAGGAGATGCATAAAATTCTAATTTGGCCTATTAATAATTTATCATCTCGGCTTGTGATTATCTTCAAATATCGTCTGAATAATAGTCACCCAAATATGTTTTGCTCAGGCCCTTACAGGTTAATCTACTGGTCAACTGAGAGACTACAGAGTAGGAAGGGAAATCAGCTGCACTACAAATTGCAAGTTCAGGACTGGCATGGTGGCACATGCCTTTAATACCAGCACTCAGGGGACAGAGACAGGTAGATCTCTGTGAGTTCAAGGACAGCCTGGGACTACAGGGAGACCCTGTCTTAAAAATCCCCCCCTCAAAAAAAAGACAACACATTTCATGTTCTATAATGAATTGAACATATTCACATATTTTCAAGTAGACAAACCTCAGGTATTTTATAAAGGCTAGGCCTCTTAGTCAATTCCAAATGCTATTTTCTTATACAATGAAAAGTACACATTTTTTTCAAAAATAAACATTTACAAAAGCTTCTCAAGTGTGCAAAAGGTGGTAACACGGGCAGCAATCCATATATTAGTAAGTTTTGCCTAAGAAGTCATACTTTTAAAATTGTGTTCCAGAATAATCTGCCAAACTTTTAATCTTTGTCTTTTATCTTTGCTTATGTCAGATAGTTTTAGCTGAAATAACTTTAAAGGTTTTAGAGGTGACAACTTAAGGTCTTCCTCTAATACAAAGAGGAATCCTTGGCTGAAAAGGATTTTGGAAAGTCTCACTTTTAATGAAAACGAGTTTATTGAAATGATACAAGATCATCCCACATAGCTAAGTATATTTATTGGAGAGGAGAGAACAAGTGCTGTTTTCCAATTTCCAAAAACATGTTTCAGCTGATGTACCTAAAATTAGAAATAATTCACATATTGCTGTGGTCACATAATGACAAAAGTCAGAAAAATATCACTGTTTCTGCCTTTCTGTCAGCCCCAAACAGACCTCAGTCTTCCATATTAATTTACATTGAAATTTTATGTCTAAGTCAACATATACAAAGAAGAAAAAGAAAAGTGTTTATTAAAATTAGGTATTTTGGGGGCTGGAGAGATGTTTCAGTGGTTAAGAGGACTGGCTGTTTTTATAGAAGACTTGGGTTCAAACACTTAGCCCCACATGGTGGCTAACAACCATACATAACTCCATGTCCAGGGGATCCAAGACCCTCTTCTGTCATCAGTAGGCATTGCACAACATGGGGGCACTTGCATACATGCACCCAGTGCACACATACAGAAAAAAAAATAAAGCAAAAAATTATAAATGTATTTATTTTTATCAAGATGCTGTACCAGATAGGACTTAACATACATGAGAGAATACTTGAAATTGGGGGCCTATGGGAGGCAGGGCTACAGAGGGTGGGCCTTAATTTTTTAAAATATATTATATGAATTGCACAAAACTCAATACAAACTTATGTATTAAATGCAGCCCAGCTGCATCTTACTTAACTTCCAATGACATCTTGTTTGTATTTTGCTTTAAAAAATGGCATTAAGGGGATGGAGAGTTAGCTCAGCAGTTAAGAGCACCGACTGCTCTTGTAAAGGACCCAGGTTCGATTCCCAACACCCACATGGTGGCTAAGAACCGTCTTTTTCCAGTTCCAGGGGAATCCGGACACTCTCTTCTGACCTCCACAGCATTGCATAACAAAGGTGCACCAACCTACATGCAGACAGTACATTCATACACATAAGAAAATAATAAAAAATAATAAATAAAATAAAAAATGACATTAGAAAATACAGGAAATTTTTTCAGGTAATTTAGTCAGAATTCAATTATTCATTCATTTATTTATTTGATTATTCATTCCCTTATTAATAATGTTGGGAGACCTATTTATCTGTCAGTATACTATATACTGAAAATACCCAACATTTGAAAAGGTGTAGTCATTGTTGAGACAACTTAGACCTTCTATATTTGACATAGGGAAATTCAGTCTCAACTGCTTAGCTCAAAGTTGTCATTATGTCAATAAGAAATCATTATTGTCAAATATGTTGGTCTCACACATGGTTCAAAGACTAGGAGTAATTTTACACAAATCTATAGTTTTGCTTAGAAGAAAATTACATGTATAGTTGTTAGTTTCATTAGACTTATTAGTATTATTATTGAAGACTTTTAAGAAGAAAACTGAAAGTTTCCACTGCCACACATTAAATATAGCCATTTCCTTCTGTCCTCAAGCCAGCAGAGCCTGAACGCTAATGTGGAAAGGTTTTTGTTGTTGTTGTTGTTGCTGCTGCTGTTGTAGAGCACTTACTCTACACAGAGTATTATGTGGTGCCAGTCTATCCATGGCAGCTGAAAGACGCAGTGGGTTAGTTGGGTATTTTTTCCTCATCACTCTGAGGCCCTAAGGGCGAGACTGAATGATTGCATCATTCTAGTAATGAAGTCCCTGGAGAACCTGTAGAAGGCAGCACTTCAAGTTTTAAGGTTTGCACTGCTCACGATGTAGTAAGGTTGCTGTTGCAGAATACTAATTTTAAGGCAAGAATTATCTAGCTTGGCAAATACAACAAGAAAATTATAGAAGAACAAAAATAAATTCAGTGTGTTTTCTGGGCATACTCAACTTTTAGTAGGCAACATTTTAATTTTTGCTTTTAATTCCACTGCCTCAAAATAAATGATGTTTAAGAGATTACATAAAGACATAGAATGTCTTCTTCCAGTATTTGATAATGCTTTGGAGTTGAAAATACACTATGGACAACAATATGTTATGTATTTACTTTAATTCTTAGATGGATCTAATTAGCTTATTATTTACATAAGGTAGTGACACTCTAGCCAAATTCTTTGTGCAGAATAACAGTTCTAGTCGAATAGCTTTATCTGGCATGAACATATTTCTCAGTGTTATAAACCATGGTTTATAAACTTTCTTTCATTTACCTAGTAACCAAACAATTTCAGTAGCAATTATCTTTCTTTTGCCTCACTGGTGACACTTGAAATATCTCATAGGACCACTTTTCTGAAAGACAAATGTTCACATGCCATTTCTCTGCCTACAGCTTTATTATGTTTTCATTGCCCTCTGGGTAAAGTCAAACTCCATAACATGATATTCAAGGCCCAGAACATTCTGATTCCTATCTTAGGTTTTCATTTCAGGGCTCTCTCCATCTTACCTTCTCCATCCATAGCAAACTTCTTATTAGCTTTTGAATAGGCTATGCTTTTTTTTCTAACACCCAGACCATTGCTTACTCTGCTGTTTCTAAATTTTCACATTCTCTTGACTAATACTTACTAGTTTTTCTTCATGTAAAGCTTTCTAAGCTCTCACATAAGTACTTCTTGTCATTTTTATCTCGTGGACAGTACTTTGCTATGTACTCCAGGCTGTCCTCAAACTCCAGATCCTCTTGCCTGACTTGCTGTGTTTCAGTATTATAGGACTGCACTGCTCATGCAAGTCTTTCTTTCTATGTGGTCCCTTCGGTCCAATACTTCTCCAAAAACTGTGTGTGGGGAGCTATTTCACTAAGTATGGCAAATACCTTTGTAAAGGTCTATACCACAAGATTATAAGATCCAAATGCAGATCAGAAGAAATTTTAGTTCACAGGATTATTTCTGATGCCTACTAGCATACAGTGTCATTTTAAATGAACCATTTTATATGAATTTTATAAGTCCTACAATAGTAAATCAAGTATTAATTATTTATGTAGGCCCAGCCAATATCTTCTCTGCTCTGCCCCAATGCGGCCATCCAGTATTAAGTACACATACCATTACTTTTAAATATGTATATATTTGTGAATCATTAAGGAGACAATTATTCAAAATATTTCATGTGTCCAGTTCTCATTAAAGTTTTAATTTTATTGTCTCAGAAGTTTGCTCAGAAACCTAATATAATCAGACCCTGTATAGTGTCAAGGTTAAAATCAAAGATTCAGGTGACAGATAATTTGGGTTGGAGTGCTGCCACTTTTTATTATATTTCATATAAATTGTAGCATAATATTTGACATTTTCTACCTGAATTTTAACTTTAAGGCATACAGTGATGGTAATGATTCATAGGTTGCTCATGATAGTCAAATAAAGTCCCAATGAAGATATTAAGTTGTGGGTGCTATATCTGAAATATCACTCATTTTAATGATTCTTCTCTTAGAATTGGATTTTAGATTGTATTCCTTTTTTTACTCTTTGAATTAGATAGAATGGTTTACAAATGCAAATAAGTCATCCCACCAGTCTTCAAAAATAAGTTTGTGAGAATTCTAACAATATTAAAATTCAAGTGTAAGATATTATATCAAACCAGAGTGCCTCACATCTTTAAACCTAGAACTTTGAAAGCTGGGGTGAGGGGAGAGATATGAGGTCAAAATTAGCCTAGGTCACCAAGTAAGACTTTATCTTTAAAAAATGAAGTAAATTGAAGTGTTACGAAGCCACTTTATAAAGAAGCTTAGAAAAGAAGCAGCTTGACTCAGCATTCATAAAACCAAGAGTGAACAAACTGTCTAGCACCCATACCTTTAGATGTTTCTAGGAATTTGTCTCCCCAGGAATATAAAGACTTTAAGCTTAGCATATACACATTAAAAAATCATAAATTCTTATAACAAAACAATAAAGTGAGATATTTGAGGATGATGGTTAAACATTAGCATGATAACAGGGTGTTTGCATGTAATAAATATATCTAAATATCTCTAACATAAGTGGAAGAAAACATAATGATAAAATCCAGGTGTTGTGGCACACTCCTTTAATCCCAGCACTCAGGAGGGAAAGGTGAGTGCATCTCTGTGACATCCAGGCCAGCACGGTCTCCATAGCAAGTTCCAAACCACCTATGTCTGCAGGGATACCCTGTATCAAAAAGACCACACACACACACACACACACACACACACACACACACATACACAAAGAGTATGCCCTGTCATCAGCAGTTCAGCAGTAGGGTGTCCCTTCAAGTGCTGGGAGATAATCATTGGCTGTGGGAATAGCCTGTATAATTTTTTAAGTACCTTGGACCACCCTGACCAACAAGTCAAAGGGATATTTACCCTGTGTGGGATTATTTTTCTTGTATACAGCCTTCAGAACCTACATATACACAGTCATGTACACACATACACTCATGTACAGATCCAGTAGGCTTCTAAACCAATATATTTCCCCTGGTTTTTCACAACACCTAAGTAATATTCTCTCTCTATCTCTCTCCTTGTGTAGCCCTCCCTCCTTCATCCCCAGTTAAAGTAACCCCATTTTTCCCATTCCCCCTTGATAATACCCATCTTCTATGATTCCCCCATCTTTTGAGCTCCTTCTTCCTCTCTACCTCCATGGTTTCTTGTATAACCCTCCTGTTTCCCCTCCCATTTTAACGATTTCACCCTTGGTAACAACTATCTCCTACTATCCATCTCTCTCAAGCTCCTTTTTTCCCTTATCCATATGGTTTCTTTCCATTTTCCTGGATCCCGCAGGTACATCAGAATATGTACTCACATACAAGGTTTTCATTCTAAGATCCAAAAATAGAAGAGTACCAAATAGTCATTTGTTTCTCTGAGTCTGTGTTACTTCAGTTACTATAACAATTACTAGGTCCAGGCAATTAATTACAGATTTCATGATTTCATCTTTCCTTAAAGCTGAGTAGAACTCAATTGTGTAAATGTATCAAGTTTTCATTATTCATTCATAATTTGCAGAACACTTAGGTTCCATTTCTTGACTAACGTGAAAGAGCAACAACAAACATAGATGTATGATTATGTTTGCAATGGAATGATTCCTTCAGGATATGGAGAGGAGTAGTATAACCAGTTCATATGGTAAATTTTTAGTATTTTCTTAGTTCTTTACACTGATAGATGTTATCTCCTGGAACTTGAAGATGAGACCTTACAGCCGAAGACAGGATGTACTCTGGACACAGGACTTAGAACAATGGAGCTGGAACTGACCTGGAAACCTGTTCCCTGAAGCATAGCTTGCATAGTTCTGGAGGACATTACAAGCTGCTCTGGGAGAAAATCTGTCAAATTTTCAAAGCCAGCTTTAAAGCTGAATAACCACAATCATGGCCAATAGAGTGAACTATATTGGTGCAGTACTGGCACTTTTATTTTGGGATTAATAAACAATTACCTAATTAGACTTAAAGATTAGTCAATAGGAAGGAACTAATTTGTGCCATTTTAAACATAGCTAAATATATATATTGAATTTTAGAGAAAACTCTTTCTCTGTCATATCCCTAGACAAATGTAATTTCTTACTATATGCTAAATGTTAAGCCTTATATTTACAGACAGTATGCCAGTCACCCTCATCAAAGAAACTTAGAACAGATGGAGACTATTCCAGAATTCTAGAACTGTACATATACAGACAGCAAGTGTCCGTGAAATGCCAAACCACAGTAACACATCTACAATGTAACCTCTATACATAAGAGCATAAAATTATATTGTATGAACATATCAAAAATTTAATTAAAATGCAAAAATCTATTAAAATTAAGAGTTAATTAAAAGCCAATAAAAAAGAACACAAGATGTCAAAATACAGAACTTATTCCCATTTCTCCCATGGCAACAGTGACTTATCAAAATTAGTAAAAAAGATTCTTGCTTCTCAGAATAGATCCCTCCCAAATCTGACCACACAATTGGAAAGAAACCCAAAGTTCTTAGTTGTTCCCAGGAAGGGAAAAGAAAAGGTAAACCATAAACCAACCATATGTCCAGTGATCTGATGTTTAATGACTGGGAGGCATCCCAAATTACTGGCTTTTATTTCACCTCACTTAGAGTAGAATTCTAATACTTGAATTGATATAAATAATCATTCAGTTTGGATAATAATCTGGTCTATATAATAAACCATGACACCACTAACAACAAAAATGTGCTACATGCTACAAATATTCTTTTATTTGAAGCGATATATAGGACAGCAGACAGACAACTATACTCAGAATGTGATCTCTCAAATGAGGATAAGGTATACTGCATCATGTCTCAAATATTCTGGTATGTCAAGACATTATCCAACGAACTGGTTTCTGATAAAATCTACTTAGTGAACTCACACAATCTAGCATAAAAACATGACTAGCATACTCAAAATGCCTTACAGTCAACAAAAAGACTGCCTGATATGCAATTACTTCATAAGTTACACCCTCCAACAGACAAAGAAATGGAATATCCATTCAAAAATACAATGCTGAAATTCTCTTCAAATACCTAGACATGTTGACTGGCAAAAGTTTTCACTGTAAAAAGCTAGTCATTAAAGGTAAATTAAGTAAAAATATATGAAAGTTTATGCAAAACTTACCATACTCTAAGACATAAAAGAAAACTCAACAAATAAAAAAATTGAAATATTATCATGCATTTTATCAGACCACAATGCAATAACCAACCTCAAAAGAAGCTCTAGTACTGATATGAACTCATGGAGATTAAACAACTCACTCCGAAAGATGAATGGGTCAAAGAAGTAATTAAGGAAGAAATAAAAGTATTTCTAGACTAAATGAAAATGAGAATAACAGTACAACAAAATCTATGGGACACTTTAAAAGCAGTCCTAAGAGGGAAGTTTGTAGCTCTAAAGGCCTACATGAAAAAATCAGAAAGAGCACTTATAAATCACTTAAGAGCACAACTCAAGACTGTTGTGGTGGTTTGAATGAGTGTCCCCCATAGGCTTTAAGTATTCAGACATTTTGTCTCCAGTTGGTGGCACTGTTCTTGGAGGTCTTGGAAGGTGTGGCCATGCTAAAGGAAGTATGTCACTGGGGGCAGGCTTAGTGAGTTTAACAAGCCTTGCAGTCTCCAGTTGCTCACTATGCTTCCTGTGCTCATTGTGAGATGTGACCCTCAGTTTGCTGCTCCAGCCCCAGCCACCGTGCCTCCTGACACAATGGACTCTAATTCCCTGGAACTGTCAATTGTAAGCTCAAATAAACTCTTCCTTTTATAAGTTCCTTTGGTCATGGTGTTTTATCACAGCAACAGAAAAGTGACTAATACAGTTATTTGGTACCAGGATTGGAGTGTTGGCTGTGAAGAACCTGACCATGTGGATGTTTGGAGAAATGTGGAAGACTTTGGAACTTTGGGCTAGAAAAGCTGTTGACTACTGTAAGCACAGCTTAACAGGCCATTCTAATAGAAGCCTGGAAGAAAGCATTGCTGCAAAATAAAGTGTAGTTCCAGAGGAAAATAAAGACTTAGGCAGCAACTGGGATATTTTGATAAAGAGTCTGGCAGCAGTTTACCCACAGCCCAAATGCTTGCATGATGCTAAGTTGAAAAGCAATGGACTAATGTCTTTGGCAGAGGATATTTCAAGACAGCCTAGTGTAAAAATGGTGGCTTGGCTGTTAATGGTGAATATTGTGCAGATCTACAGTGAAAAAGAGCAGATGGGGCAGAAAGAAATGCAAAATGTACAGTTTGGATCTGAAAACTATACTAGGAAGATTAAAGGTGTGGCCAAGGCATGTGAAGGAGAGGTTCCTTTTGATAAGAAGACTAAAGTGATTAAGGAGAGGCCTAGCTATTTACAAGTAAACAATGGAAAAAGTGAGATTAAAGTGATTAAGGAGAGGCCTCAAGATTTACAAGTAAACTACAGAAACAGTAACTTCAGGGCAAGACAACACCCAGCTAATCCTCCAACTTTTGAAAGGAAAATACTGAAAGCATTTTCTACTCCAACAAGTCCAGGGCAGAGAAAATTTGCAAATGTGGTTAAAGAAGGAGAGATTCCATCCCAAACTTGCAGCCAAATTCGGCAATTTCATTCACGTGGTGCTGGCTTTAGAGGCATGAAGTTTGCAAGAGTGAAGGGGTCATCAGTTCTTCCTCCATGGTTTCAGAGAGCCACAGAGGCCAGGCAGAGTGCAGCAGGGGGGTCCCTGAATAAAGAAGGCCCTGATAGGCCATTGCATGAAGCTGTGAATGTGAAGCCTGGTTGGCAGCGGAGACCCCAAGAAAACAATCGAGATGCCAGAGCTGTGAGATATTTGCCAAGCAGAGCTACATACAGGGAGTGGTACCAGCCTAAGAAAGAGATGTATGTTGTAAGCAAAGCTGGAAGAGCTGAGCCATCTAAGCCCTTTGGAAGTCAAGTCCCAGAAGTAGCACATGGAACTACTGGACTTGGTGTTTGCCCTGCAGGTTTTCGGTCTTGTTTTGGTCCAGTATTTCCTCACTATGCGTCTATTCCTCCCTTTTGGAATGGGAATGTGTATTCGGTTCCACTATACACTGGGAGTATGTAATTTGTCTTTTGATTTTACAGGAGCTTACAGTTTAGGAGATTGGCCTGAGTCTCAGAAGAGACTGTGGACTGTAGACTTTTAAATGGCATTGAAACTGGTAAAGACTATGGGGACTTATTAAGGTTAGACTAAATGCATTTTGAATTTTATATGGTCAGGAGCATATGGGGGCCAGGGAGTGGAATATGGTGGTTTCAATGAGTGTCCCCCATAGGCTTTAAGTATTCAGACATGGTGGTTTGAATGAGTTTCCCCATAGGCTTTAAGTATTCAGACATAGTGTTTGGAATGAGTGTCCCCCATAGGCTTTAAGTATTCAGACATTTTGTGTCCAGTTGGTGGCAGTGTTCTTGGAGGTCTTGGAAGGTGTGGCCATGCTAGAGAAAGTATGTCACTGGGGGCAGGCTTAGTGAGTTTAACAAGCCTTGCAGTCTCCAGTTGCTCACTATGCTTCCTGTGCTCATTGCGAGATGTAACCCTCGGTTTGCTGCTCCAGCCCCAGCCACCATGCCTCCTGACACAATGGACTCTAATTACCTGGAACCATCAATCGTAAGCTCAAAGAAACTCTTCCTTTTATAAGTTCCTTTGGTCATGGTGTTTTATCACAGCAACAGAAAAGTGACTAATACAACTGTGTATAGGAAAGAAAAAAAAAGCTCAAACCTAGTAGACAAGAAGAAATAACAAAAATCAGAGCAGAAATTAATGAAGTAGATAAAAAGAAATTAGATGCAAAAAAAATAAATAAATCTAAGAGCTAGTTCTTTGAAAAGTTGAACAAGATAGACAATACCTTAGCTCAGCTGACCAAAAGAAAAATAGAGCAAAACCAAATTAACAAAATCAAACACAAAACAGAAACAACAACAGACACCAAAAAACCCCAGAATTTGCCATTTACTCTCTTTCAAAATTCACCAAGTCTTTCAATGTAATCATGTTACATTTTATTGAACTCTTCCTCATTTCATACAATATTTCTAAATCAAATTTAGATTCATTCCCCCACTTCCATGCCCCCCCACCCTGCCAGAGCTTGTGCATTCTGCCATACTTATCTTGCATCTCTTTCTAGGTCTTTTTTTTTTATTTAAGTTTTTTGATACAGAAATTTACTGTTTGGGGTAGAATTTTATTGTTGCAGTCATTTCTTTGACACAGTGTTTTTGTTGTTGTTCCTTTCAATTTGCATTGCTTCAAACATTCATATATGCACATAACACACAAACTAAAATTATGATGTGTAAAAATAAACTATAAGATAATTCCAATACATGTTTAGGGTATTGAGATTTAGATTGTAGGATTGTATGCAGATAACAAAAGAAAAAATTTGCTTTGCATTTCTACTTTACATAACAAGTTGATGAGTAACATTCTGCATTATATTTACTAAAGGAGAAAAAAAAGAAAAAAGAAAAAAGAAAAAGGAATTTTAAAAAATTATTGTTTACCATACAAAGAGAGATTTGGTGTTAGGGTCCACATATGAGGGAGCACCATATGTCTTTTATTTTTCTGGGACTGTGTTACTTCATTTGACATAATGGATTCCAACTCTATCCATTTAACATGCAAAGTTCATGATGCCACCTTTCATTATTGCTGCATAAAGTTCCGTTGTGTAAATGTACTACATTTTTTATATATTCATCAGTTGAGAAACACTTGGGTTGCTTCCAGCTCTTCATTATTGTGAAGAAAGCTGCAATAATCATAGAGGTGCATGTATCTTTGTGGTAGGAGGGGTATGACTGGATCAGTTGTTACAAACGTTTTGAGTCTTTTAAGGATTCTCCACACTGCTTTCTATAGGGGTTTTATGAGTTTGCATTCCCACCAGCAGTTGAGGGTTCCCCTTTCCCCACAACCACTTAGCATTTGGTATCCTTTGTTTTCTTGATCATAGCCAGTCTTAGTGGAGTAAGGTGAATTTTAAACCAGTTTTAATTTTCATTTCCTTAATTATTACTGACAATGAACAGTTTTTAAGATGTTTATCAGCTATTTTACTCCTTCATTTGTGAAGTCTCTCCTCATCTATTTACTCCATCTTTTGAGTGGGTCATTTGTTTTCTCGCTCCTTTGTTTTTTGAGTAGTTTATATACTCTGGATGTTAATGCTCTGTCTAATTTACCGCTGGTTTCTCTTCAATATTTTGTTTTGCTGTACACAGGCTCTTAAGCTTAAAAAGATCCCATTTGTCAATTGTTGACCTTATTTCCTGCATAGCTGCTGTCTGATTTAGAAAGTCTTTTCCTACTCCTGTGTTTTGTAGGTTACTGCCAACGTTCTCTTCTATAATTTTCAGAGTTTAAGGTTTCACGTGGAGTTCCTTGATCCATTTGGAGCTGATTTTTGTACAGAGTGAGAGGTAGGGGTTTAATTTTATTCTTCTACAACTGGTGATCCAATTTTACCAACACTATTTGCTGAAGATGCTATCTTTCCTCCATTGGGTCTTCTTGGCCCCTTTGTCAAATATGAGGTGGCTGAAATTGTATGTGCTCAAGTTTGTATCTTCAATTTTGTTCTATTTGTCTACAGGTTTGTTTTTGTTTTTGTACCAGTACCAGGCTGTTTTTATGATTATATCCCTGTAATATCGTATGGAGTCTAGTATATTGTTCCCCCCGTATTGCTCTTTTTGCTCTAGGTTGCTTTGGCTATTTGGGGTCTTTTATTCTTCCATATGAGTTTAAGGATCTTTTATTCTAATCTGTGAATAAACTCTTGGAGATTTTAATTGGGATTGCATTTAATCTGTATATTAATTTGGTTAGAATGGATATTTTTATAATATTAATTTCTCCAATCCATGGGTGTGGGAGGTCTTTTCATCTTCTAGTGCCTTCATTCACCTTCACCAGGATTTTGAAATTTTCATTGTAGATATATTTGGTGTCTTTGGTTAGGTTTGTTCCTAGGTATATTTTGAGGCTATTGTGAGTGGGAAAGTCTCCTTATCTTCCTTCTCCAGTTGCTTCTTGTTGGAGTACAGAAAGAATACTGATTTTTCGAGGTTAATTTTGTATCTTGCTACTTTACTGAAACTCTCAATCATTTCTAAACTTTTCTTTTAGAAATTTTGGCATCCCTTAGGTAAACTATCATATCATTGGCAAAGAGAGATAGTGTGAATTCCTCTTTTCCAATTAGTACTCCTTTAATTTCCCTTTCTTGCATTATTGCCCTAGCAAGCATTTCAAGCACTATGTTGAAAATTAGTGGGGATAGGAGGCAGCCTTGTCCAGTTCCTCGCCTTAAGGGGAATGCATCTAATTTTTCCCCATTTAGGATGATGTTGGGTGTGGGTTTGTTCTATATGGATTGATTATTTTGAGGACTATTATCTGCAGTGCAATTCCCTCTAGGAATTTAAACATGAAGTCATGCTGGATTTTGTACAAGGCTTTTTTCTCTATCAACTGAGATGACCATAATTTTTTGTCTTTAAGTTCACTTATGTGTTTCATGATACTTATTGATTTACATATGTTGAAACATCCCTGAACCTCTGGTATGATTCCAACTTTGTCATAATGGATATTCTTTGTGATGTGTCTATATGTGGTTTGCAAGTATTTTTTCGAGAATTTTTGAATCTATGTTCTTTAATGAAATGGGTCTATACTTTTCTTTCTGGTTGTATCTTTGCCTGTTTTTGGTATTAGAGTAATGACGGTCTCATAGAAGAAATTTCAGAGATTTCCCTCTGTTTCTATCCATCTGAACAGTTTGAGTAATAATGGTTTTAAATCCTCTTTAAATGTTTTATAGAATTCTCCTGGGAATCCATTTAAGCCTGGCCTATTTTTGTTTTTTTTTTACTTGGTAGGTGTTTTATTACATTTTGAATTTCTTCGTGTAATATGGGTATGTGTAAGCTGTCAGTATCTTCTTGGTTAAGCTTTGTTGATTTCCAGGATTTCCAATATTCATCCATTTCTCTTAGGTTTTCAAATTTAGTTGATTAATGGTTATTGAAGTATTCTCGTATGATTGTCTGGATCTTTTCTTTATCTGTTGTGATGTTTCCCTTTTTATCTCTAATTTTATTGATTTGGAGTTGCTTTTTCTTTCTTTTAATCAACTGGGATAAAGGTCTACCTATCTTGTTTATCCTGTCAAAGAATCAGCTTTCGGATTCATTGATTGTATTATTTCCTTTGTTTCTAATTCATTGATTTCTGATCTGATTTTTGTTATTTCTTCCTATCTGTTGGGTTTAGGGTTCATTCGTTGTTTTCTCTCAAGTTTTTTTTTATCTGCAGTATTAAATCATTTGTTTGTGTTCTTTCTGGTTTTTTTTAATGTAAGCATTTAGTGCTATAAATTTCTCTCTTAGGACTGCTTTTAAAATATCCCACAGGTTTTGTTGTATTGTATTGTCTTTTTCATTTAATTCAAAGAATGCTTTTATTTCTTTATTTCTTTCTTGACCTATTCATTATTCAGGAGTGTATTGTTTAGTCTCCATGTGTTCTTATAAATAGTGGGGTTTCATATGGTGTTCATATTAAGCTTTATTACACTGTGGTCTGATAGAATGCATGAAATAATTCCAATCCTTTTCTATTTGTTGAGGTTTTTTCTGTGTCCCAGTATGTCGTCGATTTTGGAGAATGTTCCTTGGGGTGCTGAGTTAAAAGTATATTCTTTGCGTTTGAGTGGAATATTTGATAGATATCTGCTAGGTCCATTTGGTGCATTATATTGTTCATTTCTGATGTTACTCTTTATTATTTGACCAGTTGACCTGTCCAAAAGTCTCAGTGGGGTATTGAGGTCCCTTACTAATAGTGTGTTGGGATTCATCTGTGTCTTGAAATCCTGCAGAATTGTGCTTATATAATTCAGTGCACCAGAATTTGGTGCATATATATTTATGATTGTGAAATCTTCTTGGTTAATTGCTCCTTTGATAAAAATATTGTGACCCTCTTTGTCTCTTCTGATTAGCTTTACTTTGAAATCTATTTTGTCTAATATTAGAATAAGCAACTCCTGTTTGCTTTACCATTTGCTTGGGATATTTTTTTCCATCCTTACACCTTAGGCTGTTGCCTTTCCTTGTAGGTGAGATGGGTTTCTTGTAGACAGCAAAAAAGATGGATTTGGTTTCTTAATTCATGCTGTGTCTTAATTCATATCTGTGTCTCTGGATTGGGGAGTTCAGGACATTAATATTAAAAGTTATTATTGAGAGATGTATATTGCTTCCTTTCAATTTATTTTCTGTATGCATTCTTGGTCTAGGCTTGTGTGCTGGATAGCTTTAGTGTCAACTTGACACACCTGGGTTGAGGGAGCCTCAGTTGGGGAATTGGCTCCATTGGATTGGCCTGTGGCCACATCTGTGGAGTATTCTCTTGATGGTCGAGCAGTGTGGGAGGGCCCAGCCCACAAGAGTGGTACCACCCTGGGCAGGTTGCTGTGTACTCTATAAGAAGGCGGGCTGGGCATGAACCAGGGAGCAAGCCAGTGGACAGCATTCCTCCATGGTCTGTGCTTCAGTTCCTGCCCTGAGTTCCTGCCTTGTGCTACCTGAGTGATGAACTGTGAACCAGGAAATGTAAGCTGAATAAACCCTTTCATCCCCAAGTTGGTGTTGGTCAGAGTGTTTTGTCACAGCAATGGAAGACAAACTAGGAGAGAAATTGGTACTAGAAGAGTGGGGTATTGCTGTGACAGACCTGACCTTGGTGTTTTGGGGAAGGATTGTGGAGGCGTTTGGAACTTTGGGCTGGGAAGATCATTGAATGCCTAAAGATTGTTGCTGTGGAGCTTGGAGCAGTTTTGCTGAAGGATTTG
>VZQC01015662.1:148933-241642 GCA_009823505.1 Rhizomys pruinosus
TGGTCATGGTATCCACTGGTCTTACCATGTTCCCCACCACCCAGAAGCAGCTGGCTTGATAGAATGATGGAATGGCCTCTTGAAGACACAGTTACAGCGCCAATTAGGTAGCAATACCCTGGAGGGCTGGGGCAAGGTTCTCCAGCAAGCAGTATATGCTTTGAATCAGCATCCACTACATAGTACTGTTTCTCCTATAGCCAGAATTCATGGGTCCAGGAACCAAGGGATGGAAATGAGAATGATTCCATTCACTATCACCCCTAGTGACCCAGTAGGAAAATTTTTGCTTCCTGTACCCACAACCTTGAGTTCCACTGGTCTAGATGTTTTGGCTCCAATGGGGGGAGTGCTTTTGCCAGGAGATACAGCAAACATTCCATTGAACTGGAAGCTAAGACAAGAGTGGTGCCACCCTGGGCAGGTTGTTGTGTACTGTATAAGAAGGCGGGCTGGGCATGAGCCAGGGAGCAAGCCAGTGGACAGCATTCCTCCATGGTCTGTGCTTCAGCTCCTGCCTCCAGGTTCCTGCCCTGAGTTCCTGCCTTGTGCTACCTGAGTGATGAACTGTGACCCAGGAGATGTAAGCTGAATAAACCCTTTCCTCCCCAAGTTGGTGTCGGTCAGAGTGTTTTGTCACAGCAATGGAAGACAAACTAGGAGAGCTTGCATTCCCATTCTTATGCTTTCATTAATTACTCTCTCTAGCTGCTTGGGTATATTTGCTCTTTTCCTCTGTCCTTTGAATTGCTTTAAGTATTTTCTGAAGGTTTGGTTTTCTGGACATGTATTCTTTCACCTCGTTCATGTCATGAAAGATTTATTTTTTTCTCCTTCAACTATAATCCATATTTTTGCTGGGTAAAATAACCTGGGTTGGCATCTATAGTCATTTAATACTGGGGATACTTTGGTCCATGTTGTTCTGGCTTTCATTGTTTGCAGTGAAAGGCAGCTGTAAATCTGATGGGTTTCCCTTTATGTGTAACTTGTTCTTCTCTTGAAGTTTTCAGTATTCTGTCTTTGTTTTGAGTGTCTAGCATTTTAATTATGATATAGTGTGGGGGATTTCTTTTCTGATCTTGTCCATTTGGTGTTCTATGTGCTTCATGTATTTGTATGGGTATGTCTTTTTTTCAATTCGGGGACATTTTCTTCTATAATTTGTTTGAAGATCTGGTCAATAAGGTTATCCTGGGATTCTTCCCCTTCCTCTATCCCTATGATGTGGAGGTTTGGTCATTTCATGGTGTCCCACATTTCCTGATTACTCCACTCATGTTTTAAATTTTTTTAATCTTTGCTTGAGCATTATAGTTCTTCCATGTTATCTTCCAGTCTTGATATTCTATTTTCTACTTCATCCATACTGTTACTGAGGCTTTCTTTTGCCCTTTCCTATTGACTGGATGAGTATTCGATTTCCTTATTTCATCTTGAGATTTCTTTGGTATTTACACTTCCTTTTGCAGTTTGTTCTTTTCTCCTTCTAGTTCTTTGATTCACTTGTGTGTATGGTCAGTTTCCTTTTTCATTTCCACATTGGATCTCTTCAGTATTTCCACTTCCTCTGGAGTTTGTCATTCTCTCCTTCTAGTTCTTTGCTTCTTTTTTCTGTGTGTTGTTTATCGTTCTCTTTGTCTAGTTCTTTGATTCATTTGTCTGTGTGCTTTTATATTCTTTGATTTATTTGAATATATCTATGATGATTTTTTAAAAATATTTGTGTCCCGGTTTACCTCCAGGGAGATCTCTTTGTAGGAGTTTTCTATAGGACTGGTAGAGTTTGGTGGGAATTTATTATTTGTTTTTCCCATTTTTTTCTGTGCTTTGGCATTTGGCATTTGGATTTGTTTTCATGTTTGTGATTTTATTGGAAACCTAAGTGTTTCTTTGCTGCGATGAAGGCAGAGTCTACCAGATCCCCTGGTCTAGCTGTAATCTTCTGCACTGGCCTATAGGTGTCAGACTCCCTGTCTCCCTTTGCTTGCTTAGGCCTAGGTTGGTCACAACACTCTCCTAGAAACTCTGACAGATGGTCTCAGAGCTCCTCCCGGTTCAGCTAATCTGTGCTGGCTTTCCTGGTCCTGGTCACTCAGGTGGATTGCCCCAGAGCTCCGTTGGTTCACCTTAGGTGTGTGGACCTGTCTAGGCCAGGCTGTCCTGTTGGCTCAATTGGGAGTAGGAGCTGGGACCACTGGTTGCTGTGTTAGATCTGCTGGGAGCTGGTCTAGAATCACTGGGAACCAGTCCCATGCCTGTGCTCTGCTCCATTCATCTGTGGCTAGCTGGTTGGATCACTGTCATCCAAGGGCACAGCGCACACCACTCTGTTCCTTGGCCCATGTTACTTCTTAAAAAAATTGATGTTAATAAAAATCTTTTATTTAAGCTGAGCTTGGTGACACATGCCTTTAAACCCACCACTTGGGAGGCAGAGGCAGGAGCATCTCTGTGAGTTTAAGGCTAGCCCAGTCTACAAAGCAAGTTCCAGGCTAGCTAGGGCTACAGGTAGACACTATCACAAAAGTACCAAAAAATCTTTCTTAAAAAATTATACATTCCATTAAATTTGAAAACCCAAAAGAAATGAACAAATTTCTGAAGTCATGGACAACACTAAAGTTGAACTGAGAAGAGATCAACAGCTTAAACTGACCAATAACAAATTAGTAAATTAAAGCATTAATACCAAACCTCCTGACTAAAAAGAACCCAGGCCCAGATGGCTTCATAGGAGAATTCTACCAGACATGTGAAGAATATCTACAACCACTACTGCTTGAGTTATTCAAAAATTTGGAAACAGAGGGAGATCTCCCAATGTCCTTCTTATATAAAGCCACTATTATTCCATTACCAAAACCAGGTAAAAACACAATAACAAAAGAAAACTATAGGTCTATAACAATAATAAACATAGATTCAATAATTTGCAACAAAATACTTACAAACTCCATACAGACTCACATCAAATTAGATTATCCATCATTATCAAGTAGGTTTACTTCCAGAGATGCAGAGATGTTTCAATGTATGAAAGCAATAAGTATCATAAAACATGTAAGTGGACTTAAAGACAAAAGTCACAGAGTCATCTCAATGGATGCAGAAAAGTTCTTTGGCAAAATCCAACATGTGTTCATGTTAAAAGTCCTAGAGGATTTTTTTCTTTTATATATATTTATTTTAAGGGGTTCACAATATAAGAGCACAGTTGTTTTCAGATCACATTGACATTGCTTCGTTTGCCATACAATTAGGTAATTGGCGCTAGCATCCACAGACAAGGGATATCATTCGTCGCTTGTTTTTCTGAGACTGTGTTACTTCACTCAGCATGATATCTTCTAGCTCAAGCCATTTACCTGCAAAGCTCATGCTGTCATCTTTCTTTAGAGCTGCATAGAACTCCATTGTGTAGATGTACCACATTTTCTCTATCCACTCATCAGTTGAGGGGCACTTGGGTTGGTTCCAGCTCCTTGCTATTGTGAAGAAAGCTGCAATAAACATGGCTGTGCATGTATCTCTGCGGTAAGATGAGTCTTGTGGGTACGTGCTCAGGAGTGGTATGGCTGGGTCAGGTGGCAAGTTCATTCCAAGTCTTCCAAGGGTTCTCCACACTGCTTTCATAATGACTGTATGAGTTTACAATCCCACCAGCAGTGGATGAGTGTTCCTCTTTCCCCACAACCTCTCCAGCACTTGGTATCATTTGTTTTCTTGATCCTAGCCAGTCTTATCAGAGTGAGATGATATCTTAAAGTGGTTTTGATTTGCATTTCCTTAATGATTAATGATGTTGAACACCTCTTAAGATTTTTCTCAGCCATCTCTAATTCCTCACTTGTGAAGTCTCTGTTCAGCTCTTTGCTCCATCTATTGAGTGAGTCATTTGTTAGAGGAATTTTTCAAATGTATGAATAGAAACTCAACATTTCAAGGAAAATTATCAGACATAAAGTAGCCAAATTGAAGGAAATAAATACCTTTCCAAAATGAAAATTTAAGAAAATGGATGTGTATGAATTATTCAATAAAGGAATATGATAACACCTTTAGGAAAGGACTTTCTTAGTGGGACATCAGCTGCTTAGGCATTAGGGGAAACACTCAGTAAGTGGGAACTCATTGAGCTACAAAGTTTATATACAGCAAAACAAACATCCAAGGAAGTGAAGGGGAAACCCACTGAGTAGGAGAAAATATTTACCAGCTACACATCCAACAGAGGATTAATATCCAGAATATACAAAGAACTAATAAAACAAAGTAACAAGAAAATAAAGGGCCCAACAGATATGAGCAGAAAATTTGCAAATGAAGAAATATAAATGACTAAGAAACACCTTAAAAACTGCCCAACATCCTTAGTAATTTGAGAAATGCAGATAAAAATAACTTTAAGATTTTGTCTTACCCCAATCAGACAGGCTAAAATCACAAACAGGAAGGATACAAGGTGCCGATGAGGGTGTGGAGAAAGGTGAACACTCATTCACTGTTGGTGGGAATGCAAACTAGTGCAGCCACTATGGAAGGCAGTGTGGGTAACTTTCAAAAATCTAAAAATGAACCTAACATATGACCCAGTTATACTACTGTTGGCATATACCCGAAGGACTGAACATACTGTAAAGACAGCTGTACATCCATGTTTGTTGCTGCTTTCTCCACAATAGTGAAGAAATGGAAACAACCTAAATGTCCTACAGCTAATGAATGGATAATGAAAATGTGGTACATCTACACAAGGGAGTACTACTCACAGTAAGAAAATATGAAATTATGAAATTCACAGGTAAATGGATGGAACTAAAGAATGTAGTTCTGAGTGAAGTAACACAAAGACAGACCAGACAACATATGTCTGCCCTCATTTGTATATTGTAGTATCAATATGTGTACATTAGAGAACATCCTGATATAACAACAGGAGTCAAGAAATCCAAAAAGGATTCATGGAGATAAATGATAAAGAAAAATCCTGAAACAGGAGGACAGTAAAGAACGGATGTTACTAGAGAGAATGAGAGGGTGGGGTTGTTAGGTTGGCAAGGAAGAAGGGGGAGACATACAAGTGGTATGATGGAAGGGGGAAGGTCAAGAGGGGGTGAGGATGACTGGGATGTTGGGGTTGGGAAGGGAGGAAGAGGGTGGTAAAGGGAGAGGAAAGAATGGGGATGATTGGAACTTGAGAGGCTAGGAAACCAAAGTGTAATATAATGCCCCTGAGACCCCATGAGAAATTTACATCAACTGCCTGAAATTTACTACATGGTTTTGCAACCTGGTGACTGTGTGGCAAGGAATACAGTGCAAGATATGTGATACCTCCCTTTGAATGGTGGTGAGAGAGACCCACGTGATTCTCAAAACAAAGTAGGCTACCTGCAAAACTCTTTATTATCACCAGAAATTGAAAATAAAACCCTCCTGTACAGAACAAGACATGCCTCAGGAATAGGACTTAGATTAATGGCACAAGAACTGACCTGCAACTTTTCTATCTGAAGTTAAATGCTCATAATCCTATACAATGTACACACTAATAAAAGAGAAAATCAGTCAATGTTACAGCCCAGTGCCAAACTCTAAAAACCATGATGAGCTGCCCAACAAACTAGCTCTATTGGTGTAGTAGAGGCACTGTTATCTGGGGGGGGATAGTCAAGAGCTTTCTAGTTGGACTTGGAACCCTCTGAATGGGAGTGAACCCATGAGAGCCACTATAAAATCAACCGAATGCACAGGAATAGAGAAGTCATAGAGCCATAGAGAAAAGCTTATCGGGGTCGTATCTCTAGACAGATGAAATTTATTATCATACACTAACTATAGAAACATATTTACAGACAAGAATATCTTATGCCACTCACAAAAAACAAACTATTCTATGCAAAAAATGGAGGGCACTGAAGAATCCAACAACTGGTCAGACACAGAACATATCCATCTGAAAAATCCCCATTCCTAGGAGACATATCTACAGTTGGACCTCTACACAGAATGAGGGGCAGAGAGAAAATGAGTGCACCCCTCAATTCTCACCAGTAATGCTTCCTTACACAATAGAGTGTGAGGCAAATAGAGAGCCACAACTAGTCAACCTGCAAAGAATGGAAGCCCCCAGAGTGTATATCCCTGGATGGGGCCCCTATATTAATACTCACCTGCCCATAGATTATGGATCATTGCAGAAGAGGGGGCAAAAAGATGGTGCATGAAGATAGAAAAGTAGTGACATACAATCAACTGTAAAACTGTGGCAATGTTGACATAAGAAAGGGGACCCATACCAACTGGGACAAGGTCTCAAAACAGAGCTAGAGAAATGGGTGGGGAATGGAGCCTGTACTGAAAATTATAAGAGACAGTACTGTTGGGTGAGAAAGAATATACCTTACCTAGAATTCCTAGCTATGTTGACTAGACTCCAGTGGATCTATTTGCATTGAAGGAAGTCTAGGTTTGTGATCTAGACTGGATAGGGCTTAACTTGGATGTTGTAATGCATGAGTTCTGATAGAGTGTTGGTACATAGAGGGGACCGGATTTGGTTGGGAACCACTATATGAGTTGCTCAATAAATATAAAAGATGATAACTAACCTGTTGAAATGATGGAGGAACAAAGTGAAAAATACAACAAAAAGATGGAAAATGTGTTAAAACTCAAAAGCAGAAAAATATAATCAGCAGATCTTCTTTTTAATAATTTATTTTTTGTTTTATGTGATGACAGTCTACATGCTTCTAAGTGCACCCATGTTATGCAATGCTCACAGAAGTCAGAAGAAAGCATCAAATCCCTTTGCACTGAAATTACAGACAGTTGTTAGCTGCCATATGGGTGTTGGAATTGAACCTGGGTCCTCTGCAAGAGCGGTCAATGCTATTAACCAATGTGCCATCTGTCCAGGCCCAAGTAGATTGTCTGGAAGGGAATGACTCCGTGTAAGCCAACTAGACTCCAGTGGATAAACCTGCACTGAGAGACACCTAAATAGAAATGTTTGACCAGATATAACTTAACATATATGATGGAATACCTGAAATCGTGTAGGGAGCCGTGGGAGATGGGGAGACAGGGGGGGTTTCTATATTTGATTAAGACATATGATATGAAAGGGACAAAAACTCAATAAAATACTAAAATAAAAAAATACTGAAAGCTCCAAAAAATTACTTAAAGCTATTCAATAGCAGATGTAATCAAGCAGCTAAAAATCAGAGACTAAACTCAGGTAAATTGAAATTATCCATTCACAATATGAAAGATGAAAAACAAATAATACAAAGGAATGAAGAATGCCTAAAGGATTTATAGGAAAAACAGAAATCAAACCAATGTGTGCATCAAATAAGAGACTTCTTAGACTGTAGCTAAGACTGTAGAGTGCTTATGTAGTACTGTTTATGTGGTAGATTATATTCCTACAGGATACAAAATTAACACACAAAATCAGTAGAATTTGCATATCAACAACAAACATACTGATAAGTAGAGCAGAGAAATAATCGCATTCATGATAGCCTCATGTTATCATGGAATAACTCTAACCCATAACATGACAACTGTTCATAACAAAAATATGTGACATTGAAGTAACAGATTGAAGAATATACAAACTTTTGAATGATCTCCAATCTCATGTATCAATAGGTTTGATGTTTTGGAAATGGCCAGAGGACCAAAACAATCTTTAGGTTCAGTGCAATCCCCATTAAAATTCCAAAATAACTTCACAGAAACTGAAAAAAAAATCTCAAATTTCATACACACATACACACACACACAGACACACACACACACACACACACACACACACACACCTCACACCAAAAAAAAACAAGAAATCTAAACAATATATGATTTCAAATTTTACTTCAGCGATATAATAAAAATATTTTCACTTTGGCATAAAACATACATATGGATAAATAAAATACAATTTTTGACCCACATTTAAATCTACCAACTTGCAATCATCTAATTTTTAACAAAGGGGGCACAACCATACTTTGGATGAGGGACAAAATTTCACAAAAATGGTGCTGTTCTAGCTGGATAGTCACATGTAGAAACATGCAACAACACTCATCATTCACCTTGCACAAAATTCAACTACAAACTGATCAAGGACCACAACATGATACCTGATACTCTGAATCATTTAGATGAAAAAGTAGAAAATGCACAAACGTATAGACACAGGAAAAGACTTTCTGAACAGGGCACCCATAGTTCAGGCATTAAGAAAACTATGGACAAACGAAAGCTTGTGAAACTAAAATGCTTCTTTGTATCAAAGGAGACAACCAAAAGAAGAGATGACCTACAGACAAATGAAAATATTTGCCATATATATACCTGACAGAAGTTTATTATCAACAGTAACATATGATGAACTCAAGAAAAGATAAAAAATAATTTAAAAAGGGGGCAAGAAGCTAAACAGAGAGATCATCAAAGGTTAAATGCCAAAGGCTGAGAAATATTTCTAATGCTCAATATTAAAGGCAAGTTAAAAATACTGTAAAATATTTAACTTATCTGTCCCAGAATAGCTAAGATCCAAAATACCAACCACATATGCTGGCAAGGATGTGGGGAAAAGGGGATATGTAGTCAGTGCTGATATGTAGTGCAAACTTCTGAACCCAGTATGGAAATTAGACTAGATATTGCACAGGAATCTAGAAACTGATCTACTGCATGATCCAGCTATATCACCCCTGGGCATATACCCAAGGGACTATATCATTCTACAAAGATACCATCTCTTTAGTGTGGATTGCTGCTCTATTCACAATAGCCAGAAAATTGAAGCAAACTTAATTTCTACTCACTGATAGATGGATAATTAAAGAATGGGACATATGAACAATGGAATATAACTCAGCTGTTAAGAAAAATAAAATTATTAAATGCACAGTTAAGTGTGAAACACTCATCCAAAGTGAAGCAACCCAGAACCAGAAAGACTAAGGTCTCATGCTCTCTCACATAAGTCAGTTCTAGCTTTGTATCTTTAGATAAGTGTATTTCAATTGGAAAATCCAATTTACAGGGCTTAGGAAACTAATAAGGGGCCATGTTAGGGGGCTTAATTACAGGAAAGATAGAAAGAAGTGACATTACCGACATTACACGGGAAAGAGCAATAATGAAAGAGGAAGATTTAAATGAGTTGGAGAGGGCTGGAGAGATAGCCTAGCGGTTAAGAGCACCAACTGCTCTTGCAGAGGACCTGGGTTCTATCCCCAGCACCAACATGGTGGCTAAGAACCTTCTGTAACTCCAATTCCAGGAGAACTCCAGTTCCAGGGGAATCCGAGACCCTCTTCTGACCTCCACAGCATTGCACAACATGGGTGCACAGACCTACATGCAGACAGTACATTCATACACATACAAAAATAAATAAAATTTAAAAAATAAATAAATGAGTTGGGGAATGAGAGAGTAGGGCAGAGAAGGGAGTAAGTAGAGGAAAAACTAGCACCAAAGGCATTTTAAAAGGTCAAATGGAAACCTACTAATGTTTCTTAAAATGTATGCATGCACAATTCAGAAAAAAAGTTTAAATTGAGTTCCTCCATAACAGTTTCAATGGCTCTACAAGAGAAGCCAGTGCTCTTTAAATGTTGAGACTTTTTGGAACATTTACTGCTTCCAAGTCAGCATGCTGGGAGGTGGGCTATAATTGGTCCTCCCAATGTGGTGGACTCAACCAATCAAAGTCTGGCTCTGCTGCTCTTGACCCTTGGACAGCAGGATGTTTCTAAGGTCTTGCTGGGACCACTTGCCCTACACGATAGAATTTTTGCGGCATTTGAGGAGCTTTTGCCAGATTATGTTTAAAATTGAAACCAAGCCATGTGGTGAAGAACTCAAAGTGTTGATGACCTGCGTTGGCATTGGCTTCTCCAACCTCAGCAAGACCTTCAAGTAATGCTGTCATATGATGAAGTGGAACCTGCTAATAACCAAAGGGACCAAGTCCCAGAAATCTTTATCCAGGAGAGATCATCCCTTAATATTGAGAACTTTACCAATTGCCCACTAAAAATATTAATATGCAAATAAAAGATGTCTCTACCACCTGGTTCCAGCTGTTTCTCCAGTGGTGATGAGTTTCTGAGATCCAGGTGTGAGTTCCCTGGCTCACATGGAAGAAGAGCCCTCAGGACTTGGTCACGCTACTAAAATATTGTCCCAGCAGCACTTGGATATCCTCAGACTGGTTTTGTCTAGAGATGACTTGACAGTGTATATGAAAGCCTTTTATGTGTCATGTGCAATGATGATACCAGAGGCTGGGATCTAAAACTGTTCTTTATCTTTTTTTTTTTTTTTTTGTATTTTTGCTACTTTTGAGATAGTGTCTCCCTTCAGTCCCAGCTGGCCTGGAGCTGGCTCTGTTGACCAGGCTGGCCTTGAACTCACAGAGATCCACCTGCCACTGGCTCCCAAGTGCTGGGATCAAAGGTGTGCGCCACCACACCCGGTTATCTTTACATTTTTTTTCATTGTGAAAAAATCTTTATTTTAAAGAAAAAAATTAGTTAACAAAAAAATTTAACAAGTTTCACTTAGCAAAATACACCCAAGAAGAAATCACAGTACAAAGAAAGCTTTAAGTCAAGGCCTCACCAATTCCTACAGTATTAGCATTGTGTCTCAATTTTCACAACTAAATTTTATAAAGCTTAAACTTAACCTAAAACATTTTAAATCAAAAAGTATAAACTGGAATGAACATGAGAAATTCTTATCTTTGAATCAGGGATCTGGCACCTTTGAGTTCTCAAAAGAAACGTACTTCTCCCCAATGTGTTCACTGTGGTGTGCTGTAAAAGATCCACACTTAACATACTTAAACTACTTTTAACTCAGATAACATCACTCTGAAGTATACTCCAAAATGTTAATTGAGAAAAGCAGAAGAAAACAGTTTTAGTTTACTCAATATTACCTGCTAGAAGAAAAATTTGCATGAGAAACACTGAAGAGGTAATTTTTTAATCCAGATTTCACAAACTCATGGTGCAAAGTAGGTCACCCAGCTTCCTCTGGAATCATAAAACTGCTCTTCACTGCTTACTGGCTGCCTGTGAAAAATTTTTTATTGAAATAACTTGAATGTTCCTACAATACTAATCATATCCACCCATGCTGTTCTGACTGCTATAGCTGGCCCCATAACAGCCACTCACCGACAGGCTCTCCAGGCCACTGTAGGTGGCCTGGGCTGCTAATATGCCCATGTCCTGCATCACTTGACTGCTATAAGCCTCATTGCTGACCCCAGTTGTTGAATTCTATGTATCTATGTTGCATGTTGGCCCCGTCCTTCGACATAGCTGTCACTGCTTCTTCATGGGTGTCAAACTCAACATCAGCTTCACTGGTCATTCTTACATCAGGGCCAATTTCAATATGAATTCTCACAGGATTTAGTGGAGAGAAGAAGTTGTAAATGTCGTTCTCTGTTGCTTTGTGGGGCAGCCCACTCATGTGGACGCAGTGGCCGGTGGTGCTCTGCACTGTGAACTCACTGTCCCCGTATCTGTGGTCATACATTCTTGAGAGACAGTAGCTGAGTTCTCTCCCAAAAAGGTCAGTGGTGAAGCCATAGCCATCGCTGAGGCCACTGTATTCTTTGTAGCCCCCATAAATTGCACTATAGTCACCAGACCTCATCCTATCCAGGCCTGCCAGCTTCACAATGAAAATGTACCTCCAGGCTATGCCAGGCCGGTCATAGGGCCCAGGCCTCTGCACAGACATGAAATTGTGCCAAACGGGATCACATTACCTGTAGGCCTGGAGGGCAAGGTTACAGGGGAGGTGTTCATTCAGTTTGCCTCACAGGAGTTAGCTGAGAAAGCCCTAGGGAAGCACAAGGAGAGAATAGGCCACAGGTATATTGAGGTGCTCAAGAGCAGTCAGGAGGAAGTAAAGTCATACTCAGATCCACTTCTGAAATTCATGTCTGTGCAGAGGCCTGGGCCCTATGTTCTTTATCTTATGAGTGGGTTATTGTCATGAATGTGCACAGTTAATTGTATTTGAGGAACTGGTGTTTGGGGTGAGGAGGGTGGTTATGAGGTGGGTTTAGATACTTTCTATGCTCTAGGTGTATCATAAACATTCTTAAAAATTCAAAAAAAAAAGTCGAGCCTTTTCTACAGCCCCAAATTTCTGATCTTTTAATAATTTGTAGAATAACATAGCTATCATAATCTGCTCTTTTTAATCATTTTCCATAAACAAATTATGCTGTTGCCAATTTATTCTTTCACTTGGAAATTTTAAATTTATTTTTTTTAATTTTTTATTTTATTTATTTATGTGTATGAATGCACTGTTTTGCGTGTAGGTCTGTGCACCCGTGTCGTGCAATGCCGCGGAGGTCAGAAGAGGGACTCGGAATCCCCTGGAACTGGAGTTCTCCTGGAATTGGAGTTACAGACGGTTCTCAGCCGCCATGTGGGTGCTGGGGATCGAACCCGGGTCCTCTGCAAGAGCGGTCGGCGCTCTTAACCGCTAGGCCTTGGAAATTTTAATGCAATAATTTATACCTATATTTCATATATAAAATATGCAGGACTTCTAACTGCATGACTACATACAAAAGAGCTTCAAGGACATAAATTATGATGCTGGGGTGTGGTAGCACCCACTTTTAATCCCAGCAATCAAGAGGCAGATGTAGGTGGATCTCTGTGAAATTGAGGCCAGCTGTGTCTACAGGGAACCTCTGTCTCACACATCTAAAAAGTGTAAATCTTACATAAATAATAAAAACAGACGTTTTTACTTAATAGCAATGTCCTCAGCCTAAGTACACAACAAAAAAATTAATATTTAGGTCACAAGGATATTTACTGCTTATTGAGTCTCTTGTATACTGTTATACATCCTTGAAGTTAAAATTGAGATCATAAGCCTTACTAAAAATTGAGGATATTGGGGCTGGAGAGATGATGGCTCAGTGGTTAAGATCACCAACTGCTCTTGCAGAGGACCTGGGTTCGATTCCCAGCACCCACATGGTGGCTAAGAACCATCTTTAACTTCAGTTCTAGGGGAAACTGACGCCCTCTTCTGACCTCCGCGGCATTGCACGACATGGGTGCACCAACCTACATGCGGGCAGTACACTCATACACATAAAAAAATAAATTTTAAAAATATTTTAAAAATGAGGATATTTATTCACAATCCCACTCTTTGTCCTTTGAATGTAGGGCATTTTATATGGTAGATGCTCACCTCAAAGTGTTGATATAGCAACTGCACTAGGGATTTTATTTACATCTGATGGGAGGAATGTGGAGGAAGAAGGCTTCTATTTTATCTGAGGAAAAATATGAAAACCCACAACATTGGTAATTTTATGAAAAACCATAGTGAACATAGGTGGAAATTTTATGCTCTTCGTTAATTAACATAAGTTAGAGCTCAATTTAATTCTAAGAAAACAATCTTTGTGTGGGATTTTTTTTTAGTTGGGAGTTTTAAACCTCTACAATGAATTTTTTAAATCCCTGAAGGAGATTTAAAGGAAGAAGAAACCATAAGACGGAAGGCTTTCCCATGCTGGTGGATTGGAATAATATAGTAAAAATGGCCATCTTGCCCAAAATAATATACAGATTCAATGCAATCCTAATCAAAATCTCCATGAGCTTCTTCACAGACATAGAAAAAAAAATCCTAAAGTTCATATGGAAAAACAAAAACCCCAGATAACCAAAGTAACCCTGAGCAAAAAGAACAATCCAGGGGGTATTACTATACCAGACTTAAATTATGTTACAGATCCATAGTCGTAAAACAGCCTGGCAAAGACATGAGTCACAGCTTTCCAACCTTTCAGTATGGACTGAAGACTTATGCCTCTCCAAGAATCCTTCAAACTTTCAGTGCCAGATGGAGACTGCTGAGACATCCAGCTTGTGCACTGAGCAACTACTGGGGTTTCAGCCTATTCAGAGTATAGACAGCCATTGTTGGACTCCCCAGGCTGTATCACGGAGACCAGTAAAGGAAGATAAAGAACAGACGTGGTGCTAAATAGACCTCATTTGTTGGCCATGGGAAGGGAAGACCCCAGTGTGGAGCACAAGGGCAGGACTGATGGTTGTTTGGGCTTGCCAAGGAGACTTCAAACAATTCCTTAAGGAAAACATGACACTTTAAGCCTAATAAAGAAAAAAGACAACAATAATAATTAAAAAACCAAATCATAAGCTGAAGATACTACAACCTATGACCTTATAATCTTGATATATATGTGGCATGCATATGTGCATATTTTGGAGTGATGCAAATTGGAAGGAACAACAACAACAACAAAAGACTGGGTCAAAGAGCTTACCGAAACGGTGAATTTCTGCCCTAAACAGAAAATTCTGCATCGAAATTTTTAAAGACTGAGAAAAAGATGAAAAACATGTTTGGCAGAATGCATGAGCTCTGGCGGGGTGGGGGAGGACAAGGAAGGGGGAATGGGTCTAAATTTGATTGGGAAATTTTGTAGGAAATATACAAAGCTTCAATAAAAAATTGGTTTTGAAAACAAAAAGAAAACACAGGTTCTGATTCAGGAGGTAAGCAGGCATTGAGGTTCTAGAGACCCTTGGGTGGTTATCACCTTGGAGATTCTGAGATGTGTAGAATCTGACAACCCATTTCACTCTGATAAGACTGGCTATGATCAAGAAAACAAAGGATACTAAATGCTGGGGAGGTTGTGGGGAAGGGGGAACACTCATCCAACACTGGTGAGAATGCAAACTCTTACAACCCCTGTGGGAAATCCAGCTTGAATTGTGGGCTGGATTTCCAACTAGCACCACATGGCCAAGAGTCTGGCTCCACCCCAGGGAGGAGCAAGCAGCATGGCCTAAGTGTGTGATTCTGGGTGGAGTAAGTTGTGCAGTGGCGTGGAGTTGGGGGGTTCATGATTGGTCCTGGGAACTGACATCATTTGGCTTATAAAAGCAAGCTGTGGAAACCAGTAAATCGAATTCCATATTAACATTATCACAGAGTTCTCAGCTGATATTTTTATTAATTATTGCACGCATACAGGCTAAGGTAGGCCTGAGTTTTGTTCAGGTGGCCAGTGGGCTTGAAAAAGGTTCCCGTTGTGGACCACCAGCCTGGGTAGCTGGTGTTGTGAGTGAAATTCCTGTCCTGGCTCTGGGCAGGTGGGAAGTCACGGCCAAGAATGGAACACGTGTCTTGTGGGTCCAGGCTAAGATCCTAAGTTGAAGTTACCACTTAGGTTGGGCTGCGGGAAGTAGCCGGCTGGTCTCTGCGCTAAGGAGCCAGCTCCCCACAGTGTCTGCAAAGCGGGTGGTGTGTCCCCATTCTCCTTAGCAGGGCTGCGTGGTCCCTGCTCAGCATAAAAAGAGAAGCTTCCTACAAACCCCTATGGAAAGCAGTGTGGAGAACTCTTAAGAGTCAAAATGTGCCTACCACCTGACCCAGTCATACCACTCTTGTGTACAGATCCACAAGTTCCTATTGCAGAGATACATACACATCCATTTTTATTGCAGCTTTCTTCACAATAGTGAAGAGCTGGAAGCAACCTAAGTGTCCCTCAACCAATGAGTGGATAAAGAAAATGTGGTACATCTACACAATGGATTTCTATGCAGCTGTAAAGAAAGATGACATCATGAACTTTGCAGGTAAATGGAGGGTACTAGAAGTCATTATGCTAACCGAAGTAACACAGTCCCAGAAAAATAAATGACATGGCATCCTTCATTTGTGGATCCTAGCACCAAATGTCTATTTGTAAGGCAAGCTGAATAATTCTTTTTTCTTTCTTTTTTAGTAAATATAATACCTGATGTTACTCATCAACTTGCTATGTAATATAGAAATGTAAAAAAAATTTTTTTATTTATCTGCATACAAATCTACTGTTAAAATGTGAATCTCTAAACACATGCTTTGGAATTAACCTGTAGTTTGTTTCAGACATAATTTTTGTATATGTGACTTTTATTATATATATATATTTGATATAACTTTATATTAATATATCTACTATATTATATATAGAGGAGAGAGAGAGAGAGAGAGAGAGAGGCATGGTGGGGTTTTTAAAAGCCTGGGAATCAATGGAGTTTTACAGATTGTGCTCACATCAAAGAAGTGAGGGGAGAATAAGCTTTTAGGAGAAATACAACTTTGGAGGAAAGTTCTAATTTATTTAAGAGCAATACATGAAAAAGAATAACAGCAAGAAGAACACTCTAATACTAACATGTAACAAATGGGGCTCTCCTAGGATATGTAATCCACAGATCAAAGGAATTCTAGGGCTAGCAGCAGGCCCATCCACAGTGTTCCAGGAGACAGGAGTGTGAATTGGGCTCTGTTTTAGATACTCAATCCCTGTCTGGGCGGGGTAGCAAGCCCAATCTCCCTTTGTCATGAATTACCCATTTTGGACTACAACAGCCAACATAATTACATGAGAAAAAATAAGCCTAACTCTTAAATTTCTATTTTGAGAGTGTGCCTGGACTCAGAGGACACCGGTTTGCCAAGATATCTCTTATAACACTCTGTCTCTTGGAATTGTGCTGATGGCACTGTCTTGCTCAGATTCTATCCCTGAAACTGTGTCCGGAGTCTGGCCCCACCTATAACTTTATTCACAATTGTTTTCCAGTTTCAGTTGGGGGAAATATAAGCTTGGCTCTACATTTATCTTCACAGACAATCTGGGGTTTTCATCCTTAATTCTAAAATATCTCATTCTTCCAAACCCCACTGTGAGCAATACAGATGGTGTGTTGCCTTTCAATGTTTTGGATATGTTAATTTTCAAGCACACTTCCATTCATTAATTCAATATTTTTTTGCCTGGAGTGCAAAATTGAAATTGCCTAGGAAACAAAATCAGGTGTCATGGTCACATTCCATCATAGCACATAGTTTTAATGGGGGTTAATTGGGTCATTAGTGCAGATTAGGTTGATTTATAAGTCATTCCCACAATCTGCAACTATCTTTGAAGGATAAATTCACTTAAAAGTTAAGTAGTATGTCATTATCACCTCCATCATATTTATATCCCTTCTCTTTGGCCTATAATGGTTCTTCAGAACTGTTGATTTAGAATGGCATTCCCACTCATGCACTTCAGTAATTTCCAGTCAGTGGAGTGTCTTTCTATACAGCCCAGCTCATCATTAGTCCGCTGTTTTGCATACAGAACCTACTTACTATGAACTAGAATGAGAAAAAGAGTATAACTTAAAAGACGTAATTAACCATGCCCTAAACGAAGTTTAAAATGTTACTAGTCTATATGTCAACTACAATACTCATATTCAGGGTTTGAGTTGTATTCTACACATCTTTAGATTTTAACTTCTATTCTTGAAACTTCTATTTTTTACAGAATGTTGTCATCAGATCCCATAGTGTTGTCATCAGATCCCATAGTTAGGAGTTGTGCTGCAATCTTATAAAAGCTTACAGCAACTCATAGTTCTATTAGGTTACACAAAAATAAATTCCCAAAGATTATAAAAAACAATGTAACTATCAATCTCTTTGAATTTGTCAGTCAAACCTATCAGTAGGACTTGCTATTTACTAACTGTATCCCTCTATCAAATTTCCAGTCCAGAACCTTTTTTTTTCAAGAATCTTTTTAAAGCAAGAAAAGAGATAGCACTTCAAAATTACATGAATGCATTGCTTTCTAAATGGAAGACACAGAATCATGTTCTGCTTTTTCTATCAACAACAGCCAGCATACAACAGGACATTTCCTGAACCCCAAAATCTAATACTACATTATGATTTGTACTGAAATATGGCATACAAATGCATCAAAATGTATATTTCTAATTTGATCACTATGTTACCATTGTTGTTGCTTTTTCTCAATTACTGTATTCCTGTTTTATAGATGATATCTGTTCTATTCAGTGTGTTGTTATTTGCCAAAATTCAAATGACTGCCATGTGTCGATCATTAAATGCACTGAATTAATATTATGAGTAATTACTAATTCAGTATTCTTTGGAATAAAGCTTCTTCAGCATTTTAAATGAAACTAATAACTCATGCACTCATGTGTAAAATAAATATTTATTAGGCACTTTCCATGCATAAAGCACTGAAGGGACAAAGGTCTGAAAGCGTGATTTTATAACATCTTAATCTAGAAACAGGTACAAGTTTGTTAAAGAGAAGATGATAATGGCTCTATATCAGTTTTCTGAGAAAATTGCCTTTGTTTATTGGGATTCAGTAGGACAGACTCTCAGAAAATGTGTTCTGTCCTCTTTTCTCAAAAGTACAGAAAAGACCTCAACTTTCTATAAGCCAAGTTCCAAATTCAGCTCTCACAGTCCATCTCCACCAGTCAACTGCTAAAATGAAAACAAACACATTCACATTGCTTTGGATAGGTACTAAGAGCATGAGCACTTTGCTGTATAATTTATAGGACTCAATGCCTTCAGAAAGGATGGACGATTTTCCTGAACTAAAAGTAAACATATTGTACAAAAGGCAGTTTGCAACACATACCTATACATGTCTGCCTTATGTGATAGAAAGGATGTGGGGAAAAATTCAAATATAACTTTTTGAGACCAAGAAAGTTGGTTTCTTGATTAGTAAAATTTCATTACAATAAAGCAACACCAAATTTACCAACTTATCATCTTGAAGTTATATTTCATTTGTGGCTATGGTGTGCAGTATTTGGTTTCTCTGTTTTATTTTCTGTGAATTGCCAGATTAATTTGAAATAATGTTTTGTTCAGATTTTCAGCTTATTTTCTATAGTAAGGTTGATATCTATGCATATGAGCCCTTTTGGTCATTTGTAGATCATTTCAGAAGAAATACCTAGTCAAGACTTGCACCCATTTGTCTTTTTCTTACTGAAATATGGAATTTATTTATATACTCAGGATATTTAATTAGAAGTGATATTTAAAATGTTACCTTTAGGGGCTGGAGAGATAGCCTAGCAGTTAAGAGCGCCGACCTCTCTTACAGAGGACCCGGGTTCGATCCCCAGCACCCACATGGCAGCCGAGAACCGTCTGAGACTCCAATTCCAGGAGAACTACAGTTCCAGGGGAATCCGACACCCTCTTCTGACCTCCGCGGAATTGCATGACACGGGTGCACAAGCTTGCATGCAGACAGTACATTGATACACGTACAGAAATAAATAAATGCCGGGCGTGGTGGAGCACGCCTTTAATCCTAGCACTTGGAAGGCAGAGGCACACAGATCTCTGTGAGTCCGAGGCCAGCCTGGTCTACAGAGTGAGTTCCAGGACAGCCAGAGCTACAGGGAGACCCTGTCTCAAAAAAGACCCAAAATAAATAAATAAATAAATAAATAAATAAATAAATAAATAAATAAAAATAAAAATTAAAAAAAATAAAATGTTACCTTTAAAACAAAATTTCTCTTCGATAAGATCTCCATTCACCCTATTTTATCCTTAGATATACAAAAATTTTAATTTTATATGGTGTTATCCATGTTTTAATTTTCTTTTTTTGTGTGTCATTGCTGCCATATTAGTAAAAGCATTATGAAGCTCAATGTTATGAAATCATATGTCATGTTTCTGGGAAATCATAATTTATATTTCATATATGTGATTGTGAGAGATATATTCATTTGTATGTGGATATCCATTTTCTCTAGTGTCATTGATTGAGGAGGTCATCCTTTGAAACAGTCATTTTGGCATTCCTTTGGAAGGCTGACAAAATATGAAAGGACTTATTTCTAGCCTATTATCTGATAGAATTTTTAATTGTCCTTATGCCCACTGGAGCACTGTAATATGGCTTAAAATAGAAATTTCTAACTTTAACTTTGTTATCATTTTCAAAATATTTTTGATATTCAGATACCTTGAGCTTTCATACAAATTCCATGAGTATTTTTCCTTTCTTATATACGATGAGAAAAATGTACTATCAAAACTATGCTTTAACTTCAAGTTAAGAAACTTATTTCATTTAAATTTCTCAACATTTATAAGAAAATAAATCTTTTTCTTTATTTCATTAAATGTCAATCTATATGATATATTTTATATTTAAATTCAATATATGCTACTATTTCCAGGACAACTCTTTATATACAGAAGAACGACATTGGACCTTGGGCAATAAGCCATAATTGAGTCTTATAAAACTGAAGTTTATGTGCTTTGTCCATCTCAAAACACTTAGAATAGTTACTGACATGTCTCAGATATTCTAAAAAATATTTATTAAAATAATAAATAAAAGCTGAAAGAACAGTATGCTATAAATGACACATCTTGAAAATATTGACAGGCGCACCATTCTATTTGTGTTTTTCCCATTAATTGATAAGGAGTTATCAGAAATATTTCACAAATTTGAAAAATTAAACAATACAAAGTACATGAAAATAAAAATAATTTTCTACTCTATCTCTTTCCTGTATTTTTCCTCCCAGAATTCGCAACTATCTAATATTTCAGCTCTTTTTCAGTATGTAATGCTATGTTTATAAATCATATATTCCTATGAATATTTATAGGAATTTCATTCTTATTTTGTCTTTTTGAGACAGAATCTCCCTTTAGTTTCAGCTGGCCTGGAGCTTGCCCTGTAAACCAAGCTGGCCATGAACTCACAGAGATCCACCTGCCTCTGCCTCCCAAGTGCTGGGATTAAAGGCATGTGCCATTACACCCGGCCAGGAATTTCATTCTTAAACGTTGTGCATTGACTTTTTATTATAGAATAATCATTAATATATTTTATATCCACTAAATACATATGCACAAAATCTCATGTGAGAGTCTCCCCACATACATACATATTCTCATTCACTATTATATTCCTCAGTTCTCCAAATAGATTTCTTAGTAAAACAATGTTCATTGTTTAAGCTATGATAAACAACTAGATTACAAAAGAATACTACTATTTTTTCATTTTTAATAACACTTCTTATCTTTAGAGTTAATTCTTACATTTACTTGTTTATGAAGATTTTTGTACATTCTTTCATCCCCAACTCTTGGTCAGAGATATAAATCTTATCTCAATTTTAAGTTAGTCCAGTGGTCCATAAATTCAATTATTTTGTTGGTGGAAGCTTTTTATGAATGCTTCAATCTCCTTCTTCTACTTAGACTCTTGCCTCAATAAATCTACTGCGTTATTATGTTATTTTATTATCTGGCTCCTTTCAACTTCACACTAAGATTTCCTATTTTGAATTTCTATTTATTTTCTGATAATATTGTCTTAATTTGCATAAACATCACAACCTCCATTAGATTCTAAAATGGTGTTTGATAAGGGAATGTTAACAGGTGAATATCCAAACACACTCTTACTCTCATTTGATAAATATTGATGGAGTAAGTTGCTCTATAATTTAATTTTAGATCCATCATTATTTTCATTGCATTGAGTACTGATTATTATTCCATCATGTAATGTTTCTACATAGATGTCTCAAATTTACCTCCTTAGACTCCTGTGACATTTTTTGTTTCTGCTATCCTAGTTATAATATTTAAAGAATTTTTAACTATAACAAGAATTTTTAAATTACATTTCCTGTTTTGTTCATATTTCTTTGAAGATGATGATTACATTTTTGTTAGAATATTTTATTTTTACTATATTCTTAGTTTTGTATCATTTTTATCTTTTGGCTTATTTTATTTAACTTGTTATACATTTTCCTGAAATATCTGATGATTATGGCTACACATACTTAAGTATAAAACACAAAAAAGTTAATCCAACATTCTGTACACATTGATAAATCAATAATTACTTGCTGTGTGGAAATTATATTCTTCTGTTTCATTGAGTACCTCCCAAGCATCAAGTTTGTAGGGCTGATATCAGCCCTAGAAACTTGATTCTCGAAAGGTCATAAGACATAGGGGAGAGCCTAATTCTATTTTTTTCTAAAGGATATAGTATTAAACTGACTTGTAATGACTTATTGCTATATCTATAGATTAACTGATATCTCACAAGAGAAGCTTCCTTATGTACTAAATGTTGGATAACACAGAAACCCACAACTGGACAATATTCAGAGAACAGAAGGCGGGGTGCTTTTCCCTGAACAGGCACCTAGATCAAAGTTTTGCCTCCTAAGGCTCCGGAACCATAGTAGATGGAAGAGGCAGAGCAATGATTGTAAGACCCAGAGGTTGTGGATGACCACAAGCAAACAGAGTATCTTGGACAGAAATAGCAGCAATGGTTACAACATGGACAAACTCCATGCAACCTTAAACCAGAGAAAATCCCAGAATAGATGGATGAATGTGGATTAGAAACCCAACTCTACCTGAAGGACTACTAGCAGCCAATTCCTTCTTGAAGGGAGAGTGCCTCTCTCTTTCAAGTTTTCAAATTTAACAGAGTATAGGTTTGTAAAGTATTTTTCTAGATCTTTTTGTTTTCTGTTGTGACGTTTCCCCTTTTATGTCCAGAAAACAAGACTTTCAGAGGATATTTGAAGCATACAAAGAGCTGAAGAACAGAATGACTATACCCAAGCATCAAAAGAAAGTCTTTAATGAAGGTATAACTGTCAAAATACAAACCTAGACAAAAAATGTGAATAGAAACTAAAATGACGGGAAGCCATATACATCTCTTGATAATAACCTTAAATATCATGGACCAAACACCCCAATCAAGAGACATAGGCTAGTAGAATGATTTAGAAACAAATCCATCTTTTTGTGGTCTGAAAGAAACCATCTCATCTCCAAGAACAGGCATTATCTTAAGGTAAAGAGTGGAAAAGTATTTCAAGCAAATGGCACTAAGTAGAAAGCAGGACTGCTATTCTAAAATCAGACAAAGAAGACTTCAAACTAAAACTAATCAGAAGTGAAGAGGTTCCTTTAATTCTTACCAAAGGAACAATTAACCAAGGAGATATCAGGATCATGAGTATATACGCATCAAACCCTGGTGCACTGAACATCATAAACACAATTCTATAGGGTTGTAAGGCACAGATTAATCCCAACACACTAGTAGTAAGGGATTTCAGTACTCCACTGTGTTCATCAGACAGGTAAACTGGACAAAGTATAAACAAAGAGACATCTGAACTAAACAATACAATACACCAAACAGCCCCTACAGACATCTACCAAATATTCCATCCAAGCACCAAAGAATATACTTTCTATTCAGCACCACCATGGAACATTCTCCAAAATGGACCACATACTGGGGCACAGAACTAAGCTCAACAAATGCAAAAAGTTCAAATAATTCCATGCATTCTATCATACCACAATGCAATAAAGCTCAATATCAACAAGGGAAGAAGCCCTAGTAACTACATGAACTAATGGAGATTAAACAACACATTCCTGAATAATGACTGGATCAAAGGAGAAATTAAGAAAGAAATAAAAGTGGAGTGCACGGAGCTTAGATCAAGGATTTCCCAGGACCACCAGAAGCACAGCTCTCTTCACACTAGCAAAGAGCTGGAACCAACCCAAGTGACCCTGAACTGACAAGTGACTAGAGAAAATGTAGAACATCTACACAATGGAGTTCTATGCAGTGGTAAAGAAAGATGACATCATGAACTTTGCAGGTAAGTGGGTGGAACTAGAAGATATCATGCTAAGTGAAGTAACACAGTCCCAGAAAAACAAACTATGAATTCATCCCTCGTCTGTGGATGCTAGCGCCAATTACCTAGTTGTAAGGCAAACTGAGTAACGTTACTGTTATATTCCTCACGATCTGAAAACAATTGTACTCTTATATTGTGAATCCTTTTTTTTATTCTTCACATTATTTTATTTTTTAATTTTTATTTATTTTTGTATGTGTATGAATGTACTGTCTGCATGCAGGTTTGTGCACCCATGTCGTGCAATGCTGCGGAGGTCAGAAGAGGGTCTCGGATTCCCCTGGAACTGGAGTTCTCCTGGATATTCTGGAAGCTACAGACATTCGTTCAGCACCATGTGGTGCCAGGGGATCTCTCGACACCCGGGTCCTCTGCAAGAATGCCGTCGGCAGTGCCTTAAACCGCTAGGCTATCGTCTCCAGCCCAAATGTACTGACTCCTTTAACAACGTTCTAGAACCTAAGCTACCATTTTTTTCAACGTTAGGACTTTTGGATATTGGCATGGAGGATTTAGTTATATTTAGAGTAATATACGATCAAAGAATGAGGGAAAAAAAGTAGTTTGTCATGACACTATGTCTCAACCACAGTATTTATTTTATGGAAGTGCTTTTTAGTATTTCTTTTTTTTTTTTTTTAATTTAATGTTTTATCTGATGGTTCGGCTGCATTTTATACATCATGTTCACACAAATTCAGATCCAGTGCAATATTTCCCTCTCCCTTCCCCCCCATCCCCCCCCCCCATCCCATGACTCATATTCCTGCCATGAACTAGTCCTGGCATCTTGTCAGGTTTTTTTTTTTATTTGTTTCATTTTTAGCTTATAAGGATAATCCATAGTATAAGCAACCTTCTGCGTGAAAAACCAATCTATAGACTTGTGTGCCCAACCCCCACAGTCCCACACATTCAGTGGAGGTTTGGACAGGTTGTTTGTTCAATCAAGTTGATCAAATGATTTCCCAGATCTAGGCACTCGCTGTATTTTCACCCATTCACGCCAATACGCACCTTACATTTACTTCACTACACGCCCCACCTCTCCGCAGCATTTGCTCCCTCAGGCTTAGAAAAAGGGCGCAGTGGCATAGAGAAAAAACGTCCACTCTCTCTCTCGGAGCTAGTTGACTCTGGATTCTGGGTCATTCTGGCTTTTCCTTTCATGGGCTGACAGGTTTGTCAGGTTTCGGTCAAAACCTGGCGATGACCTACTATAGGAACGAAAAGCAATTAGATAATTAGGTATTTAAGCAGCACGAAATAGTTATGGTAGGTTTAAACTTTGGCATAGACACATATGTTGGGATGATATATATTTTAATTCATGAATTACATTTTTACCCCCTGATTAAACCTAGAAACAAGTCTGACTGTGGCGTATGACTCTTCTACACCTTCTAGAGGATGTAGGCCATGGGTCCATCAGCCATGGGTTTGTCCCTCCAAGAACAACGCCAACAGGAAAGTAAGTCTGGAATAGACGCACATGGCTTGCCCAGTCTGCTGCAGCTAATTGCCATTCCAGGCAGGGAGTGTAGCTGGCTGCTGATGGTGGAGTCCTTGCTTGACTCGGAGACCCGTAGTTGCGCTTTCATTATATTCGGTTTATCGCGGCCTTTGGGAACAATGCTCTGGCCATTCCAGACGCCACTCTGTAACCCTTGCTGTGCGGGTCCCTCAATACATCCCTCCCATGTGAACGTCAGGTCTTTCCTCGGCACAAGGCGTCCTTATCCGTCCCCTCCTGCTCCTCCTGCAGGTACCCAACTTAGGGGCAAGGATCCCTTACCTTTTGTGGGGCCTTGGAGCCCCTGGCCAACCATCCCCCTGGTAGACAATCCATTGCTGATGTCATAGCTCCTGCATTAATATACTTTGCATAAGTGCATAGCACAAGGACTTTATTATTATATATGGTTCTGAACAGAGAATATCATTTTAAAGTTCCGTATGTCTATTAGTCATGAAGAAGGCATTTTTACCGTTTTATAAGAGATTACTCTAGAATAGTTGTCCCTCCAATCTACAGTTTGGAGAATGACCTCATCAGCATCATATTTTTGCTTGTTCTATGGGGGGGAGGCAGGAAAGTCATATCAAAACCTTGGTTGCACCTAGAAAAGGGAATAAGTTCATTACGACTCATTAAACGATAGTTTTACATGCGTTCGGATCCCAGAAAGGTGGTCGACTGTTTTAAGGCGGCAAATCTGAGCTTTTCCTTCCGTTTCAGTGTTCACAAATTCAGAACGGTCACCTTTAGCAGTTGTGCCACTATGTTGGACTGAAATGGTGAATTGGGATGGGGGAGGGGTGGGAGAGGGACACGATGTATATTCAAGCAAGCGCTTATTTAATTGATTTGAGTTCAGCAAGTACTCAGTTTCGACTAGACACTGTCCCCTACAGGATACAGGGTGTTTTAGGACCTTAGTAAAAGTAAAATGCATGTGTCACATATAACACACCATTGGTTTACAGACTCTGATAAAACGGTAATGCATCTGAAGTCTAAATTGTAGATATAATTTGCTGTGGTCCACATTTGTTATTAACACAAACTCTCTAGAGCAATAACTTTTGGGATTGACACATACAAAAGTTCTCCATAATTTCCTCTGTTGTACAGTATCACATTGTAGCATCCTCTTTAAGATGATTTAAAGCAAAAATTCAGTTGGCTTCCCAAGTTAATCATATTAGTCACCCAAAACATGGGGGAATTTGATGAAAGCTGTGCTTTGACTCCACCCGCCTTAGGTATGTATAATACAACGTCTTCTGGAGACTCATGGTTAAAAAAAAAAGGGGGGGGGCGGTAAAGACAGAAATGAAACCTTCTAGTCAAAAACCTGGCAATTCAAATCTTAAACTAAACATGAAAAGATTGTTTTGTTCCAACAGGACAAAAGGTCACCGGCACCGTAATAGGCCAAGAAAGAAAGATACAGCTTTTGCATTGAGTAGGATTTTCGTTATTCTGATACAAGCTGCTTGAGCTGTTTGTCAAGCTTTTTCCTACAATATTATAGAAGTATTTTCAAAGTATCAAGTGGTGTAACATAGCCTTCTAATGAATTACAACCGTACTTAGAATGCACAGACCAATGCTGGCCGAGGTCTTTTTAGTCCGTGCCCCGCCAGAGGTCAACTAAGTCCCCAGAGGACTATGCATTGGGGGCATCGCATGAAATGTCCTGCAAATATGAACTACCAGTCTTCCTGTGCAGGGAGGGTTTGGAGATCCACTAATGGGGGACTTCAGCCACTTTCCGGTCTTGTTAAGATTGGAAAGTCTGCTCATTGCTTCAAAAAGAGAAGCCTCGTCTAAAGACCTGACTTTGTCCTCAAACTGGATGGAACTGGTGATTGAAAGTCCAAAAGGAGCCAGGGGGCCTCCCTCTCCCCCTGCCAAAACCTGGAGGACCCTTGCAGGACATATCCTCAACTGACCTTGAGAGAACAAACAAAACAAAACAAAACAAAAAACCTTTGTTAAAACATCTGGGCTAACTGTGTGGCCTTAAACAATCCAAAGGAAAGAATAACAATAAATAAACTAATAAGTAAATAAATAAATCAATCAAAGTAAATAATAAATAGTAAAGGCTCTCCTGAGAAATTGTGCCTCAGGTATAAAACTCGAGATTTTTTTTTTTTTTTTTTTTTTTTTTTTTTTTTTTTTTTTTTTTTTTTTTTTTTTTTTTTTTTTTTTTTTTTTTTTTTTTTTTTTTTTCTGCATGTGTGTAAATGTACGCCTGTCATGCAATGCCCTGGAGATCAGAAAAGGGCTTCGGATTCCCCTGGAACTAGAGATAGAGACAGTTCTTAGACGCTATGTGGGTGCTGGGAATTGAACCCAGGTCCTCTGCAAAAGCAGTTGGCGCTCTTAACCACTAAGCCATCTCTCCAGACCCCCCAAAACTTGAGATCTTATTTTAAAAATGTGCAGTTGTTTTGCCTGTCTTACTGGCAAGTGCAGCTACCCTGTGGCTGCCACTGCTTTTCAACCTTCCAATATGGACTGAAGACTCATATCTCTCCAAGAGTCCTCCAAACCTCCAGTGCCAGATGGGGACTGCTGAGACATTCAACTTGTGGACTTAAATACTACTGGGGTTTCTGCCTCTTCAGAGTATAGAATGCCATTGTTGGTCTACCCAGGCTGTATCATAGAGAACAGTACAGGTAGCTCAAGTCAGGACATGGTGCTTACTGGACTTCATTTTGTGAGCATAGAAGGGAAAACCCCAGTGTGGAACACAAGGGCAGAACTGATGCTGGTTTGAGCTTACCAAGGAGGAGACTTCAAACATGACATCTTTCAGCCTAATAAAGAAAAATATCATAAACTGAAGGTGCTAAAGCCTATTATATATGTGGCATGAATATGTGCATATTTTGGAATGATGCATATTGGAAGGAATAAAAACAGAAAGACTGCATCAAAGAACTGACTGAAATGGTGAACTTCTGCTCAAAATAGTAAACTTTTGCATAGATAATTTTGAGAGAGAGTGAGAAAAAGATGAAAAACATTTGTGGCAGAAAGCATGAGGTCTGGTGGGGTGGGGGGACAGAGAGGGGGGCAGGGGTCTAGATTTGATTTGTAATTTTGTATGAAATGCACAAAGCTTCAATAAAAAATTAGCTTTGAAAAAAAGAAAGAAAAGTGATCCTGGAATTAAATGAAAATAACAATAAAACACAATGAAACCTCTGGGACACTTTAAAAGCTTTCCTAAGAGGGAAGTTTATAGCTCTACGTGCCTACAGTCAAAAAACAGAAAGAGCACAAATAAATGACTTAACATTGCGAATCAAGACATGTGAAAGACAACAACAAATGAATCTCAAACCCAACAGATTAGAATAACAAAAATCAGAGTAGAGATTAATGAAATAGAACCAAAGAAAACAATACAAAGAGAAAGGATAAATAAGATAGAGAGACCTTTAACCCAGTTAACCAAAAGAAAAAAAGAACAACTCCAAATCAACAAAATTAAAGGCTTGAAACAATTGTGACAGCATGCAAGACTCATCCTGTCTCAATCAGACAAAAATCCAGCATAAAGCTGGGAAAATGGACATCAGATCCTAACCTTAGTCAAGGAACTATTATCAACTGATTAGGTAACTTCAGGGAGAATAAATCTTCTTTGAGAGAGAGACTTTAGATAGGCTGAATAGACTAGTAGATGACCTTGTAACAGGGAACATCTGGGTATAAATCCTGGACTGGATATGACATAGCATGTATGACAGAATGCAGGAAATTGGGTGGGGAGGGGCTATTGGTGGGATCTAAATTTGATTAAGATCTATTTTAAGAAATGCACAAAACTCAATAAAAATATATAATATACCACTCATCAAAGAAGACAATTACAGAGTTTAACCATTGGTCATACCCAGAGAATATATTTCTGAGAGATGTCAGATGTCCAGGTCTAAGTGGAACATCTATGGTGGAACCATTACACCTAAATTTCATGGAACATAGAGGAACAGAGGGTGGAGGGAATACTGATCCATCCTTCAACCCCCACAAGTAAAGCTTCCTCATATAGCAGAGTGTGATGCACAGAGAAGGTCAAAACTGGGTACGTTTTAAAGAATTAGAGACTATGGGGTGGGGATGTGCCTGGATAGGACTGCTATATCAAAACCTACCCTCCCATGGCTTAGGGCCCATTGTGGAAAAGTGGGTGAAAAGATAGTAAAAGCCAAGGTTGGTGCATAAACATAAAATAACAAACCTTTTCAGGCTAATGGGAACTTGTTCATATGAACTTGCAACAAATGTGACAGCATGCACAAAATTCATGCTGACACAACCAGACAAAAACCCAGTATAGAATGAGGGAAATGAGCAGCAGGCCCCAGCCCTAGCCAAGGAACTATGACTGATAAGCTGAATAGACTACAGTGAATTAACTTGTACCTAGGTACATGTGGGTAGAAATATTAGACTGGATATGATTTAGCATATATGACAGAATGCATGCAATTTGTTGGGGGATTATATGGAGAGTTGATGGGAGAAGGGGGCTAAATTCCATTAGTATCTAACTTATCAAATGCAACAAACTCAATACAATAATTTTTAAATAAAATATATATTTTCTTTTTTCATATTTTTATTGAAGTTCTGCGCAATACATATAACATTTTTCAGTCCAAATTTAGACTCATTCCCCTTTCCATCCCCCCAACCAAACTGAACTCATGCATTTTGCCATACATGTCTTGCATCTTTTTTTTTTCAGTCTTTTTCAAGTGCTTGTATGCAGAGATTTATTGGTTTGGGTTGAACTTTACTGTCTCAGTCAGTTCTTTGTCCCAGTCCTTTTGTTGTTGTTCCCTCCAATTTGTGTTGCTCCAAAATTTGTATATATGCTCTTCACACATGTACCAAAATTATGAAATCTCAAAGTAAACTGTATATTAATTCCAAAATATGTTTAGGACATCATATTTTCCCCTTTGATTTTATATTACTCTAAATTATTCATACATACCCTCCACCCATATAACACAAAATCAACGTCTAAAAATAATTGGTAGGTTAATTCTAGACACAAACACATACATATACATATGTGTATATATATTCAAATATATAGTATAAATATACATATAAAGTTCTGTTGCACAGAAATCCATTGTGTAGATTTACCACATTTTCTTTATCCAATCATTGGTTGAGTGGCACTTGAGTTGGTTCCAGCTCTTGGATCTTGTGAAGATAGCTGCAATAAGCATAGATGTACATATATCTTTGTGGTAGGATGTTTTGTGGGTATATACCCAGGAATTTTATGACTGGGTCAGGTGGTAGGCTCATTTTCAGTCTTTTAAGGGTTCTCCACACTGCTTTCCATACTGGTTGTAAGGAGTTTACATTCCCACCAGCAGTGGATAAATGTTCCCCTTTCCCCACAACCTATCTAGCATTTGGTGTCTTTTGTTTTCTTGATCCTAGCCAGTCTTATCAGTGTGAGACGATATCTTAAAGTGGTTTTAATTTGCATTTCCTTAATTATTAATGATGTTGAACACTTTTTAAGATGTTTCTCAGCCATCTTTATTTTCTCCCTTGTGAAGCCTCTGTTCAGCTCTTTACTCCATCTCTTGAGTTGGTCATTTGTTTTCTTCTTTGATTTTTGAGTAGTTTACATATATTGGATGTTAATGCTCTGTCAGATGTATCACTGGTGAAGGTCTCCTCCTACTCTGAGGGTTTTATCCTCAATTCTTTGATGTTTATTTCGCTGTACAGAAGTTTTTGAGTTTAACGAAGTCCTACTTGTCAATTATTGACCTTATTTCCTGGGCAGCTGCTGAAAGTCTTTTCTTACACCTATGTCTTGTAGGTTGCTGACAACATTTTCTTCTATCACCTTCAGAATTTCAGGTTTCATGATGAGGTCTTTGATCCATTTGGAGTTGATTTTTGTACAGGGTGAGAGGTAGGGATTTAATTTTATTCTTGTACAAGTGGTGATCCAGTTTTGTCAACACCATTTACTGAAGATGCTGTCTTTCCTCCATTGTGTCTTCTTGTCCCCTTTGTCAAATATGAGGTGGCCGAAATTGTATGTGATCAAGTTTTGATCTTCTATTTTGTTCCATTGCTCTACAGGTCTGTTTTTGTGCCAGTACCAGGCTGTTTTTATGACTATAGCCATGTAATATACTTTGAAGTCTGGTATAGTGATCCCCCTGTATTGCTGTTTTCACTCAGGGTTGTTTTGGCTATTCAGGGTTTTTGTTTTTCAATATTAATTTAAGGATTTTTTCCATGTCTTTGAAGAAACTCTTGAGAATTTTAATTGAGATTGCATTGAATCTGTATATTAATTTCGGTTGAATGGACATTTTTACTGTATTAATTTTTCCAATCCATGAGCAAGGGAAGTCTTTCCATCTTCTGATTCCTTTCCCAATCCCCTTCAGGGTTTTAAATTTTTCACTGTAGAGATCTTTAGTGTCTTTGGTTAAGGTTTTCCTAGGTATTTAATTTTTTGTGGCTATTGTGAGTAGGAAGGTCTTTTTTTAATTTATTTTGGTATGTGTATGAATGTACTGTCTGCATGTAGGTTTGTGCACCCATGTCATGCAATGCCGCGGAGGTCAGAAGAGGGTGTAGGATTCCCCTGGAACTGGAGTTCTCCTGGAATTGGAGTTCCAGAAGGTTCTCGGCCGCCATGTGGGTGCTGGGTATCGAACCCGGGTCCTCTGTAAGAGCAGTCGGTGCTCTTAACCACTAGACCATCTCTCCAGCCCCGGAAGGTCTTCTTTATTCCTTCTCCAGATGCTTATTGTTGGTGTAAAGAACGGCTACTGATTTTGCTAGGTAAATTTTGTATCCTGCCACTTTTCTTCATTTCTAGGAGTTTTCCTGTAGAGTTTTTAGCATCCCTTAGGTAAACTATCATATCATCTGCAAAGAGGGATAGTTTGACTTCCCCTTTTCTAATTAGTACTCATTTAATTTCCTGTTCTTGCCTTATTGCCCTAGTAATAAGCTTAAAGCACTATATTGAACAGGAGTGGCAATAGGGGACAGCTTGGCCAAGTTCCTGCCTTTAGAGGGAATGTTTCTAACTTTTCTCCATTGAGGATGATGTTGGCTGTTGGTTTGCTGTATATGGCTTTGATTATATTAAGGAATGTTCCCTCAAGTCCAATTCCCTTTAGGACTTTAAGCATGAAGGGGTGCTGCATTTTGTCAAAGGCTTTTTCTGCATCAATTGAGATGATCCCGTGGTTTTTGTCTTTCAGTCCATTTATGTGTTTTATGATATTTATTGATTTACATATGTTGAAGCATTCCTGCATCTCTAGTATGAAGCCAACTTGGTCATGATGGATGATCTTTTTGATGTGGGTCTGTATGCAGTTTGGAACTATTTTTGTTGTAAATTTTTCCATTTATGTTCATTAATGAGATGGGTCTATAGTTTGCTTTTTTGGTTATATGTTTGCCTGGTTTGGGCGTTAGAGTGATGCTGGCATCAAGGAAGGAATTTGTAAGGTTTCGATGTGTTGTATCCTTCTGAACAGTTTTAGTAATAATGGCTGTAAGTCCTCTTTAAGCTGGGCAAAGTGGTGCACGCCTTTAGTCCTAGCACTTGAGAGGCAGAGGCAGGTGGATCTTTGTGAGTTCAAGGCCAGCCTGGTCTACAATGTGAGTTCCAGGACAGCTGGGGCTACAGGGAGACCCTGTATCGAAAAAACAAAAAAAATATTTTATAGAATTCTGCCGTGAAACAATCTGGGCCTGGGCTTTTTTAGTTGGCAGGTTTACTCTTATATTTTTAATATACTCATATATTATGGGTCTGTTTAAGCTGTCAACCTCTTCTTGGTTAAGCTTTGGTGAGTTCCAGGATTTCAACTATTCATCCACTTCTCTTAGGTTTTCAAATTTGCTACAGTATAGTTTTTTGAAGTATTCTTGTTTGATTGTCTGCATCTTTTCTTTATCTGTTATGATGTGTCCCTTTTCAACACAAATTCTATTTATTTGTAGTTGCTCTTTCCATGGCGTGCTCAGTAGAATGTATATTCTCTGGTATTTGGGTAAAATATCCTGTAGTAAATGAGAGGTCCATTTGGTGATCTGTATTGTTCAGTTTAGATGTCTCTCTGTTTATTCTTTGTCCAGTTGACCTATCTAATGGGCTCAGTGAAGTATTGAAATCCCCCACTATTAGTGTGCTGAGATTAACCTGTGCCTTGAGGTCCTGTAGAATTGTGCTTATAAAGTTCAATGCACTGGAGTTTGGCGAGTATATATTCATGATTGTGAAATCTCAATGGTTATTTGTTCCTTTGATAAGGATGTAGTGGCCCTCTTTGTCTCTTCTGATTAGTTTTACTTTAAAGTCTATTTTATCTGATATTAGAATAACAACACACGCTTGCTTTTTGTTACCATTTGCTTGCAATATTTTTTTTTCCATTCTTTCTCTTTAAGTTGGTACCTATCCTTGAGGGTAATGTGGGTTTCTTGTAGACATGATATAGATGGGTTCTGTTTATTAATCCATTCTCTAAGTCTATGTCTTAGTTCAACCTGTTAATATTTAAGGTTATTATTGAGAGATGTTTGCTGCTTTCTTTTTTCCTTATTTTCTATTTGCATTCTCAGTCTGGGTTTGTATTTCTGCAGTTATACTTTTATTCATTACTCTATGTGCTTGGGGATAGTTGCTCCTTTCCTCTTACCTTTGAATTGCTCGAGTATTTTCTGAAGGGTTGGTTTCCTAGGCATGAATTCTTTCATCTTGTTTATGTCATGAAAGATTTTTCTTTCTCCTTCATCTATAATTGACATTTTTGCTGGGTATAGTAATCTGGGTTGGCATCTACAGACATTTATTACTGGGAATACTTTGGTCCACGTTCTTCTGGCTTTCATTGTTTGCACTGAAAAGTCAGCTGTAATTCTCATGAAATTCCTTTATATGTAACTTGTTTTTTTCTCTTGCAGCCTTCAGTAATTTGTCTTTGTTTTGGGCGTCTATGTCTTAGCTATGATATGGTGTGGGGTATTCATATCTGATCTTGTCTATGTGGTGTTGTAGCTGCTTCTTGTATTTGTATGGGTTTGTCATTTTTCAGTTTTGGGAAATTTTCTTCTATTATTCTGTTGAAGATCTGATCAACACCTTTGTCCTGGGATTATTCTCCTTCCTCTATCTCTATGATGCAGAGGTTTGATCTTTTAATGGTGTCTTAATTGTGTCCCCTATTTCCTGATTGTTCCACTCTTATGATTTTTTTAAAACTTTTCATACTCCATTTGAGCATTGTAGTTTTTCCACCTTGTTTCCCAGTGTTGATATTCTACCTTCTGCTTCATCCAATTTGTTACTGAGGCTTTCTCCCATCTTTTCCTGCTGATTGGATGCATGTGCAATTTCCTTTTAAATTTTATCATGTGATTTTACTTTTTTAGTATTTCCAGTTCCCTTTGGATTTTGTCATTCTCTCCTTCTAGATCCTTGATTCACTGGTCAGTTTCTTTTTATTAATTTATTTATTTTTATGTGTATGAGTGTGCTGTCTGCATGCAGGTTTGTGCGCCCGTGTCGTGCAATGCCACAGAGGTCAGAAGAGGGCGTCGAATTCCCCTAGAACTGGAGTCAAGGACGGTTCTCAGCCGCCGTGTGGGTGTTGGGGATTGAACCCAGGTCCCCTGAAAGAGCAGTCAGAGCTCTTAACCTCTAGGCCATCTCTCCAGCCCTCATTGGTCAGTTTCTTGTTACATTTCAGCATGGGATCTTTTCAGTGTTTCCACTTCGGTCCTGAGTTTGCCATTCTCTCCCTTGATTTCTTTGAGTATGTCTATTATTGTACTTTTAAGACCTTTTTTTAATGTTTTTTATTAATTTTATTTATTTCTGTATGTGCATGAATGTTCTGTCTTCATGCAAGCCTGTGCACCCATGTTGTGCAACACCACGGAGGTCAGAAGAGGGTGTCGGATTCCCCCGGAACTGGAGCTCTCCTGGAATTGGAGTTCCAGATGGCTCTCGGCCGCCATGTGAGTGCTGGGGATTGAACCCTGGTCCTCTGCAAGAGCAGTCGGCACTCTCAACGGCTAGGCCATCTCTCCAGCCCCACTTTTAGGATCTTTTAAGATCTGAGTTATCTCCAGGGAGAACTCATTGTTGGAGTCGTCTCTAGGATTCATAAATTTTGGTAGGGATTTATTATTTCCTCTTCAAATGTTGTTGATTTTCCTTTGTGCTCTTGCCATGTGCTTTTGATTTGTTGTTTATAATCTGATGCGAAATACAAGTGCTTCTTCGTTTGGTTGAAGGCCTGTTTCTCTAGGTTGGAAAGTTTACTGTCTCTTCTGTTACTTTGTGCTCCAAGTCACCTTCGTTGTTTTCACTGGGATAGCCACAAGGGGGGCAGGTGGCAATGGGTTTTGCCTGCCCAATCCTGCCACCGCCAAGGTGACCATAGGGCCTTACCTGATCTGGTCTGGAAGTGGGAGCAGCTCTAGCGACACTGCACTGGAAGTGGCAGGGCTTGAATTGTCCTGGACCTAGTCCTGTGCCAGAAGAAGCAGGGCTAGGAAGGTCCTGGAACCTGCCTGCCTAGAAGCCTGCCCTGTCATTCTCCCTGGGCAGAAAGTGAAGTGGCTAGGATTGTCCTGTAACCCTGCCCTGGAAGTCAATGGGCTCAGATGTTCTTGGAACCCTGGGCTGAAAGCAACAGGTTTCCTCATGGTCCTGGAACCTTGTGCCTGAAGTAACTTGGGATAGTCCTGAAACCCGCCTGCCGAGAAGCCCACTCTGTCACTCTCCAAAATATGTATTTTCTTTAAGATAAAAAAAGAGGTACCCTTTTTGAGGTAATGTTGTGCCTTCTGTTAGGCTCCAAGACCCATGACTTTGTCCAAACATTCAAACCATCATATGAGAAAATAATTTAAACACACTATACAAACCAACTTGATCTTTCTCTGTAAACTTGACATTTCATACAAACTTAATTTGAATATAGAATGTGATTAATGACTATATTCAAAACCCAGTAATTTATGCTAAGGAACTTTCTGCTCATCATACTTTTAAGGAAGTTTATAGAAACACTGTGTTAAAAAAGTTATAATTTGTTTGCTTTTTTATTTGACAGTATGACATATCTTGTTTCTAAAATTAGATATAAAATTTACATGGCAAGCAACATCTTTTAATTATACTTTAAATAGAAACTAATTTAGTAACTAATTTTGAAATAAATCTATGATCCAAAATTATGAAATATAGCATATTACTATGTAACTTTACACAAAATCTGAGGTGTTGTTTTATCAATTAATTTCCATATTTTTCTTCCTACCATATTAACTGAATTTATTTTACAATGCAGGTAGTGCACTGTAGGGATTCAATAAACATCCCATTCTTTTCTTCTTTCTTTATAGCATTTCAATTTTCCCACCAGCAACACAGAACACTACACTATGCAAAGGGTAATAGAAAACAGAGTTTATTTCAGTCATTTATGTTGTAAATCTTTCTGTTCAACATTACTATATCATCACTTCCTTAGAAATGAGGAAGACATAAAAGAACTTCTAAACTATTTTCATAAATAAATTTTTATTTTCATAAATAAAAATTGTTTAGTTGATCCATAAAATCGGTTGCACCATGTATATCAAAAATCTTTCAAAAGAGTTTGTTTTCCCCTAGCCATTATCTATCGAAACAGAGAGGAGCAACTTAGATTTCATCTTCATGATGCATTCCACTAGAGGTATATTACATATGATATAAAAGAAAACAAAAATAAAAATAGCTATGCTTTGTGATTATTCATTTAAGGTAAATTATACAGAAAATTCCGCAACTTGGTCAATTCACTTTTTAAAATAACAAACCAATTTCAAAATGATGCTTTATGTAGAGGACTGTTTATATTAGAAGAAAAAATAATACACATAAACAATAGATAAACTCAAAAGACATAGATCTCAAAGTATATCATATCACAAACTTGCATTAAGACTGCAAAGATGGAGGCTAATACTCCAACTTTATTAGAATCTTAAATTCCAAACAAATAAGTATTCATTCCATCTTCAAATTTAACTGCCTTTGGAAGCACACCTTAAATTTTACAGTGCAAACAGCTTGATCAGAGTATGCAGTTTCTACATGAGTAAGATTAAGAGCAAAGGTGTATTGAGAAAAAGAATCAAGAAATATGAAGTAAAAAAGGTTAATACTATTTTGTTTTAGTTTAAAACAGACACTAATTTATAGTTTTGTTACATTTTTCTTTTATAGAATATATATGAATTTCATACAATATATGGTTTAATTTTATTTTTTAGTTGAATTTTGCCTTTTTCTTTTTTAACAACTTATTACTTTATTGTATGTGCATCAGTATACTGTGTATGTGTGTTAGTGTAACCATGTCATGCAATGCCTGGGGAGGTCAGAAGAGGGTGTCATAACCCATGGAAATGGAGTTACTGATGGTTATTAGCCACCATATGGGTGCTAGGAATCAAACCTGAGACATCTGTAAGAAAAGCCAGTCCTCTTAAATGCTGAGCTATCTCTCCAGCCCTGTAATTTTCATATAATATAATTTGATGGTATTTAGATCCCCTACTCTCTCCACATATCCCCTCCAGCACCCTCCACCCAGATAGATAGATAGATAGATAGATAGATAGATAGATAGATAGATAGTCTTACTTGTGTCCCCAAATTCCTTTCAGTGTGGGTCTATCCGCTGGGCCCACCAAGATTTCCATCCTTGTAATACCGTCTTTTCCCCCTTCCCAGCAGCTATCAATTGCCAAATCTTTCGTACGTTGGGTTGTGATTTCTTACTCATTTTGCCATATCTGTGCCAGAAATTTCTTGACTTTATCTTGCCTTGGAGTTGGGCATTCTGTCACCATTGCAGTTAGTTCATATGAATAACTGTCCTCCTCTCTAGAATACTGTTACCTTGTGATTATTCACCCCTCTGGCTCTTACAATCTTTCCACACCTCATCTGCAATGTTTCCTGAGCCTTGAGAGGCAGAGATTTGAAATATGTATCCTATTTGGGGATAAACACTCTGAGGCACATTGGCCAATTGTGGATAGCTGTGTCAATCAACATCTGCTGCATAAGGAAATTTCTCTGGCAAGTATTAAGAAATATATTAATCCTAAATATAGAGGTTTCATTGAAGATGTGACACTTAGGCTTAAGAGTCTCAAAGACAATTACTCTCCACATTTGACCAGCTCAAAACTTTTGCAATAATCTCCATCTATTGCTAAAAGAAGATTCTTTGGAGAAATATGATATGTTCACATGTATATAAATATAAGGATGATTACTAAGAGTAATATAAGATGTTATATTGGTCCAGGGATGTGGCAAAAATGGGTTTGTCTCTAGAATCTATGACCTCTCTAGCCATGTGTATCTGTCTATGTTTACAGTACCACAAAGTTCCTGCCTATTGACGAGGCCCTAATTCCAATTACACCTTCCAAATATATGTTTGATTGGATCTCTCTTGACAGCTTATATAGTATCCTCTGATACCATGAGAGCTAGTCTTCAGGGAGGAGGTTTCCAGGTTATTTCTAGTACCACTTCTCCAAGTCCCGTGTCCAAAGTATGGCCAGTCTTCAGCAATATGGTCTTAAATTCATATTCTGAGAGGCAATCAAGATCTGTGGAAATAGATTGGGTTATTTGGGGAGTCTCTTAGACTACAGTGACATTCAATTTGAAGAGATGTTTCTCTTGTTTAGCATGTGTTTTGTTATGTAGCCTTTTTCTATGCACATTTATTCATATTTATTTTATGTGTAGTTTCCAGTAGGACTTTGAAATACATTCCCTTCTGTTTTTTCATACCATATAAGCACTATTTATCTCTCCTCTCACCCTGTGCATAAGATTATCTCCTCCTTACCCTGTTAAAGTACTTCACGTTTGTCCATTCCCCCTCTTTTTTTGAGACATAGTCTTCCTATAGCCCTAGCTGGCCTGGAACTCACTCTGTAGACCAGGCTGGCCTTGAACTCACAGAGATCAGCCTGCCTCTGCTTCCTGGGTGCTAAGATCAAAGGTGTGTGCCACCATGTCCAGCTTAAAGATGGTTCTTAGAGCCTGGGTACTCTGCAAAATCAGTCAGCACTCTTAACCACTGAGCCATCTCTCCAGCTCATTTCCCCTCTTAATAACACCTGTCTCTTACTACTCGCCTATTTCAGGCTCCTCCTTTCATTCCCATAGTTTATTTCCATTTTCCCTGACTCCTTACTGCCAAGCTATCTGAAGTCCTTTGTCTCTTTGTGATCCTTAACCACCTTTACCTCTTAAAATCTTTTTGTCATCTCTTCAATGATCCCTGAGCCTTGGAAAGCATGAGTTTAATATAGGTGGTGTATTCAGAGAGAAGCACTCTCTAGAATCTTATTCTCTGTATATTGTTCAGTATTGGCTTTCTGTGTTAATCGCCATGTGTTGCATGAGGATTCACTGTTGTGAGCTAAAAGATGCACTAACATTCTTGGCACGACATGGGTGCACAGACCTGCATGCAGACAGTACATTCATACATATACAGAAATAAATAAAATATAAAAATCCCTGATCCCTGTTCTGCTATGTTCCCTGAACCTTAGGTGTAGAGGTAGCGTTTTAGAAGTGTCACAATTTCAGATGAACTCAATGAAAGCTATTCTCTGTGTTCGAACAATTGTAGAAATTTGTAATCTTCATTTGTTGCAAAAAACATCATTTATGAGTGGTGATTGGCACACATTTGTATATATGATGTTGCATAATTAGAATATATTAAGAAATTATTTTGGTCAATCCTAGAACTTGGGAGGCTGAGGTGGGTGGATCTTTGTGAGTTCAAGGCCAGCCTGGTCTACAGAGTGATTTCCAGGACAGCTGGGGCTACAGGGAGACCCTGTCTCAAAAAGACCAAAAAAAGAAAAAGAAATTATTTTGGTCTAGGGAAATGACAAAAGTAGTTTTTTTTTTCTGTAGTATCTGTGACCTCTACAGTCATATGTAAGCAGCTATATCAAACCAGACAGCTATTGATTACACCCAAGATGAGTAACCACTACTTCATCTGTAGAGAATATTTACTAGGACCTTCATGGTTGTAGACTTTACAGCTGGATGTTATCATTGTTTGTTTTTCTCCCTTGGGAGTATGCATAGTGTCTTCTGATATTAGGGGAGCTATTCAGTGAGGAGGCTTCCAGGTCAGTTTCAGCTCCTTTGTTCCAAGTCCCATGTCCAAATTGTGTCCTCAGCTATAACATTTTATTTTCAAGCTCTGGGAGGCAATTAAAGCCTGTTATAACAACCTTCGCTAATTTTGGGACTCTCTTGGACTAGCTTGACCAACAACTCAAAGGGAGGATTCTCCTGCCTGGTACTGACTTTTCTGTTATGTAATAGTCAGCTGTTCTTATGCTCTCATATGTATACTACATGTGAATTTTCCCATAGGTTTTTGAACTAATACTTTTCTCTAGAACCCTCTAGATGTTCAATCCACTAAGGATTACTTATCTCTCTGTTTGCCCCTGTATAGCTATCCCTATTACCTTCTCAGTTAAAGTATCCCTCATTTTCCACATTTTCCCCTGGATAACACCTGCCTCCTACTTTCCCCATTTCTCATGCTCCTTTTCCACTTTACCCTCATGGTTTCTTTCTGTTATCCTGACTCCTATGATTATATCAGTATACATATTCACATCTACTAAGTTGATCCTAGCATTGGTACATGGCAGGGAACACACATGGATTATTTGTGTATCTGTGTTAGTTTCATTAGAATAAGTTTCTAGTTCCATGCAGTTACCTGCAATTTTCATCATTTTGTCTTTCTTTACTGCTGAGTGGAGCTCCATTGAATAAAAATACCTTTTCATTATCCATTCATTGGCCAAGGGACTTTTTGGCTGTTTTCATTTCTTAGCTAATATGAAAAGAGCAGTAATAAATATGGCTGAACAAATATCTCTCTACAAGGATATTGACTCCTTACGGTATGTTCAAAGCACTTATATAACTTGATATAACATATATATATATATATATAATATAGAAGAGGAGAGAGAGAGAGAGAGAGAGAGAGAGCGATAACCACACACAACACACAATGCATATATGTGTGTTTGTATGCATTCTCCACACTTCTTTCTACAGTGGTTGTATCAGTTTACAATTTCCACACAGCATGGATGAGTGTCCTTTCATCCCAGATCCTTGAGAAAATTTTCTTTCAAAAATTCTCTTGAACTTACCCATTCTAACTGGGATAAATAAAATCATATACTGGTTTTAATTTCATCTCCTAATTATTAAGATACTGGACCACTTTTAAAGGACCTTTTTTAGCCATTTTTCCATATGCTTTTGTGAACTCTGTTGAAATGCATAGCACATATATTCAATTGGTTATTTGTTTTCTTGATTCTTTGTTTTTGAGTTCTTCTTAATTCTGGATATAAATCTTCTGTTAGATATATAACTGATGAAGACTTTCTTTCACTCTGTGGCCTTCCTCTCTATTCCATTGGTTGTTTACTTGCTGTCCAGAAGCGTTTTAATTTTTTTAGCAATTTTTTGAAGTTTGTGCATTTCATATAATGTCATTTTGCCATGTCCAAGAGGTTCCATCCCTGACTTCCAAGAGCCCTCTCCCCACCCAATTTCATACACCCTGCCATCCCTGCCATCCTGCTTATCTTTTTTCTGATTCTTTTCAAAGATTTTTCAAAAGCGGAAAGGTTAGAGTTGGGTATTGTTTGGGTTTGTTTGGTGAATGTTACTGTTTCAGTCGGTTCCCTGTCCCTGTTCTGCTGCTATTGGTCCCTCCAATCTGTACTGCTTCAACATTCAACAATATGCAGATATAGAGATATATTATGATATATATATATTATATATATATATAAAATTATATCATTTGTCCACAAACTGTCATTTCCATATCATATTTCAGGATTCACATTTTTCCTTTTTAAATTTATATTACTCTAAAATATGCCTATGTATCTTCCACCTGTATACCAAGATTATCAAGTCTAAAAATAAGTAATGGGTTAATTCTAGATCCTGTTAAGGGATTTACATTATCAGAAAACAGTTGCTTTCATGGAAAGGGGTATATAAAATTGATATTTCTCAGTTTGCCTTACAACTTTGTGCTTAAGGCTAGCATCCACAAATGAGGGATACCATTCATCATATGCATTTCTGGGACTGTGTTACTTCACTTCCATCCATTTACCTATAAAGTTCATGATGCCATCTTTGTCTACTGCTGCATAAAATTTCATTGTGTAGATGTACAATAATTTCCTCATCCACTCATTGGTGAGGGGAATTTGGGTTGGTTCCAGCTCTTTGCTATTGTGAAGAGAGGGGCAATGAACATGGCTGTGCATGTATCTCTGCAGAAGGAGGAGTCTTGTAGGTATATGGTTTTGGTCTTTTTGAGACAGGGTCTCCTTGTAGCCCCAGCTGCCCTGGAACTCACTACGCAGACCAGGATAGCCTTGAACTCACAGAGATCTGCCTTCCTCTGCCTCGCAAGTGCCCGGCTAAGAAGGTTTTGTTTTTAATGAATTCACTATAGCAAAAATTTCTTCTGAGAGTGTGTAAACAGCATCTCTTCCCTCGTCCCTTGTTCCCAATGACAAACCGAGGTCCCATTTCACCAAACTGAAGACTGGGGAATCAGGGAGTTTATTGGGCTTACTTACAGAGCAATAGGTGAGGATTTACTTATATGACTGTGAGTGTTCCCCCTTAAGGCCATACTGGAAAGTCTTCATCAAAGTATATATGTTGGATTCTCCACACAGCATAAAATTAATAGAGACCCACCCTTAGGCTTCCTTAGACTAAGCACAGTTATCCCCACGTCACATATCAATTGAAACTAAGAAAAACTGATTATTTTGGAAGTCTGGCTTGATTCTCCTTGCCCATTTCTTCTTGTGGGGCATGGCAGTTAACATGTTCTGCTGTGATGATCTTAGCAAATGGGTGCAACAGAGCTTGGGAAGATATCTGCAAGAAGAGAGTCCCAGAAAACTTTCCACCCCTTCCTTTGGAGCTTACAATCTTTCCACTATTTTCTCCCACAATTGTCCCTGAGCCTTTTAGGGAGTGATATAAAGATCATTTTCCCACTGTGGAGAGATATTCAACATTTGGGTCTTTATCATGTTTTCAGGACATGGCAATCGACCCATCTTGGTATTATTTCTCCTACTATAAAACATGAAAAGAAGGAAATGGGAAGGGAAAATATCTAAATGGACACTGACTGCAGTAATAACATGTGAATCAACACATGTAGTGCACATGCATTCCATCCACCTAACAAAACAATTGCAGTGGCTTCCCCAATGGGGCCAATAACTCCCCCTGTCACTGGTGTTTAGCCTAGAGTGCAGTATCAGATATGTTTTCATTCTCAGAGAGCATGATTTACTTTCAATTGGAAATTTGTTGGGTATGCATACTCTAATTATGCCGATATTGCACTGGCAAGCATATCTTTCTTGACATGTTGATAGTGTAGCACTAGTCCATCAAAAAGCAGAACTTTGGGGGTTGTTCTCCCTAAGTGATCTGCAAAGCACCATCTTCAGACTGGCAGAGAGTTTTCAGCTAAGTCTTAGCTTGATTTCTCCTTTTCCTATCCTCACATCTTGCATTGTCTTCAGCAACACATTTGTTACCATCTAGTTCTGGAATGCAAATAACATTAGTGACAATATTCTTTATCCCTTTGGAGGCCTCTAAGGCCTCCCTGGCCAACAGCTCACAGCAGGTGCAATCAACCCCTTAATCAAGAATCATTTAACAATCATGCAGTTTCCTGGACCAGTTCCCTTGATACTCTGTTATGATTTTCATAGAACTTATTTGTTTACTCTTTAGTAACTATAGGCCCAGGCTTTTGTATACTTTTCCCAATTATCGTGGGGATTTTTCCTTGTGCCTTACCAAGCTATAAAACTCCCAAGTATTTCACAGTTATACCTGGTCCATGTGCCCTATGCAATTCAATTTTCCATCCTTGTTTCTTCAGGTGTAATTGAATATTTTTTCAAATGAGTTTCAATATTTCCAAAATCCTCAGAAGTTAACCGTATGTAAACCCCTTTCCAAAGGATGGGAAAAACAATGCACCATCCTGAAACATCATCCCATATTAAATAGCTGAGTTACAAGCATAACCCTGTAGCCCCATCTGACCTGGAACTCACTAAGTAGCCCAAGGTATTCTTGACCTCGGGGACACACCCACCTTCCTTTGTTTCTAAAGTGCTAGAATAAAGACCTACACCACCATCCCCCACCATGGTTATAAAAGTGTTTTATAGGCTATTTTTATAATGCTTTATTAATGTTTTATGTATTTCTGACATCATTTCTCAGTTCAGTTTAGAGATATTCTCCTTCCCCCCACCCCCACCCCATACCAGATCATGCATTCTGCCATAACTATCCTGCATCTTTCAGTCTTTTTTTATGTTTAAGAATTCATATTTTCCTCCTTTAATTTTATATTACTCTAAAATATGAATACATACTCATATACAGTAATTACAGAGTCTGAAAGTAAGTGATGGATTGATTCTAGAATCTGTTAAGATATTTACATTAGTTGCTTTCAGATAAACATAAATATAACAATAATGTTGTTCAGCTTGCCTTTCATCTGGGGATTTGGTGTTAACATGCACAAATGAAGGAGACCATTCACCACTTGTTTTTCTGGAACTGTGTTACTTCACTTAGCATAATGGCTTCGAGTTCCATCCATTTACCTGCAAAGTTCATGATGTCATCTTTCTTTACCTCTGAGTAGTACTCCATTGTGTAACTGTACCACATTTTTGTCATCCACTCATCACTTGAGGAGCATTTGGGTTGGTCCAGCTCTTCACTATTGTGAAAAGAGCTCTAATAAACATGGATGTGCATGCATCTTTGCAGTAGGATGAGCCTTGTGGGTATAGCCTATTTTAAGTTGATAGCAAACTAACTAGCAAACTCTATGCTTATATAATTATTCCTCCCCCCACATTTTAGCCTAGTAATAATAACTTTATTCTACATTGTGTATTGTCTACTCTATCTGTGCTGTCATATCTAAATGGTCAAATCAATAAGGTAATTAATAAAAAAACAAAATTGAGTTCTTATATGTATGGTACGTATGAAGACTGAGATATCTGAGACAATACCATTTAACTAAGTGTTTTTCCATGGCTGTTTTCTACTTCTAGGTTTACACACTTGCTATATTCTCATATGGCAGAAAATGAAATGTTTAAATGGACTCTTTTACACCTAACTTCTTTTTCAATGTTTTATTAATTATTTTTTTTTTATGAGAATGAGTGTATTGCCTGCATGTAGGTAAGTGTACCTGTGTTGTACAATGCCTGCAGAGGTCAGAAGAGGGTATTGAATTACCCTGGGACTGGAGTCATGAACAGTTGTTAGATGCCATGTAGCTGCTGGCATATCATTTGTGATGTTGAAATCCTCATGATTCAGTCATTTGCATGTGATAAGTCTCTTACATGTTTTCTTTAAAATTCTATCTTTTTCTTTGGTGTCTGTTAATTTGATAATTTAGTTCACCTTTGAGAAATAGATTTTTAAAATATCAAGTTACATAAATGCCTTTTTGGAAATTTGAAACAATTTAAGAAAACCATCATGCATTCTAGTAATAAAAATTAGGAAAAATCAAGATATTAAAAATTCACAGAACACACAGAGAATTATTTTATCATTTTCTGTGATAAAGCACACAAAATATAAAAAAAATTAACACGTCAAAAATCAAAACCCAAACAAGGATGAGGTATCATATCAGTCATAATACAGAAGATATAAATATAGGACAATCTATATTATATCATATCTTCATAATATTACTGTAGCACTGCTATACTCCTCTAATGTTTTTTAATCTCCTGTTGCTATTGTAGCATGCACAAGTGTGGTTAGAATTTACTTAATACATTTTTGATACTAATCACCTCTGTGTGAGAAAGGTTTCTCTTCAGTAAATTGTTTGACCCAGTGAGAGTAGTCATTTGCAGCGGACATGTATTTTACTTCACATGATATGTGAAATACTTGTTCACTGGGGATTAATATTAATAGTAAAATTTTTGGTCAATAGCAGGCTAATAACTGTTAACATTTTGAGGGGTCAACAATACATAGGAAATATTGACTTTGTGGGTTCATGCTCCTAGGTCACTTGTTGTTCAAGTTCAAGTACAATATACCTTGGAATATACTTTGGGTTGATCTCACCTGGAGTCCTTTGGAATTTCATGAATATATCTCTCCTAAAATTTGTGACAGTTTTAGCCATTAATGCATTAAATGTGCTTGGTTTATCCTTTATTTCTTCTTAAACTAAATAATTCAGATATTTTACTTAATACTATCTGACAGATCTTTTATTCTTTCCTTAACCTTTTAAAGTTTTTCTTTCTTCTGCTGCTAGATATCTAATTTTAAATGGCATCTCTTAGACTTCACTTAAAACAATTTTTGCTGATGTTCTCTTACATGTTTTATTTCTTTGATTGTCTTCTTCAGCTCCAGGACTTCTATTTGGCTCACTTTTAGAAATTTTGCTTCTATTCCAGGATAAGAACTCTGAAACATATTATTTCCTGAACATTTACCATTTGGCAGATTCTGTGTTAATCGCCATCTGCTGTATATGGAAACTTTTCTGGTAGGAAATGAGATGCATTCATTCTATGTGTAAAGTTGAATTGAAGATGTGTCATTAAGGGCTGAATGTCCCAGAAACACTTATTCTCCGTATTTGACCACTTCTGGAACTGTGTAATAATCTCCATCTCTTGCAAAGAGAAGCTTCTTTGATGAGGAGTGAAAGGTATAGTTGTCTGTAAAAAAATGAGGATTCCTTCATGACATGAAGGATGCTTGTACTCACAAATTATCACTTATTGTTAAAAAAAATGAAAACAAAACAACAACAACAAAAAAAACCCAGAAAGATGAAGAAAAGTTATGGCAGAATGCATGATCTGGGATGGGTAGGGGTGGGGCGGGGTGAAGGGAAGGGGATATACGCCTGAACTGAATTGGAAAATGATGTATGAAATACACAAAGCATCAATAAAAAAAATGAGGATTCCTATTTAGAATAAAGTAAAGTATTACATTGGTCTAGGAATGTAGCAGAAGTAGTTTTTGCACTAGGGTCCGTGACTTCTCTACTCAAAATCAAGCTATATATACATATGTATATGTATATATATACATATATATGTATATGTATATATAATAACTATATATAATATGTAATATAGTCTTGATTTTACATATATATTTATATATGTAAATATATATTATATATTTTAAATATATTTATATATATAAATATATATTTATATATTTTACATATATATACACATATATATACATATATATGTGTATATATATAATCAAGCCATATATATGATATATATATATATATATATATATATTATACATCTATGAATATATTTATCAAGCCATAAATATATACAATATATTATATATATTATACATGCACATTATATTTGTCAGGGAGCAGTGGAAGGAGATTCAGTTGCTGTGATAAACCATTATGACCAAGGGAACTTATAAAAGGAAGAGTTTATTTGAGCTTATGATTGATGGTTCCAGGGAATTAGAGTTCACTGTGGTGGGAAGCATGGTGGCTGGGGCTGGAGCTAGAGCAGAAAGCAAAGGATCACATCTTGCAATGAGTACAGGAAGTTGATAGAGAGAGAGATTGGAGACTACAACGCTTGTTAAACTCACTAAGCCCACCCCCAACGACTTACTTCCTCCAACATGGCCATACCTTCTAAGACCTCACAGAACAGTGCCACCAACTGGGGACAAAATGTCTGAATACTTGCCGGGCGTGGTGGCACACGCTTTTAACCCTAGCACTTGGGAGGCAGAGGCAGGTGGATCTTTGTGAGTTCAAGGCCAGTCTGGTCTACAGAGTGAGTTCCAGGACAGCTGGAGCTACAGGGAGACCCTGTCTCAAAAAGACAAAAAAAAAAAAATGTCTGAATACTTAAAGCCTATGGGGCCACGCTCATTCAAACCATCACATGCAGTTATGGCTGGGATTCTAAATACCATCAAATAATACTGTATGAAAATTTCAAAAATTCAGTAAAAATTCCAAAACTCTTCATTAAGCATTTCTTTTATGCATGCTTCTTTATGTTATGTATTCAGTTTATTTTTTTTTAGGATCTCACATTAAACTATTTCATGGTCCTTATTTTGAATTCTTTTCAAGCAATATATTTCTATTGTTTTAAGATTAGTTACTAGAGCACTAGTAGTGTCATTTTATCAAGGCATTCTTCCAGTTCCATAAGCCTATGTGATTTCAATCAATTTATGTCACTATGTCTATGTTTATTTATTTTTGGCTTTTTCGAGACAGAGTCTCCCTGTAGCCCCAGCTGTCTTGGAACTCACTCCGTAGACCAGGCTGGCCTTGAACTCACAAAGATCCGCCTGCCTCTGCCACCCGAGTGCTAGGATTAAAGGCATGTGACACCACGCCAGGCCTCTATGTCTATGGTTAAAATAGACCTGTGTCTACTGCAATGGCAAGACTGTAACGGGCTCAAATATGTGTATATCTCTTCTTGTCATTGAGAAATTGTTAAAGATGAAACTCTAGAAACATTGTAAGTTTCTCTTTCGGTGAGATGGGTATGTGCCTTAGGGTACAAAAATGGTGAGCTACTTAAGTAGTTCAATGATATACATGACATTCAGCAGGATACTGAGAGGACTTTAGCCTGATCCATCCCTGGATGGGTCCTGGGTAGACACAAACAAGTCCTAGACTGCAAATGATTTTGGAAACTGCTTCTTAGTATACCTCAATAACCACAGCCTGGGCTGTAGTCTGCAGGCATGGCATGCCTCCACAGTAATGTTTGGGTCTGCTTCACATCCAGTTGGTGATTAGGACTACTTCAGGACCAAAATTAATTGGGACTTTCCCAGTCCAAAGATCCTTCAAAATTTGCATTTACAAAATGATTTTCAGGCACACATTAAGGAGCAAGGAGAAGCATATCTCTCCCAAAAATATTGTTTGGGCAGCTCTAATGTTAGACTGAATTTAAGAGTATCTGAATTTAAATCATAGGACTGTTTCTTGAAGGAGAGCAAGCTTGCTTTCAGTGATACAAATGAGTGTGTCTCTCTCAATGTCCTTGGACAAACAAGATTACTCCTACACTTTAGTTGTGAGGAGCTGGAAGTTAATTGTATGGTTTCTTGAGGATATGAAGCCATTGTTAGTTTGACAGGCCTACATTTATGTGCACATGTGGGCATGTGTCCTGGGGAGTTCCTGGATAAGGAGTGCTGCTCTTATACAAATGCTGGAGCCAGATCAAAATCCATGTCAACACTCACAACTGAGTCTGTTACCTAAAGTATTACTGGGATTCATCTTTCTTTGGTTCCTTGGTGGATGGTGCTTCTGGCAGAATCACTATCAAATGGGGTTATTTGCCAATTCCTCAGAAAGGCAGGCATGATTCCAAACTTAATGGGTTCTCTCAGCATTTTGTACCTCCTACCTGAATTCCACAGAACTTGCTAACTCTCATTTTTTTTTCTGTAGATACCTGCCAAATAATTTTAGATGTAGGAGTATAACAGCAGGGCACTGGCTCTTTTATTATCTTGCTGTTCCACAAAATCTTGCTGAATGTTTTTGTTGTTGTTTTTGCTTAAAGACTTTAAATAAAATGCTATAAATATTTCAGTTTTTCTATTTCCCAAATATTCATCCATTGCACATGCCATTTATATAAAAGGAAAGGTTAGCTGTCTTTTATTGTGATTATATTTTAGCTGATGTATATTACATGCTTTGAAAATATTGAACTTTTCTGCCTATAATACTATTCTATCCATTTTAAACATTTCTATTTTTTGTATATGTCTCTTCCCTAATATACTCAGATATACTTTTGATTTTGGTTTCCAACGATTGAAAATATTTTGTTAAATATATCTCTAAATATGTATTTTAATAACTGATAAAGTAAGTTTTCAATTTTTCAGTTTTTGCTAGTAATAGAAATGTTTCATTTTATACATTGGTTATAATCTGATAAACTGGATGACCTCATTATGTCAAATTGCTTTATTGGTGACAATTTAGGACTGTTTATATAGATAATGATATAAATAGAACTTTAATTCTCATGAAAATTTTATGGCTCTTTATTATTTCTTTTTCTTTATTTCTATAGCAAATATTGTCATTATAGTAGTAAATGGAAGTGTTCAAATTACACACTTGCATTGCTCTCAAGCTTAGGGAATAATATATGTTCTTTCAGTGTCAATATCATATTTGCTATAAAGTTTTGGCCAGTTCATTTTATAATCATACAGATATTAAATTTTAAATGAACTTACTAATTTTCTTTTAATTAAAGGTGGAGACTAAATCATGACAAATTTTTGTAGTTATTGGATGAGTATGTTTTTTATATACAATGAATTGTGGCATCAGCTGCATTTTTAAATTTAAGAAACTTTGTTTCTTATGAATATCATTTCCTTACGATATTTTATTCACGTGGTATATAGTTATGACTCATTTCTAACCAATGTGTTGGATTGATTTTCATGAGAGTTATTCACTAGCATTTCTCTGTATGACTATTTTTACTGGTTTTACTATTAGAATAATGAGTTCATAAATGCTTTTAATTCTTGTATATTTTGGAAAACATTGGAATTATTTCTTTATCTAGTCTTTGATAAGATGTACATTGAAGCTTTTTGTACCTAAAGCTTTCTATATGTATATATTTTACTGTCAATTACTTTTAATAAAGACTTTTTAGCTTTCTTTTATTGTTAACAGATTTTATAGTGACATTTAAAGTAAATATGTATTTTTCATCATTTAATTTATTGTAATGATATTTCCATAACACTCCCACAGTCTGTAAGATGTTTTGAGGAGCTAAAGAAGAAGCTCAGTGATTCAGTACATATTTAGCCTGAGGCCTTAGCTCCATATCTCACACCAAATATTAGTCATAATGTCTCTTGTTTTTGAAAATGGCTTATCAACTTCATTGGCATTTTTGAAAAGTGATTTTACTTACTGATTTATGTTTAAATGTAACTGTTTTTACTTTTTACTTAATTTTGCTTGTCTTTGTTTTTGATGAAGACATCCCTTGTTCAAGGGTTCTTATCATCCAATTTCTTTAACATGTAAATTTGATAATAGGTTTTAGCATTTTCAAGATGCTTTTAATTCTATAAATTTCCTCTGATCCTTGTCATAGCTCTATGAACAACAATTTATTTGCAATTTTCATTTTACTTATTCCATAACATTCTCTAATTTTCAAGTTTATTTTATTTTATCATAGGTTATTTAGGTGTTTAGTTTAATTGACAAATAAATATTTGCAGGTATTGGAAAGATCTTTTTTTCTGTTTTTAATTCCCTCGCAGTTAGAGAATACATGATATTTTCTTTCAATGTTCCTATTTTTAATTTAATTATACTTTATTTATATTAAACTTTTTCATACATCATACATCATTTCTCAATCCAATTTAGAATCACTTCCTTTTCCATGCCCCCCACCCCACCTAAGTTCATGCACACTGCCATACATTCTTGCATCATTTGCTGAGTCTTTCCAAAGATTTTTCAAATCAGAGGCTTACTGTTTGCGAGAGAAATTCAGTGTTTCAGTTTTTTTTTCTTTCAATTCTTTTGTTGCTGTTCTCTCCAACTTGTATTGCACACACACACACACACACACACACACACACACACACACACACACATCACCTGAATTCCTGAATTGGAGAACTGTCTTTTCTTTTCTTGTTTGGGCTAAAACATGTCATGTTTTCATGGCGGCTGAGAACCGTCTTTAAATCCAGTTCCAGGGGAATCTGCCACACCCTTTTCTGACCTCCACAGCACTGCATGACACTGGTGCACAAACCTACATGCAGACAGTACATTCATACACATAAAAAATAAACACAATTAAAAAAAAAGATGTCATGTTTTCTTTAAGGAAGTATTTGAAGGCTCCTCCTCGGCAAGCCCAAACAACCATTAATCCTGCCCTTGTGCTCCGCATTAAGGTCTTTCCTTCCCATGTTCATCCAAATGAGGTCCAGTAAGCACTGTACCATCTTGATCTTCCTGTACTGGCCTCCATGATACAGCCTGGGTAGTCCAATGATGTTACTAATTTTATTAAGACATGCTATAAAATACAGAAAATGTTCTGTTTTTGTAATGTTCTGCACACTGTTGTAAAAGATATATATTCTTTTCTTTCATGTGAAATGTTTGATAGAAGTTAATTAGTACTCATTATACTAAAATTGCTGAAGTCTAAGATATCCATTCTGATTTTATACTTGTCAGCTCCATCAGTGTCTAAAGAAGAGTAAGAATGTGAATTTATGCCTCCTTCAATTGTTGTCAGAATTTTCAAGCATACTGAAACTCATATTCTATGTCTATTCCCACACAAGATGTTTGTGCATTTTTATGAATACTGTAAATATTATTACGTTTCAATAATAGACTATTTTCTGATAAAATACATGCTAACATTAAATTTATTACTTCAAATATATAGTTATATGCCATTAAGTACACATTGTTCTACAATCATTACTTTTTCTCAAAAGTTTCATCCTTCAAAACCAAAGTAGGATCCCATCACTTCACCTTATGTAAAGATATTTTTAAAGATTTTATTGAAGTTTCGTGCATTTCATATATTACTTCTCAGTTCAATCCAGACTCATTTCCCTCTTCATTCCCCCTGCCCTTCACAAGATCATGTAGTCTGCCATACATGTCCTATATCCCCTTCTGAGTCTTTTCAAAGTTTTTCAAAGCAGAGGATTATTTGGGGGGCAGGGAAGAACCCTACAGCTTCAGTCAGTTCCCTGTCCCAGTTCTTTGGTGGTTGTTGTCCCCTCCAATAAGTATTGTTTCAACATATACATTTATATATGTCACACATGTAATAAAATCTGTCAACTGAAAATAAAGTCTATGTTATTTCCAAATCATTTTTCGAGATTCACATTTTCCGTTGTAATTTTATATTGCCTTAAAATATACAAACATATCCTCCACAATTACACAAAAATTATAAAGTCTTCAAATAAGTAGTAGGTTAATTCTAGCTAGAGTCCTTTAAGGGATTCATATTCTAAGAGCACAGTTGCTTTTAGATAAAGAGAAATATAACATTAATATTACTCCATTTGCCTTACAAGTAGGTACTTAGTGCTAGCATCCACGAATGAGGGATACCATTCATCATTTGTTTTCCTGGGACTGTGTTACTTCACTTAGCATAATATCTTCTAGCTCCATCCATTCACCTGCAAAGTTCATAACGCCATGTTTCTTTACCATTGCACACAACTCTATTGTGTAGAAGTGCCACAATTTCTCTACCCACTAGTTGGTTGAGGGGCACTTGGGTTGGTTCCAGCTCTTCACTATTGTGAAGAGAGCTGCAGTAAACATGGCTGTGCAAGTATCTCTGCTGTAGGATGAGTCTTGTGGGTATATACCCAGGAGTAGTATGACTGGGAGAGGTCATAGGCTCATTTTGAGTCTTTTAAAGATTCTCCATACTGCTTTCCATAGTGGTTTTAGGAGTTTACAATCCCACCAGCAGTAGATGAGTGTTCCTCTTTCCCCACAACCTTTCCAGCATTTGGTATAATTAGTTTTCTTGATCCCAGCCAGTCTTATTGGACTGAGATGATATCTTAAAGTCATTTTAATTTGTATTTCCTTAATTATTAAAGATGTTGAACACTTTTTAAGATGTATGTCAGACATTTTTACTTCCTCCCTTGTTAAGTCTCTGTTCAGCTCTTTACTCCATCTTTTAAGTGAGTCACTTGTTTTATTACTTCTTTGATTTTTGAGTAGTTTATGTATATTGGATGTTAATGCTGTGTCAGATGTATCAGCAGTGAAGGTTTCCTCCCACTCTGTGGGTTTTCTTTTCATGTCACTGATTTTTTCTTTCACTATACAGAAGCTTTTGAGTTTAATGAGGTCCCACTTGTCAATTGTGGACCTTATTTCCTGGGCAGCTGCTGAAAGTCTTTTCTTACACCTATGTCTTGTAGGTTGCTGACAACATTTTCTTCTATCACCTTCAGAGTTTCAGGTTTCATGTTGAAGTCTTTGATCCATTTGGAATTAATTTTTGTACAAGGTAAGAGATAGGGATTTAATTTTATTCTTGTACAAGTGGTGATCTAGTTTTGCAAACACCATTTACTGAAGATGCTATCTTTCCTCAATTGTGTCTTCTTGGCTCCTTTGTCAAATATGAGGTGGCTGAAATTGTATGTGATCAAGTTTGGATCTTCAATTTTGCTCCATTGGTCTACAGGTATGTTTTTTTGCCAGTACCAGGCTGTTTTTATGACTATAGCCATGTAATATACTTTGAAGTCTGGTATAGTTATCCCCCCTGTATTGCTGTTTTCACTCAGGGTTCTTTTGGCTATTCAGGATCTTTTGTTTTTCCATATTAATTTAAGGATTTTTTTCCATGTCTGTGAAGAAACTCTTAGGGATTTTAATTGAGATTGCATTGAATCTGTATATTAATTTAGGTAGAATGGACATTTTTACTATATTAATTTTTCAAATCCATGAGCATGGGAGGTGTTTCCATCTTCTGATGTCTTCTTCAACCTTCTACAAGGGTTTAAAATTTTCATTGTAGAGATCTTTGGCATCTTTGGTTAGGTTTGTTCCTAGGTATTTTATTATTTTTGAGGAGATTATGAGTGGGAATGTCTACTTATATTCCATCTTCAGGTGGTTGTTGTTGGTGTAAAGAAAGGCTACTTATTTTTCAAAGTTAATATTGTATCCCAACACTTTACTGAAACTCTTAATCGTTTCTAGGAGTTTTCTGGTGGAGTTTGTAGAATTCCTTAAGTAAACTATTATGACATCTGCAAAAAAGGGATAGATTGACTTCCTCTTTTCCAATTAGTACTCCTTTAATTTCCCTTTCATGGCTTATTGCTCTAGCAAGTGTTTCAATCTCTTTACTAAGAGGAGTGGAGACAGAGGGGCAGCCTTGCCAAGTTTCTGCCTTTAAGGGGAATGCTTCTAACTTTTCTCCATTTAGGATGATATTGGCTCTGGGTTTGTTGTATATGGCTCTGATTATTTTGAGGAATATTCCCTCCAGCATGTGTACAGACCTTTTGAGACTGCCTGAGAGCACCTGATTCAGCCTTCCTCTGGAATGAGTTGCCCAAATCACATCATGCCCATTCCCCTCCATTGGGGCCATTTGCAGATCCTCCCACTGTTCCAGTCCTTAGGGTTTCCTGATAACTAGTAGGGACCTGCACATAGATTTCCATTTCCCATCTCATCTCCTTGGGCCTTGCCACTATCCTTCGTAGGTCCTAACAGATCCTAACTGCCAGCAACACTTAACCTTCCTAGAGAGCTACTGAGTAGCCTGGCCAGATCCATCTTGTCCCTACAATATAAAAACTAAAGAGAGAACCTAAAATGTAAATAAATCAGCTTTTCATACCCAATCAGAAAGCAAACATGCCACATCAATAAAATAAACAGAATCAAAATTCAACTCAAAAAGGAAGGCTTGAGTTTCATACCAGAATCACAACCAACAAGAAATACATATGCCAAAATGATAATGAAAAAAATAATATGAAAAAGCCAAATAATATGTTCCAAAGTAGAAACCCACAAAGTGGGAAAAATATTCACCAGCTATACATCTGACAAAGGATTAATATCCAGAATATATAACCAACTAAAAAAACAGAGAATCATGAAACTGATTGTATGACATAATGAGTGACGTCAATGCTATCTGCAAACAACTGTGTCATTGTATTGTAGAATCCCTTAAAAATAATAAATAAATAAATAAATTTAAAAAAAAAGATGTGAACAGAGAGTTCTCTAACAACTAAATATATATGGCTAAGAAACCCGATAGAAAGTCTTCAACATCTTTAGTAATTATGAAGTGCGAATTGAAACCACTTTAAAATTTGATCGTTTTAAAAACATTTATTTATTTTTTATGTGTATGAATGTACTGTCTGCATGTAAGTTTGTGCACCTGTGTCATGCAATGCCACGGAGGTCAGAAGAGGGCATCAGATTCTCCTGGAACTGGAGTTAAAGATGGTTCTTAGCCGCCATGTGGTTGCTGGGGATCGAACCTGGGTCCTCTGCAAGAGCAGTCGGAGCTCTTAACTGCTAGGCCATCTCTCCAGCCCTAAAATTTGATCTTATCCCAGTCATACTGGCTAAGATCAAGAGAACAATTGAATAGTTGGGCGTGGTGGTGCACGCCTTTAATCCTAGCACGTGGGAGGCAGAGGCAGGTGGATCTTTGTGAGTTCAAGGCCAGCCTGTTCTACGGAATGAGTCCCAGGACAGCTGGGGCTACAGGGAGACCCTGTCTCAAAAAGAACAAAGAGAGAGAGAGAGAGAGAGAGAGAGAGAGAGAGAGAGAGAGAGAGAGAACAATTGATGCCAAATGCTGGAAAGGATGTGGGAAAGGGAGAACACTCATTCACTACTGGTGGGATTACAAAAATTGTGCAACCACTGCTGAAAACTGTGTGGAGAACTCTACTATATGATCTATTTATTTCAGTTCTTGGAATATACACATGGCTCTCATTCTTCTGCAGACATATTTTTACATCCACGTTTGTTGCTTCTCTTTTTTTTTTATTGATTACAAGTTTATTATTAACAAACATGACAAAATGAAGATAAGGGTAACAAATTTATTGAATGAAATAATATATAAAATGTCATTATATATATTTAATTATAATAAAAATTTTATTCCTTCTAAGCTTAGAATTTTCTGACCATAACAGAACAGGTACATTCATTAAAAAAAGTAGCAGGAGGGGTTGGAAAGATGGCCTAGCGGTTAAGAGTGCCGACTGCTCTTGCAGAGGATCCGTGTTTGATCCCCAGCACCCACATGGCAGCTGAGAACCATCTGTAACTCCAATTCCAGGAGAACTCCAGTTCCTGGGGAATCTGACACCCTCTTCTGACCTCCGCAGCATTAAGTTGCCCTCAGTTGACAAGTGGATAAAAAAATGTGTTGCATTTACTCAATGGAGTTCTACTCAGCAGTGAAGAAACAGGAAGTCATTAAATTTACAGGTAAATGGATGGAACTAGAAACTGTTATACTAAGTTAAGTCACACAGACTCAGAAAAATAAACTGTATGTCTTCCTTCATCCGTGTTTCTTAGGAGTTAGCTGGCTCAATAAGCCTTAACATATATTGCAGAATGCATGAAATTCAGTGTGGAGAGGCAATGGGGAGACAGATCATAAAGATGATTAAGATGTTTTGTATGTAATACACAAAATTCAATAAAATATATAGTAAAAATAGTTAATAAAAACTAACCATTCTGGGTTCCTGTCAGCAACTTTGTATTTTTGAGAAGTATCTGTTAAATCCATTAGTAGGAACTTCTTTAATGCCTTATTTATTTTAGCAGATTCACCCATCTCCTTATTTCCTTCACTCCCTGCTTCCCTAATCTTCCTCTTTTAAACATTCCCCTAGTCTCCTTTTCTCTTTCATGTTACATGTGTCTTTTTTCCTATCCATCATTTTCCCTCAACCACCACCTTTACTCTCTTTTGGTCCCCTTTCTTTTCTCGACTTACATGTATTTATGCTCCTTTATATTTTCATAGGGAAGTTGTAAAGAAAAATAATATTATTTGAATTTTTAAATAATTTTGTATATTATTAGAGTTTTAAGCATTCTAGATGTTGAGCTCTTATGATATATATGGTTTGCAAATATTTGAGAGAGACAGAAGGAGAGAAGTGAGTGTGAGAAAAACAGAAAGTGTGAGAGTACATGAGATTTTCAGTAAGCAAGAGAGTAAGAGAGGGAGAGTGATGGAGGAAGAGAGAGAGAGAGAGAGAGAGAGAGAGAGAGAGAGAGAGAGAGAATGGGCATGGTTGTAGTATCAGGAAAAGCAGAGTTAATATTGAGCCAATTTTCAGAAGAGGGAAATTGAAAGAGTGTGTATAAAATGTTCTGTTTTGGGAGTGTTAGAATTCAGAAAGCAGGCAATGTATAGCAAAGAGATGAGCTTTGTAATGAATGTGGTCATGCACACATTTAATCAAAGCCCTCAGGATGCAGAAGCAGGTGAAATCACTACCAACCTGATCTATGTCTAGAGACCTTGTCTCAAAAATAAATGAATAAATAAATAAATAAATTTAAGAAATAGGAATTTAATTAATGCATATTTAATTGACGTGAGTTCAACAAGTGCCCAGTTTTGCCTAGACACTGTCTACAGGATACATGGTGTTTTAGGACTTAGTAAAAGTAAATATGTGTATATTAAACAACATTGGTTTACAGACTCTGATAAAAACGGTAATGCATCCGAGTTAAATGGAGATATAATTCACTGTTGTGTAACAACTATTTATAGTGGGTCCTGATGAAACTTACTTTCTAGGTGCCACAAAGGTTTTGATATGAGAGACTTTCTTGCCTCCCCCCCAGAACAAGGAGAAATATGACGATGATGGGGTTGCTCTCCAACTGTAAATTGGAGACAACTATTATAGAGGTAATCTCTTATAAAACTGGTAAAACTGCCTTCTTTAATTGACTAATAGACATAGAACTGTGAAAAGGATTACTCTCTGTTCAGAACCAAATATAACACTAAAGTCCTTAAACTATGCGCTTAAGCAAAATATATCAATACAGGAGCTCTGACATCAGTAATGGATTATTCCACCAGGGAGATGTTGGCCAGGGGATCTAAGGTCCCACAAAAGGTAAAGGCTCCTTGCCTCTAAACTGGGATACCTGCAAGAAGAGAGGCGATAAGGCCCTGCTGCTGAAGACCTGATGTTAACATGGAAAAGATGCATTGAGACCACACATGCAAGTGTACAGATGGCCTCTGGAATACCAGAGAGTGTTACCAAGGGCCACTAAACCAATAAAGCAAATACAGGTCTCCTTGAGTCAAGCAAGACTCCACCGTCAGCACCAGCTACACCTCACCTGCCTGGAAATAATGTGCAGCAGAGGCAGCCATATGCCTGTATATCCCAAATCTAATTGGCTATTGGCTCTCTCCTTGGAGGAATGACCCATGGCTGATGCCACAAGCTTACATTCTCTGCAGGTTAGGAGATATCATATGCCACAGTAAGACCCCGTCATATTTAACAGGAAAAAATGTAGTTCGTGGATCAACATCTCATCTAAACATATATGTCTATAACAAAGTAACCTACCATAACTATTAATGCTGCTTAAATACCTATATATCTAATTGCTTGTGCTTCATTAGTAGGATCGAAAGGTTATTCCTGGACAGACTGTCAGCCCATAAAAGGAAACAGCCAGAATTGACCAGAATCCAAGACAACAGCTCCAGAGAGTGGACTGTTCTGCTTCTCATCCACCTGTGCCCCTTTTCTAAGCCCAGGGAATAATCTGCGGAAGAGGGGGCATGGTAGAATGTAAGGGCTGCGATTGGGGTGAATGGTGAAACTACAGCAATGTAGTCTGGACCCTCATTTGAAACCCCTCACTCCCCGCTGGAAGGTGGGGCTGTGGGGGTTTCGGCACAACAGCCTGCAAATTGGTTTTACATGAAGGATGCTTGTACTCATGGATTGTCACTTATAGCTAAAAAATGGGGAAAAAAAAAACAGAGAGATATGCAGGACAGTCATGGCAGAATGCATGATCTCGGTTGGGGTGGGGGTGGGGGGGAAGGGAAGTGGAGATATGCCTGAACTGAATTGGAAAATGATGTATGAAATGCACAAAGCATCAATAAAAAAAATGTTAAAAAAAAAAGAAATAAGAATTTATTGAGCCAGGCGTGGTGGCGCACGCTTTTAATCCTAGCACTTGGGAGGCAGAGGCAGGCGGATCTTTGTGAGTTCAAGACCAGCCTGGTCTACAGAGTGAGTTCCAGGACAGCTGGGGCCACAGGAAGACCCTGTCTCGAAAAGACCAAAAAAGAAATAGGAATTTATCTTCCTCAGAGGAGGTCTTTCAGTTTGTCTGAATAAGGAATGAACCTGCTCTCTATATTATTAACGATTGACCAAGGTACTTACTGGATACTTGCTGACCACTAACCATGTTATCTTTATCAGAGAAAGTCACTTGGTTGAGAATCATGTTTCTAATGCTCTTTCCTGACATTGTAGGCACCTGCTCTCTACAATCAGAAAAGATGATGGACATCGATTGTATCATTTGTACCAGAGAAATCAGACACAGATATGCTTATATTCCAGATGATCCCTGTGAAGCAGCTAGCTGCCTACAAATGTATCTTTTCATTTTCTTTCTATCTTTTGTCATTACCACTCTACTAGTGAGGAAGCTGTGCTCTCAAGGTCCTGTAGAATATTTCTGCCACCAGGAATCTGAGTTATGACCTTCCCTTTGAAACCATGTGTTCTGGAAGCTTGACTCACTAAAATGAAAACTGAAAAGGAGATACCCTCCCTTTTCATCCATACCATGCCGTGGGGGCAAGTAATAGTGGTGGCAGCCTGCTGATCACTGAATTGCCTTTACGGTCTTTTTTTTTTTTTTGGCTTAGAGAATACCACATTCTTCCAGCCAGCTCAGTTGTTCCTCATTTAGAATTCCAGGAAGAAATGCCTCCTCCAGAGCAAGTCTGAAGCCCAGCAGGGTGGACACTAAATCTTAATGATCCATGTCACACATCCTTTGTACACTGCAGTGGGGGTGGGTTCTAAAGGTCTTGGACAACAATGCCCTCTTAGCTTTACACATTGTAGCCCATTTGCCTGCTCTGCAGCTGGTGCCTTGGAAGGCCTGATGTTCTATACTTGTGGTGGCTGCACCACCTCTCATTATCTCATTCCCATGCCTCTGGAATATACATATAATGTGGTGTGCTTATTGAAGGAGTTTACCTAATTTTTAAGGATTTTCTTTGAAATATTGGTGGAAGCTGTCACGATTTTCACCTAAATCCAACATTCTACATGCTTGCAGAATCAGCATCATGGCAGGATCCATTCTTCAAGGGCTCTCCAGTCATGGTTAGAGAAGCAACAGAGTACTTAACTATAAAACTGGGAGCCAATACCTGATGCAATTTCAGCAGTAAAGCCACAGACAGTACTCTGAAGTCATTGAAAGATGGTTCGGTGTTTAAGAGCGCAGACTGCTCTTGCAGAGGACCTGGGTTCAATTCTTAGCACCCACATGAGGGCTAAGAACCCTCTTTAACCCAGGTGTACACCTTTAATCCTAAGACTTGGGAGGCAATCTCTGTGAGTTCAAGGCCAGCCTGGTCTACATAGTGAGCTCCAGGCCAGCTGGGGCTATAGGGAGACCCTGTCTCAAAATAAATAAATAAATAAATAAATAAATAAATAAATAAATAAATAAATAAATAAACAATTCTACTTTTAAAGGAAAATGGTTATGTACAATTTTTGAAGCACCCTATGATAATACCTGGTATTATTCTGACAAAATTTTAGGAATGTTAAAACTAGAACCTGACTTCATGTTTATAAAATCTGGAGAGCTCAGGGAACTCCATAACATAAGAACCAACAGTTCATTGTACATTGATTCAGTATCCTAGGATAGGAAGTGGGTCTTCTTTTCAACTTTCTGGAAATTATTTCCTTTGGTATTAATTCTTTTTTTAATTGAAGTTTTGTGTTTCATACATTTCTTAATCAAAATTAGAACTATTTTCCTTTCCTTGCCCCCTCCCTTCCAGAGCTCATGCATTCTGCCATACATGTCTTTTTAAAATTATTTTAATGCTGAAGTTTATTGTTTGGCAGAAGTTTACTGTTCCACTTAGTTCTTTGACCCAATCTTTTTCGTTGTTATTGTTCCATTTACATCATTCCAAAATATGCCTATATGGATACACCTTCTTCCCCTTTACCTCTCTTCTCCTTTTCCACCTATTGATCAAATATCCCCCACAAAAAACACAACCAAAGGCCATGAATTCTATTTTATCTAGTATTAGCATAGCAACTCCTCCTTCTTTCTTAGTGCTATTTACTTGAATTATTTGTTACCCTCCTTTCAACTTGACATAATATCTGTCTTTAAAGGTGAAGTAAGTTTCTTGGAGACAAGGAAAAATCAAGATGGGTTTTGTTTCTTTTTTTTTGAGTTCTAACACACAAAGTTTAATAAGTTATTTCTATTTCTGGGTAAGATAATTCATTCCTCGTAGTGGACAAAAAAGCAGTCCACCTGGGACATGTAGTATCCTGAGGAATGTTGGAAGGAAGAAGTTATTTGGGGACTAAAGACATGAGATAAATATTAAGGATAAGATTCAGCTCAAAGTTTCAAGACAACCTTGAATCTTGCTAAAGCAAGGAGCAAAGTGAAGCTGATCTTCAAGATTGAATACATGAAGTCACTCCCAGGCAAATGAACAATTACACATGAATAGCTTTCTTCAGGAGAAATGAGAGGTCTTAACTGGAGCATCAGAGAGACCAGCATAACCCCCAAGTTATACAAAACTTGTGCATTTATTTTTTAATTTTTTAAATTATTTTATATTATTCCAAAATATGTATATATATACTCCACACATAAGTCAAAATTAAAAATTCTGAAAATAAACTATAGGTTGATTCCTAAACACATTTAGAGATTCACATTTTAACAGTAAATTTGCATGCAGGTATAAAGTCGTGTAACTTTACATTATTGTTTTAGAATATGACTACATATCCTCCATCTATATATGGTAATTACAATGTGTGAGTATAACTGGTAGGGCAATTCTAGAGCCCATTTATAGAATCACATTGTAATAGAACAGTTGCTTTCAGATACAATGAAATATAATAATAAATTTGCTCAGTTTGCCTGCCAACTGGGGATTTGGTGTTAGCATCCACAAATGAGGGAAACCATTAGCCTTTTTTTTCTGGGGCTGTGTTAGTTCACTTAGTATAATTGCTTCGAGTTCCATCGATTTACCAGCAAAGCTCATGATGTCATCTTTCTTTATTACTGCATAGAACTCCATTGTGTAGATGTACCACATTTCTATTATCCAGTCATCAATCCATTCTACTAGTCCCTGTCTCTTAATTGGAGAATTCATTCCATTGATATTTAAAACTGTTGCTGAGTGAATTAAATTGCTTCCAAACATTTTAATTTCTAGTACATTCTTACCCCAGGATTTTATTTCCATAGTGGTAGTATCATTTGTTTTCTGGTGTTGATTGGTTGTATCCATCTCTGCCCTCCCTTCTTTGTATTGCTTGAATTATTCTCTGCAGCCATGGCTTATCGGAGAGGAATTCTTTCACCTTATTTATATCATGAAATGTTTTTCTTTTTCCTTCAATTATAAGAGACATTTTTGCTAGATAAAATACTCTGGGTTGGTATCTATACACTGTTAGAACAGGGAATACTTTAGACCAGGCTCTTCTGGCTTCTTTTATCATCTGAATTGAGAAATTAGCCTGTATATCCCAAATCTAATTGGCTATTGGCTCTCTCCTTGGAGGAATAACCCATGGCTGATGCCACAAGCTTACATCCTCTACAGGTTAGGAGATCTCCATATTTAACAGGAAAAAATGTAATTTATGGATCAACATATCATCTAAACATATGTGTCTATACCAAAGTAACCTACCATAACTATTAATGCTGTTTAAATACCTATATATCTAATTGCTTGTGCTTCATTAGTAGAATCGAAAGGTTATTCCTGGACAAACTGTCAGCCCATGAAAGGAAACAGCCAGAATTGACCAGAATCCAAGACAACAGCTCCAGAGAGTGGACTGTTCTGCTTCTCATCCACCTGTGCCCCTTTTGTAAGCCTAGGGAACAATCTGCAGAAGAGGGGATGTAGTAGAAATGTAAGGGCTGCGATTGGGGTGAATGGTGAAACTAGAGCAATATAGTCTGGACACTCATTTGATCAACTTGATTGAACATACAACCCCTCACCCCACGCTGGAAGGTGGGGCTGTGGGGGTTTCGGCACAACAGCCTGCAAATTGGTTTTACATGAAGGATGCTTGTATTCATGGATTATCACTTATAGCTAAAAAATGGGAAAAAAACTGAGAGAAATATGCAGGACAGTTATGGCAGAATGCATGATCTGGGCTGGGGTGGGGGTGGGGGGGGAAGGGAAAGGGAAATATGCCTGAACTGAATTGGAAAACGATGTATGAAATGCACAAAGCATCAATAAAAAAAATATTAAATAAAAAAATAAATAAATAAAAATAAAAATAAAAAAAGAAATAATACTAAATAAAAAAAAGAGAAATTAGCTGTAATTCTGATAGTTTTTCCTTTGTAGATAACTCCTTTTTCTTTTGTAGCCCTCAGTATCCTTTCTTTGCTTTGAAGATCTAGTATTTTTACTATGATATGGTGTGGAGAATTTCTTTTCTGGTTCTCTCTGATTAGTGTTCTATATGCTTTTAATTCTTGTATCTCTTTCTCATTCTAATAATTCTTGATAATTCTAAATAATTAATAATTCTAATACTTGTATCTCTTGCTTTAATTCGGGAAATTTTTCCTCTAAAATTTTGTTGAAGACCTGGACCATATCATTATCCTGTGAATTTTCTTCCTCTTCCACCCCTGTAATTCATAGGTTTGGTCTTTCCACAGTATCCCACTGTTCCTGATTATTTCATTCACATGTTTTTTTAATTGTTTATATATTTTTTACTTGATTTATCCAATTCTTCCATATTGTCTTCTAATCTTGATATTCTATTTTCTACTTCATCCATCCTATTATTAAGAGTTTCTCCCATCCTTTCCAATTTGTTTGTGGAATGTTCCATTTAATTTTTTCATTTCAACTTGAATTTTCTTCAATGTTTCCATATCTTTTGTAATTTCATTCTGCAATTTTTTGTTGTCCTCTTTCAATTTATGCCTGTCTTTTTTAAATCTAGGACTTCCTTGTTTATAAGCTCCTAAAATTCCCTCAACTCCTTAATTTCTCTAATCATGTTCATAATTATTCTTTTGAGATCTGTATCCTAAGTTATAGCCAAGGGGTCTTCAATAGAGGGTACTTGAATAGGGGTATTAGTGTTTGGTGGAATCCACCTGAGTCTTTCTTTCATTGAGCTTTAGACATTTGGGTAGTTTCTGGGGATTGTTCTAAGCTTGTGTGTTTATTGAGCTGACACTGATTTTGGTTATATTCTTCAGGTCTTTGTTGACTTCTTAACTGATGTATGGGTGTAGATATTTTAGGCTCCAAAATCTCAACTCTATATCTTAACACTGTACAGACCAACATGCATCACCCAACCAGGAAACATTTCACCCAAAGGACTAAGCCATGCAACATTCAATCCAGCCTGAACCTCCAAGGCCTTCAAAACCATACCCTGAGGTCCTGAGGCACTCTAGGTCCTGTGGTCACAACACTTCCACTGCAATGCAGCCGGAAACCCCATATCCAAGTGGGGTGAAATCCAATCACCCACCTGGTGAAATGTACTCATGGAACCACTGTACACCACTCTTAATCTACCAAGAAATCCTCCAGGGCCAGACACAAGGTCTGTACCTGGGTACAGTAGGAAAAAGTTTCAGCCATCATTGGACACTGGGGCTTTCCCTATTGTCTTCTGATGTGCTCCGGCAATGCGTATAGCACCAAATTGTAGTACCTAAGGATCCAAATGCCCTTGGACCACATCCAAAGCTTCCCAACACTCTTGGGGACCCCTAAGTCCCCCTGCACAACTTTGCCCTTAGTTGCTCAGAATGCACCCATTGCCTGGGGAGCTGCCATCTTGGAAAAAACTGCTATATCATTTTTTTGCCACTGGTGCACCAGTTGGCATATCTTGCCAGGTCAGTCATTAATTTGGCTCACAGGGCTCACAGCTGGGTTAGGAGGCTATGCCAGAGTTCCACAACTGGTGACAGAGAATATATTTCTGAGAGATGCCTAACCTTATGTGACACATCTATAGTAGAACCTCTACAACTAAGGGTCATGAAACATAGCAGAACAGGCAATAGAGAGAATATGAATACACCCCTAACTATCACCACTGAAGCTTCCTCATTCAAACAGAAGGCCCAACCTGGCTCAGTTTTAGAGGATAAGAGAATGGAGAGTGAGTGTACCTGGATAGGACACCTATGTTAAATCTCACACACCCATGGCTTAGGGACCACTTTGGAAGAGGGGGCAGAAAGATGGTAAGAACCAGCACTGGTGCATGAAAATAAAGAAACAGAGGCTTTCAGGCCATTGGAAAAGCTCATATGAACTAGCAGCAGTGCTGACAGTCTGCAAAAGACCCAGGCTGACTCAGACAAAACCCAGTGTAGTATAGGGAAAATGGACAGAAGGCCCCAATGATTACAGTGGGGTTAAAGAAAGTAGATTTTTTTTTACTTTTTTGTCTTTTTATTAAGATACCTGAAGTATAATTTCTCAGGTCTTACATTTATATATTTCTGGTTATACTTTCTTTTTGGATGTTTGAGGCCACACAGCCCAGATTAACCAAGGTTTTTTGTTTTCTCAAGGTCAGTTGAGGAATTGGTCCTCAAGGGTCACTCGTTTTTTGTTTTATCTTTTTGTTTGTATTTTGTTTGGGGGGGTGGGGCTTGGCTTCATTTGGCTTTTCATTTACCAGTTCCATTCACTCGAGGACAAAGTTGGGTCTTGCTAGACCAGGCTTCTCTTTTTGAAGCATAAGAAGACTGTCCTCCTTATAGACTGGACACTGGCTGAAGTCCCATTAGTGGATCTCCAAGACCTCCCTACACAGGAAGACTGGTGCCGCACATTTGCAGGACATTTCAAGAGATGTCCTCACGCATAGTCCCCTGGGACTTAGTTGACCTCTGAGGGCAAGGAACAGAAAGTAGATCTTCTATAAGAGAAGATCTTAAATAGGCCAGTTAGACTACAGTGGTTGAACTTGCACTGAAGGACACATGGATAGAAATGATTGACCAGATAGGACATAACATATATGACAGAATACCTGAAATCTGGTGTAGAAAGGGTACCTAAATTTGATTAACATGCATTCTATGAAATGCACAAAGACTCAATAAAATATTAAAAATGAAAAAAAAATGTCAGAAGGGACCATTTAATGGAAGACCCTGGGAATTGTTTTCTGTCACACAATGAAGGAAGGGTCGGGAGTCTCTGATTCATTTCCTGCCCTTAATTCATAATTCATACTTGTGCTACATAGCTTTAGTATACACTTGACACACATGGGTTGAGAGACTCTCAATTGGGAAATCGCCTCCATTGGACTGGCCTGTGGCCAGATCTGTGGTGTATTTTCTTGATTGTTGTATGATGTGAGAGGAACCAGCCTGCTGTGGGTGGTGATATCCTGGGCAGTATTTTGTGTACTATATAAGAAAGCAGACAGGAGCAAGCCAGGGGAGCAAGCCAATAAGAAACATTCTTCCATTCCCTGTGCTTTAGCTCCTGCCTCCAAGTTCATGCCCTTATTTCCTGTCTTGGGCTCCCTCATTAGTGAACTGGGACTCATAAGATGTGAGCCAAATAAACTCCTTCTTCCCCAGATTGGTGTTGGTCACACTATTTTGTCACAGCAATTCAAAGCAAACTCAAACAATGCCACTCCGAAAAGAATGGGATTAAAAATAATTCCATCAAAAAAGACTTATTATTCCTTTTTTTCTACCGGTATCATGTATCATATGTTCTAGGCATATTAAAGCTAGCTAGTAAGGATGAAGCTTCAAGATTAGTACCACCTTCATTTCTCCATGTTGTAGGATTCAAATATGTAGTGTCCAGCAACAGGGTCTTATGAAGCAAGTTTTAGAGAGTAACAAATAGCAATAGAGACTCTACCATCAGCACCAGCTACACCTCAGCTGCCTGGAAATACTGTGCATCAGAGGCAGCCATATGCCTGTATATCCCAAATCTAATTGGCTATTGGCTCTCTCCTTGGAGGAATAACCCACGGCTGATGCCACAAGCTTACATCCTCTACAGGTTAGGAGATGTTATAAGCCACAGTAAGACCCTGTCATATTTAACAGGAAAAAATGTAATTCATGGATTAACATATCATCCAAACATATGTGTCTATACCAAAGTAACCTACCATAACTATTAGTGCTGTTTAAATACCTATATATCTAATTGCTTGTGCTTCATTAGTAGGATCGAAAGGTTATTCCTGGACAAACTGTCAGCCCATGAAAGGAAACAGCCAGAATTGACCAGAGTCCAAGACAACAGCTCCAGAGAAAGTAAACTGTTTTGCTTCTCATCCACCTGTGCCCCTTTTGTAAGCCTAGGGAACAATCTGCAGAAGAGGGGATGTAGTAGAAATGTAAGGGCTGCGATTGGGGTGAATGGTGAAACTAGAGCAATATAGTCTGGACACTCATTTGATCAACTTGATTGAACATACAACCCCTCACCCCCCGCTGGATGGTGGGACCCATGGGCTGTGGGGGTTTGGACACAACAGCCTGAAAATTGGTTTTACATGAAGGATGCATGTACTCATAAATTATCACTTATTGCTAAAAAATGAAAAATAACTGAGAGAAAGATGCAGGACAGTTATGACAGAATGCATGATCTGGGATGGGGTGGGGTGGGGGGAAGGGAAAGGGAAATATGCCTGAACTGAATTGGAAAATGATGTATGAAATACACAAAGCATCAATAAAAATAAATAAATAAATAAAAATAAAATAAAGCACTCCTGAAAAAAAAAAAGAAATAGACAATAATGACAACTTCAAAAGAGTAACCCCTTCATGTCAGTGGTGTTTTTATTTGCTAGCCTGTACCATATAGTAAGGATACTGTGCTGCCTGTTACAGAAAAATCCATTAAAACTCTTAAAATGTATGTATATTTGTATAGTTTACAAAGCTTCTGTATAGTAGCTTTCATATGGAGTTTCCTAAAGGCCTTCAGTGCCTCACATCCCCAACCAATTTAGCAGTTACTGGGTCATTATCTCCCTTTCCCCATTATTATCATTGCATACTTTATCTCCTATCTTGCAAAGCCCACCCCCTATAATTTGATACTAATATCCTTATTTCTATGGATTTTCCAAATGAAACAGTCATACATAAATATTCAAAGGTAGAATCTACATATAGAGTAAAGAATGTGATCATTGTCTTTCTGGGTCTGTTATCTCATACAGTATGATCGTTCCCAGCTCCAACCATTGACCTATGAATTTCACGACATCATGTTTTAATAGTAAACATTCCACTGAGTACATGTACCACATTTTCATGTGTCCCTCACTTGATGAACATCTAGGTTGTTTCCATTTCCTGATTATTGTGAGCAGAGCAGCACTGAACATGGATAAGCAAGTATCTGCATGGTAGAGTACAGAGTTGTTTGGGTATATGCCAAATAAGCCAGATCTTATTGAAGTTCTTTTTCTAGCTTTTTGAGGACCTTCCACATTGATTTTCACAGTGACAGCATTATTTTGTACTCTGACAAGCAGTGAATAAATGTTTCCCTTTCCCAACATGCAGGCCAGAATGTGTTGTCATTTCTTTTTCTTTTCAATTTAGCCATTCTCTCTGGGATAAGATGAAATCCTAAAGATCTTTGATTTATAATTCTCTGAAAGCCCAGGATGCTAAGTGGTTTTTATCCCATTTCTTATTATTTTTGCATTTCATCTTTTGAGAACTCTATTTAGTTCATTGTCTCATTTTTAAAATTATGTTGTTTGATTTCTTGATGTTTAGGGTTATTTTTGTCTTTTTGAGACAGGTTTTCCCTGTCCTAGAACTCAATGTGTAGAAAAGTTTGTCCTTGAAATCAAAGAGATCCTCCTCCCTCTGCCTCCCAAGTGCTGGGATTGAAGGTATGTCTCAATACACCTGGCCTGATGTCTAGCTTTTAGTTCTTTGTATCTTCTGAATATTAATCCAATCAGACATATACATAATAGTGTTTTTGCTCCATTCTGTAGGTTGAGCCTTCACTTGAATGATGTTCTCTTTTGCTACACAGATAGCTTTTAGTTACATGAGGTAGCATTAATCACCGTTGGTCATAATGCCTTCATTATGGAGATCACATTCAGAAATTCCTTTCCTGTGACTGTAAGTTCAATCATATTCTCTACTTTCTCCACTATCAGATTCAAGTATAAGTTCTTACGTTGATTTTTTTTTCCATTTGGAATTGTGTTTTGTGGACGTGGGAGATAGGGTTACAATTTTAGTTTTCTACATGAAGCTATGCAGCTTCATTGGCAACATTTGTTGAAGATCCTCTTCTCTTTTCTCCAGTGATTATTTTTGTACTATTTTTCAAAAGTCAGGTAAATGAAGGTGCAACAACTTATCTCTGGGTTCTCAATGATACTCTATTAATTAATGAATATATCTTTTTAATGCTAGTACCATGTTGCTTTTATTTCTATGGCTTTTTAGTATAACAAAATCTGAGATAGTGAGAAAGCCACCAGGTATATTATTATTCAGGTTTGTTTTAGCTATTCTAGTTTGCATACAATTCTGAAAGTAATTTAAGATTATATTTTCAATTGTTGTGAAGAATTGGGTCAGAATTTTGATAAAGTTTGCACTAAATCTGAACATGGATTTTTGTATGGTTTGTTTTCACAAGATTGGTCCTTCAGATCCATGAACATGAGCAGTATGTCCAGCTTCTATTATAATCTTCATATTCATTCATCAATATCTTAAATATTTTATTCTACTTTTTACATTTTATTATTAATAATAAAAATAATATGTTTTCTTTATGTTCATCATTGATTTGGCTCCTTTGTTTTTTATATTATATAGTATATAATATATGATCTATATATTATAAGTATATATATATATTTCTGTTTGTAATCAAAGGTCTCCCTAAGCCCCCAACAAGCTGTCCTGGAACTGCACTCTGTACACCAGGCTGGCATTGAAACCACATAGCCTCACCATCCTCTGCCTCCAAGTGCTGGATTAAAGCAGTGCACCACCATGTCCCACCTTAAAGATGGAGTTCTTATCCTCCATGTGGGTGTTGGGAATTGAACCCCATGTCCTCTGTAAAGAGCATCACAATTGCTTAATCACTGAGTCCATCTCTCCAGCCCCTAAGATGTATTTTTTGTAACATTTTTATTGATGTTTTGTGCATTTCACATCAATTTTCAATTCAATTCAGGCAATAATCTCCCCTTCCCTTCCCCCCCACCCCCACCCCAAACTGAAATCATAGCATTCCTGGGCCCCATGAACTGTCCTGCATATCTCTCTCAGTTTTTTTTTTCCATTTTTGTTTTTTTTTTTTGCTTAGTGTATCCATAGTACAAGCCATCCTTCATAAGTAAACCCAATTGCAGGCTGTGTTTGTGCCCAAACCCCACAGCCCCAGCCTTCCAGCGGGGGGTTGAGGGGTTGTATATTCAATCAGGTTAATCAAATGAGTGTCCAGACTACAATTGCTGTAGTTTCACATCACTTTCAGCCCCAATCGCAGCCCTTACAATTCTACCAAGCCCTCTTCCGCAGATTATTCCCTGGGCTTAGAAAAGGGGCACAGGTGGATGAGAAGCAGAACAGTCCACTCTCTCTGGAGCTGTTGTCTTGGATTCTGGTCAATTCTGGCTGTTTCCTTTCATGGGCTGACAGTCTGTCCAGGAATAACCTTTCGATCCTACTAATGAAGCACAAGCAATTAGATATATAGGTACTTAAGCAGCATTAATAGTTATGGTAGGTTACTTTGTTATAGACACATATGTTTAGATGAGATGTTGATCCACGAACTACATTTTTTCCTGTTAAATATGACGGGGTCTTACTGTGGCTTATGATATCTCCTAACCTGTAGAGGATGTAAGATATATTTTTAAGGTTGTCATTAATGTGATTGCTACCCTGGTTTTTTTCTCAGTGCTTGCTCTTGGTATATAGGAAGACTACTGATTTTTCATATGTTACTTTTGCATCCTACTACTTGGCTGAATGTGTTTATCACCTCCAGGTGCTTTCTGCTGGAATATGTAGGATGCATTACACATAGAATCATATCCTCTGCAAATAAGGATATTTCTTTTTCTACCTTTCCAATGTGTATTCTCATGATCTCCCTCACTTGTCTTTTTGCTTGAGCTGAAAGTTCAAATGCTGTTTTGAATAGGAATGGAGAGACTGAACATATTTTTCTAACTCCTCGTTTTAGTGGGAATGACTTGAGTTTCACTCCATTTATTAAGATGGTGTCTGTGGACTTTTATATTGCTTTCATTATATTGAATAAGTCCTCTGAATCCTGCTTCTCCATGATTTTTAATATTAAAAGATGTTGGATTTTGAGATGATCATATGGTTTTGTTCTTGAGTCTTTCTTTGCGATGTTTTACATTTATTGATTTACATACATGGGACCATCCCTGCATCATTGGGATGAATTCAACTTTATCACAGTGGATAATATTTTAATGTGCTCTTGAATTTTGTTTGAAAATATTTTTTTTGAATTCTCTAACATTTTTATGTTTTTAATCATATTTGTACCTTCTCCACTATCCAAACACTTCTTAGACACACAGCCCTGGATTTCATGTACATTTCCACAAATATTAAAGCCTATTGAGTGCAGTTAATGTCTCCAGTGTCCTCCAATGTACTTTCATCCACTGGAGCCAGGTTAGCCTATGTAGCATCACACCCTTAATAAAAACTGATTCTCCCTGTCCCAGCAGGTACTGGTTACCAACAGTGCCTTTGCTATGGTTGGTGATTCATACCTATTTCTCCACAACTCTGTGGAGATTTTGTCTGACTTGAGTTTGGGTGAGCCTTGTGAATGTTGTTGCGATTTCTGTGAATTCTTACGAGTAACTTCCCAGCTCTGGAAAACTCTGTTTCCTTGTGGCCATCTACCTCTTCCAGCTTTTATGATCTTTCTGCACCCTATTCTACAATGGTCCCTGAGACTTGGGAACAAGGAGTTTGATGTAGAAGTCCTACTCAGGGATAAGCACCATGCAGTCTTATTCTGTGTGTTTTGCCATGTTGTGGCTTTCTGTGCTAATCACCATCTCTTCCATGAGGATGCTTTGCTGGTGAGAGCTGAAAGGTACACTAACATTCTTTCATCCCATTCTGCTATGTTCCCTATATATATATGTTCCATATATATATATGTGTGTGTGTGTGTGTGTGTGTGTGTATTTTTCAGTAGATTTCTTAATAAGGAAAAATGAAACTTTTGCAGTAGACTGATACATGCATTTATTCACAATTTTATGGTTATGTATGTGTAATACACATTTATATACTAAATATTATTTTCTCCAATGGATGAGGATAACAATTTATTTATTTATTTATTTATTTATTTATTTATTTTTATTTTTATTTTTTTTCAGAACAGGGTCTCCCTGTAGTCCCAGCTGTCCTGGAACTCACTCTGTAGACCAGGTTTGCTTTGAACTCGCAAAGACCCACCTGCCTCTGCCTCCCCAGTGCTAGGATTAAAGGCATGTGCCACCATGCCTGGCTTAACAATTTGTTTTCTTAATTTTTTAAAATTTATTTATTTTTTTTTGTGTATGAGTGTACTGTCTGCATGCAGGTAGCTGCACCCGTGTCGTGCAATGCCACGGAGATCAGAAGAGGGTGTTGGATTCCCCTGGAACTGGAGTCAAAGTTAGTTCTTAGCTGCCATATGGGTGCTGGGAATTGAAACCCGGTTCCTCTGCAAGAGAAGTTGGCTCTCTTAACCACTGAACCATCTCTCCAGCCCCAGGATAACAATTTAAAGAAGTATGTTTTCTGGGTTTTTTTCCAGTAGATTTTTTTTAATTCATGTTTTGTTCATTTCATACATTTCTTTTTTAATATTTGTATTGAAGATTTGTGCATTTCATACGTCATTTCTCAGTCCGATTTAGACTCATTTCCCTGTCCATGCCCGCTACCTCACTAGAGTTCATTCATTCTGCCATACATTGTCTTCTATCTATTTCTGAGTCAATTGTTGACCTTATTTCCTGTGCAGCTGCTGTCTGATTTAAGAAGTCTTCTATGCCTACCTCTTTTTGTAAATTTATTTATTGATGTTTTGATGCTATGCCTACCTCTTACAGGCTGCTGCCAATGTTTTCTTCTATCACCTTCAGAGTGTCAGGTTTCATGTTGAGGTCTTTGATCCATTTGGAGTTGATTTTGCCAGAGGTAGGGGTACAATTTTATTCTTCTACAAGTGGTGATCCAGTTTTGCCAACAATATTTGCTAAAGATGCTGCCTTTTTCTTCATCAAATTTAGATCCCTTCCCCCTTCCTTGCCCCCCACCTCACCAAAGCTCATGCATTTTGCCATACATGTCTTTCATCTTTTTCTCAGTATTTTTTAAAAACTTTTTAATGCAGAATTTTACTATTTTGGGAAAAAGTTTACTGTTTCAGTCAGTTCTTTGACTCAGACTTTTGTTGTTGTTGTTGTTCCTTCCAATTTATATCATTCCAAAATATGCATATATACATGCCACACATATGCAAAAATTATGATGTCTGACAATAAAATATAAGTTAATTCCAAAATATGTTTAGGGATTCACATTTTGACATTACAATACCATTCTCTCTGGCATTTCACTTTTCTCTTCTCTAATTTTAAGTATATGTTCATCAAAGAGATTGGACTATATCTTTCTTTTTTGTTGAAACAGTTTTTTGGATATCAATGAAATACTGGCTTTGTATAAAGAATTTATGAGTGTTCCATTCTTTTCTGTTTTACACAATAATTTGAGGAGTGATTATATTAGTTCTTCTTTTAAATTCCTGCAGAATTTGGGGTTATATCCTTCTGGAACTGGGCTCCTTTTGGTTGAGATGTTTTTATTTACTTCTTCTATCTTATTAGATATTATTATTATTATATTTAAATTATTTATTTCTTTTTATTGAACTTTTTAGATCATATATATATATATATATATATATATATATAGAAAGTTACCCATTTCTTTTAGATATAGTAGCATAAATATCTTTAAATTATGTCCTTATGGATCTGGAGAGGTTGCTCAGTGGTTAAAAACAATGACTACTCTTGCAGAGGACCCAGGTACTATTCCCAGCACACACATGGTAGCTAAAAACCATTTGTAACTCCAGTTTCAGGTGATCTGATGCCCTCACCTGGCCTCTTCAGACATTGCACAATATGGGTGCACTTACATACATGCAGACAAAATACTCATACACATAAAAATAAAATATTTTTAAAGTATGACCTTAAAATACTCTGAATTTCCATTGTCTTTGGTAATATTTTATTTTTCATCTTTGAATTTATTCATATGAATCCTCCCTCTGTTTTTCTGGATAATTTGCATAAGTGCTTATCATAGTCTTTTCAAAAGCCAAATCTTCATCTCATTGACTTTTGCATATTTTTATGCTTCATTAATTTCAGCACTGATTTTGGTGATTTCTTCCAATCTACTGTTTTTGGATGCTGTTTGTTCTTGTATTTCCAGGACATTCAGGTTTATCATTAAGCTGTTAATATATAATGTATCTAACTTTTTGATGTAGGATATTAGTGATATAGAATTTCCTTATGGGGCTGCTTTCATTGTCTCACATAGATCTTATTAACTTTATGTTTTCTTTCCCATTCTATTGTAGGAGTTTCAATTTCAGTTTTAATCTATATATTTTGTTAAGTTTTGTGCATTTTATACAGTACATCTAATAAAATTTAGAGCCCCTCCCCATCTCACCTTCCATAACACCCTCCCTGGATTTCATGCATTCTGTTGTATATGTTAAAGCCCATTCAATGAAACATTTGTACCCAGACTTCCCTTGGTTCAGGTTCATCCACAAGAGTGTAGTCAGCTTATCTAGAAATACTCCCTTATAGAGAATCAATTCTCCTTCACCTGAAAGTAATCAATTACTAAGAGTTCCTTGGCTAAGGTTGGGCCCATTTCCCCAATTCCATGCTAGGTTATAGTCAGCATGGGTCTCATGTATAATGTCACCATTGTTACAAGTTCATACAACCAATGTACCAGAGGCCTGCAAGACTTGGTTTCTTTGTATTCATACACTAGTCCTGGTTCTTTCCACCCCCTCTTCAGGAATGGTCCTTGAATCATGTATGGGTGACACATGATAATATAAGAGTCCTATCCAGGAATACTCAATCTGCAGACTTTTGTTCTCTGTACCTTGGCCCTCTGTGTGCATCATATTCAGTTGAGTGAGAAAGTTTTGCTGGTGACAGTTGAAGTACTTTTTAATATTTTTTCTACCCCCTGTTCCACTAAGTTCCATGAGCCTTGGGTATAGAGGCTCTATTATTGATGTGTCGCTTATGCCTGGAAATCTCTCAAACACATAGTCTCTCTGGGAAGCCACTTGTGAAACTGTATAATAGCTTCCATCTGTTACAAATAAAGGATTCTTTGGTGATAGATGTATAGCATACGTGTCTGTAAATATAAGGATAGATATTTAGCATACAGTAAGAAATTTCATTTGTCTAGTAAGATGACAGCGACAGTGTGTTCTCTAGAATCTATGACCTCTCCAGCCATGTGTATTTGCCTATATTTACAGTCCCTCCCATTGAGAGGGTGTGCTGGATAGCTTTAGTGTCAACTTGACACACCTGGGTTGAGGGAGCTCAATTGGATTGGCCTGTGGCCACATCTGTGGAGTATTGTCTTGATGGTCGAGCAGTGTGGGAGAGCCCAGCCCACAGTGAGTGGTGCCACCCTGGGCAGGTTGTTGTGTACCGTATAAGAAAGTGGGATGTGCATGAGCCGGAGAAGCAAGCCAGCGAACAGCATTCCTCCATGGCCTGTGTTTCAGCTCTTGCCTCCAGGTTCCTGCCATGAGTTCCTGCCTTGGGCTCCCTAAGTGATGAACTGTGACCCAGGAGATGTAAGCTGAATAAACCCTTTCCTCCCCAAGTTGATGTCGGTCAGAGTGTTTTGTCACAGCAATGGAAGACAAACTACGACAGAGGGCTTTATATTTGATTAGATAGCTTTTGATTACCCCTTAGATACAAGTTCCACTAATGCACCCATAGACATAATTTTCTGAGAGTTATGTTTATTGGGCTTTATATCTGGTTGGACCATTGACTGATTGGTTTATATATTAACAGTTTATATCTTATCCTCTAGAACTATGACAGCTAGTCTTTAGGATGAAAGCTTCCAGGTCTGTTCAAGTTCAAACTCTCCAATTGCTGTATTTGAAGTATGTCCTGTCTACACGGGTAGGTTTTTTTTTTTTTTTTTTTTGTCTTTTTTCGAGACAGGGTTTCCCTGTAGCCCCAGCTGTCCTGAAACTCACTCTGTAGACCAGGCTGGCCTTGAACTCACAAAGATCTGCCTGGCTCTGACTCCCAAGTGCTAGGATTAAAGGTATGTACCACCATGTCCGGCTATGGGTAGGGTTTTAACTTCAACTTCTGGGAGGTGAGCAAGGGCCGTTACAATAGCTTGAGTTATTTAGGGCATCCCTTGGACTACCCTGCCCAACAAATCAAAGAGAGCTTAATCTTGCCTGGCACTGTGTTTCTTTTGTATAGCCTTTAGGTGTACACATGCACTTATGTTCAGATTATTGTATGTGTATGGTTCAGGGGATTTTGAGTTAATACATTTCCCTCTGGCTTTTCATACCACCTAAACTTTATTTATTTCTCCCCTTGCTCTCCCTGTCTTGCCTTCCTCATCTCTCTCTGGTTAAAATGCCCCTATTTTAAACTTGATAGTATCTATTTCTTATTATCTCCCCCATTCTTGATTTCTTTCTTCCTTCTTAACCAAATGGTTTTGTATGTCCTTCCCTCATCCCTTACCAGTTGAATACCTCCATTTTCACCATTCCCCCCTTGGTAATATCTTTTTCCTACTATCCCCCTCTCTTTCTTTTCCATGACCTCAGTGCTTCCTTTTCATTTGTATGGCTCCTTTTCTTACATCGAGATATATACTCACATATAAGAGACTGTTGCTAAGATCCACAAATGAGAGATAACATACATTACTTGTTTTTCTGAGACTGTGTTACTTCACGTAGTATAACAGTTTCTATTTGAATCCATTTACCTGAAAATTTCATGATTTCATCTTTCTTACTGTGTGTAGAACTTCACTCTGCCACATTTTCACTAAATTTTCTTCTTGATCTCAACTTTTACCAAATTTTCATTTCATAATCTTCTGTTTAGCTTCCAGGAGTTTATGTTGCATAGCTTTTGTTGTGCGTTGAATCTAGGTCTATTCCTTTGTGGACACATAGAATGAATGATATTACATATTTCTTTTTTTTTTTTTGGTGTTTTCGAGACAGGGTCTCCATGTAGCCCCAGCTAGCCTAGAACTCTCTCTGTGAACCAGGCTGGCATTGAACTCACAAAGATCCACCTGCCTCTTATCAAGACTTCTTTATGTCTTAATATGTGGTCCATTTTATATAAAGCTTCATGGGCTAAAGAGAAGGATGAGTATTCTTTAGTGTTTGAGTGGAATGTTCTGTATGTATCTTAGATCCATTTGATATATGATGTCATTTAGTTCTACAACATCTTTTTTAGTTTTTCTTTGGATGACCTGTCTATTTGTGAGAGAGAAGTACGTAATTCTCTACTATCACTATGGTATAATGCCTACCAGTGTTTATTTTATGAATTTCAGTCCTATGTATTTGCTGTGATACCATTATAAATTGTGGCATCCTCTTGGGAGATTTTCCCTTTAATGAGTTTGAACTGTCCTTCCTACCTCTTCTGACTAAACATCGTTTTACGTTTATGATGTCAAATATTAGAAGAGTTTATTCAGATATTAGGATAAATAGACTGCTTATTTCTTGTTCCATTTGTTTGGAATTACATTTTTCACCTTTATACCCTAAGATCATTGCTGATGATGAAGTGTGTTTCACAGGCCAGCTGAAAATTGGAACTTCTTTTCTAATCCAAACTGATATACTTTAGGACTCATAATAAATAGTTGTTACAGGTAGGATCCACAGAGTGGTTCGATGTTTGTAGGAATCTGAGTCTTTTCTCCCTTCCAATGTTCAGATGGGTCAACCTTTCAGTTGGCACTTTCTGGTACATCCTACTCAATGCAAAGCTGTATCTTTTCTTTCTCAGCAGTTGTTGGTGACATTTTGACCTGTTGGAACATACAAATCTTTTCCCGTAGTTAGTTTTAAGATTTGAATTGCAAGGTTTTTGACAAAAAGGTTTCATGCCTATTTGTATCCGCCCCTTTTTTTAAACCCATGAGTCTCCAGAAGACAGTTGTATTATACAACCTATAGGGTGGAACCAAGGCACAGATTTCATCAAATTCACCCATGCTGCTTTGGGTGACTATATATGATTAACTTGGGAAGCAAACTTAATTTTTATGTTAAATCATCTTATAGGTGAAAGAGAAGGCTACAAGGTGATACTGTACAATAGAGACATTATAGAGAACATTTGTATGTGCCAATCCCAAAGTTATTGTTCTACAGATTTTATGTAAAACAAATGTGGACAACAGCGATTTATATCTCCATTTAACTCAGATGCATTACCGTTTTTGAAGAGCCTTAAACCCAATGTTGTGGTTTTAATATAACATATTTACTTTACTAAGTCCCCTAAAAACTCCATGTATCCTGGGTAGTACAGTGTCTGGGGCAAAACTGGATACTTTGTTGAAACTCATGTCAATTAATTAGTGCATTAATCGAACATTCATGCCCGTGTGCCGTCTCCACCACATCCCAGCCTTCCAATTCACCATTTCAGTCCCAGTTTCTGATGCAGTCTTTCTGGTTGTTTGTTCTTTTACTTTGCATTCCCTCTCCCGAGCAAAATATTTATATCTGGGGTTCATTGGTAATAGCATCCACATATGAGGGACAGCGATTTGTCGTTTCCCTTTTTCTGGGACTGTGTTATAGTCTTAACATAATATCTTCTAGCTGCCTATCCATTTTTACCTGCCAAATGTTCATGAATGTTGGTTCCTCTTTACCGCTGCATAGAAACTGGCATGTATAATGTACATTTTCATCTATCCCCTCCTCCCTAGTTGTGAGGGGCCCACACTGGTCTGGTTCAGCTTTTTCTTATGTGAACAAGCTGCATAAACATAGCTGTGCATGCTTCCTTTTGCGAAAGATGTGTCCTTGTGGGAAATAACCCGGAGTGGTATGACTGGGTCAAATGTCAGGCTCATTTTGAGGTCCCCCCCACTTCTAAGGTTTCTTCCACACTGCTTTCCATAGTGCCCTGTTCAAAGTTCAAACATTCCCACCAGCAATGGGCTGAGTGGGGTTCCCTTGCCCCACACCACTCCAGCACTTGGTAGTCATTTTGTATCTCTGGACCCCCTAGCCAGCTCTTATTGGGTAAGATATATCTTCAAGTGTTTTAATATTGCAATTCCTTACATATCAGGCGATGGTGTAACACTTCTTAAGATGGTTTTTTCGCGCCATCTCTAATCCCTCCTCTGTTGAAGTCTCTAAATGTCAGAGGGTGCTTTTCTCCATCTTTTGAGTGATTCATTTTTTTTTCTTGCTCTTTGTTGTTTTTTAGTGCTTGTTATACTCTGGAAATTAATGTGTTTTCCCAGATGGTATCTGCAGGTTCTTCCCACTCTGTGGGTTTCTCCTCACTCCTTTATTGTATTCTTTTGAATGTTTTTTTTTTTTTATTCAGAACTTTGGATTATGAGGGGTCCGCATGTGTTCCATTGGCGTTCTTATTTCTTGTGCGCTTGCTGTTGTCTGATTTAGGAAGGCCTTGTTCCTACTACCATAGGTCGTTATAGTCTGGGCTGCCAATTCTCCCTTATCACCATCCATAGTTTGTGTTTGGGTTTCACTTTGAGTCTTGGTCCATCTGGAATTGACTTTTGTACAAGGCGAGAGGTAGGGTTTAATTTCTTCTTAAAGTGGTGATCCAAGTTTGCCCAAAACCACTTATGAAATGCATGTTCGTTCCTCCAGTGTTTTCGTTGGCCCCCCTGTCAAATACAAGGTGGCTCCAAATTGGGTAAACCCTCAGGTTTGGAATCTTCATTTTTTTTTTCCATTTGGTCACTGGTTCTGTTTTTTGCCGTTACCAGGTCGTTTTTTTTATGATATAGCCCTGATAGCTATAAGTTTGAATTTCTGGAATGAGTCCCCCCTGTATTGCTCTTTTACTCGGGTCTGCTTGGCATATGAGTCCTTTTGTTTTTCCAAATGAAATTGCGATTTTTTTTTTTTTCCAATCCTTGAAAAAACATCTTGGGGATTTGATTGGGAATCTGCTTAAAATCTGGTACACTATAGTTTGGGTAGGATGGACATGTTTTATGTATTTATTTTCCACCAAGGTTTTATAGGAGTCGCTAATGAAACGTTACTTCTAGGTGACCACAAATGCTTTTTTAATACGGGAGACTGTTCCTTGCCTCCCCCAGCGATATGAAACAAGGAAGAAAATGAAGTGATGATGAGGCCGTTCGCAACTGTAAATTGGAACAAATACTATTATAGAGGTAATCTCTTATTAAAACCGTAAAAACATGCTTTCTTGTAAACCGACTAATAGACATAGGGAACTGGGAAAAGTTTTATTCGCTATTCAGAACCAAATAGAATACCAAAGTCCCTTAAGACTATGCACTTAAGACAAAATATAATAATACAGGAAGCTCTGACATTGCACAATGGTTATTCTAAACCAAGAGAAATGTTGGCCGAGGGTATCCAAGCCCCCACAAAATGTGAAAAGGCTCCTTTGCCTCTAAATGGGATGCCTACCTGGATACGAAGAGAGGAGGCAATAAGTTCATGCCACTGAAGACCTGACATTAACATGGGAAAAGATAGTATTGAACAACATGCAAAGTAGTACAGTTGTCTCTGGAAATACAGAGAGGTTACCAAAGGCCAACTAAACAATATAAGCAAAATATGGGTGCCTCTTCCGAGTTTTCAGGCAACGTCCCCATCAGCACCAGGCCTACACCTCACCTGCCTGGAAAATAACTGTGTCAGCAAAGAGCCATAGTTCTGTGTATCCCAATCTAACTTGGTATTGCTCCTCCTTGGGGAATCACACCCACTGGCTGATGCCCACTCTTACCATCCTCTAATAGGTTAGAGATGTTTAATGCCACATGTAAGACCCTGTTTCAGATTTAACAGGAAAAAAAGTGGTAATTGCATGGATTAACATACCATTCCAATCATCTGTGTCTATACCAAAGAACCTACCATAACAATTAGCAATGTTTAAATACATATTAGTTTAATTGCGTGTGCTTCATTAGTAGGATCTAAAGGTTATTCCTGGACAAACTGTCAGCCCATGAAAAGAAACAGCCAGAATTGACCAGAGTCCAAGACAACAGCTCCAGAGAAAGTAGACTGTTTTGCTTTTCATCCACCTGTGCCCCTTTTCTAAGCCTAGGGAACAATTTGTGGAAGAGGGGGCATGGTAGAATGTAAGGGCTGCGATTGGGGTGAATGGTGAAACTAGAGCAATATAGTCTGGACACTCCTTTGATCAACTTATAAGCCCCCCCCCACTGGATGGTGGGACCGTGGGGGTTTGGGCACAACATCCTGCAAATTGGTTTTACATGAGGGATGCTTGTACACATAAATTATCACCTATTGCTAAAAAATGAAAAAAAAAATGAAAGATGCAGGACAGTTATGGCAGAATGCATGATCTGGGATGGGTTGGGGTTGGGTGGGGGGAAGGGAAAGGGAAATATGCCTGAACTGAATTGGAAAATGATTTATGAAATACACAAAGCATCAATAAAAAATAATAAATAAAAACTGATATTCTATCTCTTCACTGGGGAGATAGAGGTCATTAATATTCTGAGTTATAACTGAAAGATGTGCAAAAATTACTGTTATTTTGTGTTGTTTTCATGGTCTGCTTTTGATTAACTGTTCTGGAATTGTTTATTTATGTCCCTTGCTCTCTTAGAAATGTTCATTCATCTCTTTGACCTAGAAGTGTTCCTTCCAGTATCCTCTTTAGGGTTAGGGGCCATGAATTCTTTTACACCATTTTTATCACAGAAAACTTTTCTGTTATCTTATTTTTTGCTGGGTCTTTTTTGGTTAATAGCATGGATTGGTATCAGTGTTTGCTAAGGATTGTAGAACATCAGCCAATACACTCCTGGTTTCAAAATCTCCATTGAAAAGTTGTGTGTTATTGTCAGTGGGCCTCCAATTTATATGGAATTATTTTTCTTTCTCTCTTGCACCTTTCAATACCCATTCTTTGTTCTTTACATTTAGTGTTTTATTATTATTTGACATGGGGAGTTTATTTTCTCACTGTCTTGTTTGTGTTCTACATGAGTCTGACATATGCTGTCACCACTGTTGTAAATTCATAGAGTTAAGTTCTCAGAAGCCTAGAAGTCTCTGCTTTCTTGTGGTCATTCACCACCCCTGGCTCTTGTTATTTTTACACTCCCTCTTCCCGGAGCTTTGGGTGGGGGAGGTTTAATATAGGAGCCCTATAAAGGGGCACACTCTCTATTGTGCCAGTTGTGGCTTTCTGTGTTCATCTTTCTCTGCTGCATGAGGAATCTTCACTGGTGAAAGCTGAGGGATGCATTGATTTTTTTTTCTCTACACCCCATTCCACTGTGTTTCCCAAGACTAATGTGTGAAAGTTCTACTGTAGATGTGTCAATTAGAGCTGTGCATTTCACATACAATTATTTTCTGTATTTTTCCAGTCATAGAACTCTGTAATAGTCAAGACCTGTTGCAAAAAGAAGCTACTTTGATGAGTGGTGACAAGTATACTTTCTGTAATTATGAGGATAGATATTTCACATATAACAAGAAATTACATTTTTCTAGGGATGTGTTAGTCATACGTTTTCTTTCAGACTTGTGACCTACCCACAAAGTGGGAGAAAATGTTTAACAGCTGCACATTAGACAGAAGATACATATATAAAGTACTAAAAGAAAATAATCAAGAAAGCAAAGGATCCAATTAAAAGACTGGCTATGGATCTGGATAGTCCTCAAGAGAAGAAATAAAAATGGCTAAGGAACACCTTAGAAAGTGTTCAACACCCTTAGAGATAAGGGAAATTCAAATCACAACCAAAATAAGATTCCATCTTACCCCAGTCAGAATGGCCAAGATCAAAAGAACAAATGGCACCAAACTGTGGAGAAGATGTGGGGAATGGAGAACACTTATTCACTGCTGTTGGGAATTCAAACTCATGCAATTATTATGGAAGTCAGTGTGGAGAATTCTTAAAATACTAAAAATAAACCTACCATATGATCTAGCTATACCACTCCTTAGCATATAACCAAAGGGCTGATCCTACTGCAGTGATACTTGGGCATCCATGTTCATTGCTCTTTTTCACAATAGCTTAGAAATGGAAAACATAACTAAATTCCTTTCAACTGATGCAAGGGTAATGACAATGTCAAAGAATGGAGTTCTACTACCAGGAAAGAACGATGAAATCATGAGATTTTCAGGTAAACAGAGAGAACTAGAAACCGTTACACTAACTGAAGTAATTAATACAATCTCAGATAAGCAAGTGATATATGCTCATTCTCATTTATGAATATTAAAACCTAATCTTTATATGTGACTCAGGAGGTTTCAATGAGAACATCTCCCATAGGCTCCTGTACTTGCACATTTTGTCGCCAGATGATGGTACTGTATGGGGAAGTTTTAGGGAGATGTGGCCTTACTAGAGGAAGTGCATCACTAGTGGCAGGCTTTGAGAGTTCTTAAGCTTTGTTAGATTTCCAGTCACTCTCATCTTCCTGTGCTGCTTGAAGATGTGAGTCTCTGCATTTTGTTCCTGCTCCAGCCACATCACCATGCTCTCTGCCAGTCTGGACTCTAATTGCTCTGAAACCTGGAACTGTAAGCTCAAATCACCCCTTCCTTCTATAATTTCCCTTGGTCATTATGTTTTATCACAACAACAGAAAAGTAACTGAGATAGTGGAGNTATATATATAATATAATAATGTAACTGGTGCAAGAATCAGGAAAATGAAACCGTGGAGGTAAATGAAAAGAAGGAGCCTAAGAGGAGGGGATTGCAAGAAACAAGTGATACCAGGAGTGAAGTGGGGAAAATGGGAGTATTTAACTGGAAAGGGAGGAGAGAGGTAAAGGGGAAGAAGGTGCTCAAGACACTGGGGTCAGTAAGAGACAGGTATAATCAATGGGAAATGGAGACAATGGGGATATTTTAATAAGGGAAAGAGAAGGGATGGAAGAGAAAGGGAGAGAGAGAGAGAGAGAGAGAGAGAGAGAGAGAGAGAGAGAGAGAGAGAGATTAGGTGTTATAGAAAACCACAGGCATATATTAGTTCAAAGAAAAGTACATATATTACCTGTACATGAGTGTATGTGTACACCCAGGGCCGTATGGAAAGGAGCACAGCACCAGATAGGAGAAATTTTCCTTTAAGTTGATGGTAGTCCAAGAGACTCTGAAATATCACAGGTGAATAACACAACCCTTGATTGCCTACCCGAAGCTAAAGTTAAGTCCCTACTGCTGAAGTCAGGACATTGTGCATGTAACTGTGGGTAAACGTGCACGTCAGCATGTGAGTGGAGATCAGAAAACAATTTGGGGAAGCTGATTCTCTCCTCCCAAGTTGTTTCTGAAGTATGGGCACTCTTGTTATTTCTGGTGTGCTGTATATTCAAGGCTAGCTGGACTATGAAATTCTGTTGGATTTTCCTGTCCCTGAATCCCATATTGAAAGTGGCATGCTAAAATAACAGATGTGTGCCATCCTATAGGATTTGCTTCTCAAATAATATTTGTTGTGTTTGTTCTTTGACAACTGCATATGTACAAAGTGGACTCTGATTATTGTAACCCCTAATCTGTCTAATAGCTCTCCCACTCCTATTACCAATCCTGTACCCTGCATATCTCTTTTCCACACTCATCATATATTTTAGACCTACTGATTGTGTGATCCTCTGTGCAACCCTGGATTTGAAAGTATGCCTGTTGGAAACCTCACAGTGTAAACAACTGAAGACAAATACTGTGTATTTTTCAGAATCCATCAGTAACCAATAGTGCAGCAAGACTAAGGCCCTGAATTCCTTTCTCATTCAATCCATGATTAACTGTAGATGAGCCCAGTTTTCTTTAGGTACATTTCAGGAAGCCATGGATTTTTTGAGACCATGACTGCACTGGCTGTGCTAAAAGATAGCATTTCACAGCCCTGTGTTTATCTTAGGTCCCTTGCATTCTTTCCTCTTTTTAGTGATGTATCTGATTTCAGAGGAAGTTTTAGAAAATGCAGTGCTTTTGGTAGAATGCTCAGTCTTCACTTATTCTCAGAACTCTGAGCATCCTTGTGTCTCTACATTTATTGTAATTTGCATCTGGATTCTGGGACTCCATCTTATTCTTGAGAAGCAAGGGTTTTTACCAACTGGGCAATCTGGCCAAACCTGCATTCAGGAGCTTTTAGATTGATTGCTGTGGAAGGCGAAACATCAGAGTTCCTTGTGAAGCCATAGATAGGCTAGAATTTCACAAATTCTGCTTGGCTCTTTTGCATAATAGTGGAAATTTGAAACTCAGTTTATTCTTCTTCAGCATACTTTCTTGCATAAGGGAAAGTACAGATGAAGGCCAGTAAATATAACATAACACATCTTATCCTTTTTATAATGTATATTTTATTGAGTTTTCATCACTTTGGAAATAAAACTTAATCATATTTGGAACTGCTCCCCTATCTGAAGCTCCCATAATCCCCATAGTATTTCATGCATACTGTCATATATGTTAAAGCGTATCCAAGCAAGCATTTTTACCCAGATGTCTGTGGGTGCAATTTCACCCACTGGAGTCTCGTTAGCCTATCTAATGTCTCTCACTTAAAGAAGATCAACTCTCCCTCAGCCAGCAGTAATCAACTGTCAGTAGTTCCTCCACTTAAGTTGTGGCCTGCTGTCCATTTCCCCAGTTCTCTGCTGGGCTTTTGTCTGAGTGTGTCAGCATTGGTCTTGTGCATGATGTCACCATTGCTGCAAATTCATATGAGCAAGTTCCCAGAGGCTTGGAAGAGTGTTTCATTATGTTCATTCACCAACCCTGGGTGTATTAGTCAGGGTTCTCTAACGAAACAGAAGCAACAGGACGAATATATAGCTATATACAATTTATTGATTTGCTCATGTGACAGAGTTCAAGGAGTCCAACAGTAGCTGTGCCGCACTGGAGAGGCTGAGAATCCAGAGAACTGCTCAGTCCGCAAGGCTGGATGTCTCAGTAGTCCCAATCTGGTGCTGAAGGCCCGATGGATTCCATGAGATCTGCCAGTCAGAGTACACACTGGGAACCAAAGGGTTTATCACAGCAGCAAGACAAACTCACCAGTGAGAGGCAAGCCACAGGAAAAAAGGGACCAGCTCCCTCTGCCGTGGCCTTTAATGCTGTCTGCTGGCAGAAGATAACGACCACATTTAAGGTGGGCCATCCAGGTTGAGGCGGTCCAATCCGAAGATCCTTTTTCTCTTATTTGTTCCTTAGTCCAGTCAAATTGACACCCAGGATTAACCATCACACTGGGTATTCCAATCCCTCTCCCATGCTTTCGTAATGGTCGCTGAGTTATGGGTGGATGAGGTTTAATATAGGAGTTCTATCCAGGGACACACACTCGGAAGTCCCTTAGTCTCTACATCTTAGTCATTGTGGTCTCCTGTGTGCATTACACTCTGTTACATGGGAAAGCTTCACTGGTAAGAATTGATGAATCCATTAGTATTCTCCCTACCCCTTTTTCCTCGGTGTTCCATGAGCCTTAGGTGTAGAGGTTCCATATCAATGTGTAACTTAGTGCTAGGCATCCCTCAAATAGATATTCTTTCTATGTGATTAATTGTGGAACTCTGCAATATGTTCCATCTGTTGCAAAAAGCATTTTCCTTCATGAGTGGTGTGTGGTATACTTGTCTGTGAATATCAGGAATCATATTTAACATACAGTAAGAAATTTCACTTTTATAGAGATATGACAGAGATAGTGTTTGCTCTAAGATATATGACCTTTCCACTCATGTGTATTTGGTTATATTTACAGTGCCACCCGTGAGTTCACTCCCATTGAGAGGGTTGTAAGTCCAATTAAATAGCTGTTGATTACCCACAAGAGAAAAGTGCCTCCACTCACAACTATAGTGTGTTGAGACAGTCATTAATGCTGTGGTTATTTGGCTTTGAAGCTGGGGTTGCACCACTGATTGATTGATTTTTCTCCCCTAGCAACTTACATAGTATCCCCAGGACTAGGAGAGCTAGTTTTCAGGGAGGTGGCTTCCAGGTCAGTTTCAACTCCATTGCTCCAATTCTGCATATGAAATATATCCTGTCTTTGGCTGTAGGGTCTTAACAGCAAGTTCTGGGATGTAATCAAAGTCTCTGCAAATGCTATTTTGGGACTCTCTTGGACTACCCTGACCAAAAATTTAAAGTGAGGTGTCTCCTGTCTGGCACTGTTACATAACCCTCAGCTATACACATGTACTCATGTTCAGATATTATATGTGTGTTTTAGTAGGTTTTGTGTTAACATCTTATTCTTTTAATATAATTTTGTGATATGTTTTCTTTGATACCATACATGGAGAATTATTTTCTAAAGTTCTTATAGATATTTTATTGTTGAAATACACAACACATCAATAAAAGCATTAAAAAAAGAAAAGGAACATTTATTCACGACTGGTGGGAGTTCAAATTAGTACAACCAATGTGAAAATCAGTTTGGAGGCTCCTAATAAAATTAAAAATATATTTAGCATATGAAGCAGCTATTTCACTCCTGGGTTTGTATCCATTGAACTCCATTTCTTTCCACAGAGTTTTTGCACTTCCTATGTTTATGCCTTCTCTATTTACTCTAGCAATAAGCTAAAACCAGCGTAATTGTCTATCAACAGATGAGTGGATGATAAAAATATGGTACATATATAAAATGAAATATTGTTCAGTTTAAAGAATGTGGCCCTGTAACTCAGAAATTAGAGTTCTGGGGTTGAAAGAGATGGATCAGGTGTTAAGAGGACTGACTGCTCATGAAGAGGACCCAGGATAGGTCTCCAGCACCCGCATGGCAGCTAACAAGCACTCATCTCGCCACTCCAGCGAATCCAATGACCCCTTCTCACTGCCACAGGTATTGTATGCATGGGTTCACTTATACACATGCAGGCAAAACACTTATACAAGTAAAAATATTTTAAACATCAAGTCACATAATTTTCAGGAAATAGATGGTCCTAGAATGTATACTATTAAGCAAGAGTACCCAATCTCAAAAAGATAAATGTCACTTTCTCCCTCATATGTGGTTTCTAGATTATAACATATACACTTATGTATGTAAACAAATCTGTATTATAAGGTATGTTTTTCATTATTTGAATATTTCTGCACATATGTATTTTATTTATTTTTATGTGTATGAGTGTACTGTCTGCATATAGGTTGGTGCACCTGTGTTGTGCAATGCTGTGGAGGTCAGAAGAGGGCGTCAGGTTCCCCTGGAACTGGAGTTAAAGACGGTTCTTTTTTTTTTTTTTCTAATTAAATTAGTTTTTATTGATGCTTTGTGCATTTCATACATTTTTTCCAATTCAGTTCAGGCTTATTTCCCTTTCCCTTCCCCCCCACCCCCACCCCATCCCAGATCATGCATTCTGCCNCAAGAGTACCCAATCTCAAAAAGATAAATGTCACTTTCTCCCTCATATGTGGTTTCTAGATTATAACATATACACTTATGTATGTAAACAAATCTGTATTATAAGGTATGTTTTTCATTATTTGAATATATCTGACAAATATGATTTTTATTTATTTTTATTGTGTATGAGTGTTACTTGTCTGCATATAGGTTGGTGCACCTGTGTTGTGCAATGCTTGTGTAGGTCAGAAACGAGGGCGTCAGGTTCCCCTGGGAACTGAGTTAAAGACGGTTCTTTTTTTTTTTTTATTTCTAATTAAATTAGTTTTTATTGATGCTTTGTGCCATTTCATACATTTTCTTTCCAATTTCAGTTTCAGGCTTATTTCCCTTTCCCTTCCCCCCCACCCCCCACCTCCATTCCCAGATCAATGCATTCTGCCATAACGTTCCTGCCATCTTTTTCTCTCAGTTTTTTTTTTCATTTTTAGCTATAAGTGATAATCCATGAGTACAAGCATCCTTCATGCAAAACCTATCTGCAGCCTGTTGTGCCCAAACACCTACAGCCCCACCATCCAGTGGGGGGTGACAGGTTGTTTGTTCAATCAAGTTGATCAAATGAGTGTCCAGATTACATTGCTGTAGTTTCACCATTCACCCCAATCGCAGCCCTTACATTCTACCACGCCCCCTCTTCCGCAGGTTGTTCCCTAGGCTTAGAAAAGGGGCACTTAGCTGCCGTGTGGGTGCCAGAAATCGAACCCAGGTCCTCTGCAAAAGCATTCGATGCCCTTAACCCCTGAGCCATCTCTCCAGCCCCTCTGCACATATTTTTAAACATACGAATACACTTAGTGTGATATTTGTTTTTAATGTCACCTCGTCACAAATTAGAATCATATGAGTAGGGAGTCTCAATTGAGGACTTTTCTTAATTGCATTAATTCTTGTAGCAAAACCCATCCCAAATATGGACAGCACCATCTGACAGCCCATATTAAAAGGAACATTGCAGAAGGATGGTTATAAGCCTTGTGCCATATTAACCTTTCCTCTTACCAGTAAGGTGTGATATACTGTTCCTACTTCTGCTACTTCTTCCACTGACATCAGAACCAACATTCATAGGTTTCCATCACTGAGTAAGGATAAAGGGCACTTAAGAAACCCTCCAGATTTTCTATGCCAAATTGGGGGTGATAATTCACACAGCCCTATGGATTGAGAAACCATCTACAAGATTCTTGGCTTCTCCAGTGTGAGATAACCACTCTGGGATTATGCTGCGGAGGCACATCACAAAACAGCTACTTGGTTCTCAGGTTCTTAGGTGTGATTCAACTGCTGTTACAATTTCAAAGCAAGCTATAGTCCCACGTGATGGTTCCTAAGGCAGAGGCAGGTGGTTCTCTGTAAAATCAAGGCCAACCTACTCAAGACCTTGTCTAGAAAAAAAAATATCAAAGAAAGACAGTAAATATTTTCTTTGGCACTGGGGCCAGAGGTCAGGCTAGTGGTCTGCACCTTTGGGCGGGCAGCCCGGAAGTCACTTGGGCAAGCATCTTTGCAAGTGGGCTCGTTCTGGGGCTGCAGCTAGGGGGTCGTGTCTCTGGGCAGGACCACCCTACGTCTTTCTTTAGCGCCGGGGCCAGAGGGTCAGGCTAGTGGTCTGCACCTTTGGGTGGGCAGCCCGGAAGTCACGTGGGCAAGCATCTTTGCAGGTGGGCTCGTTCAGGGGCCGCAGCTAGGGGGTCGAGTCTCTGGGCGGGACTGCCCTACGTCTTTCTTTGGCGCCGGGGCCAGAGGGTCAGGCTAGTGGTCTGCACCTTTGAGCGTGCTGCCAGGGTGTGGGCTAGGTCAGGCATATCCCCCCCCCCCGAGACTGGTGAGAATCCAAGTGGAGTTTTTTTTGAAAACCTTCAGAACAAGAAGAGAAGATTGGTTAACAAAATTGAAAACTAGACAAGTCAATACTGCATAAACGAGGAGGAGGAAAGGGGGGGGAAGCATCTGAAGGAAGAAAGTAAAACCATCCCCTAACATAGTGAAAAGGTATTTGTGATCTGAACCACAAAAGGGAAGCCCACATGCCAGGGACACGATGAAGGGACAACATGGGAAAGGCACAGGAAAATCCTACACCAAGCGCAACCAAACCAGTAGGAGATAGCTACAATGGGAACCCCTTGGAGGAGACCCAAGGAACAGATCTTAGAGGAATAATTGCAGACCTATGCAGAGAAGAACATAAAGAAGAATTCAGAGAACTAAAGAGAGAGAATGAAAAACTCAAAAAGGACCTAGAGGGATACAATGACAAACATCAGAAAGAACTAAAGGAACAGATTGACAAACTCCAGAAAGAACTAGAGGGAGAAAAAAAAATAAAGAATACAGAGAACTAAAGAGATAGAA